>RPFO01001800.1:12500-168673 GCA_009746045.1 Mesostigma viride | reverse complement strand
GTACGCGTTCATCAACGAAACGGAGAACTTCGCCGTATCGGGAATGCACACGCCCGCTATTCGACACCTGCACAACATGAAGAAGAGCGACTCGACGCGCGACTACTTCTCAGAGGAGATGAGCGCCGGAGTGGACTTGATGAACATAATCAACAAGAAGAACATTTCCAAGGGAATAGACCCCGTCAAGAGCATCACTCAGCTCGGAAGGGGCATGTTCGACTTCTTTAAAGAGAACGGCGTCCACGAGGAAGCCAAGATCCCTGTGGACCGCGCGTTTGCGCTCGAGAATAAACGCAAGAGAGAGCAATACCTGACTAGTCGGAAGGCGCTCGAGGGTCCTCCCCAGCGCTTCCTTCCTATCACTTCTTAAACATCGATTTGTATCGATATTTTACAAAAATGGCAATAAATGAAGTAAAAATTGTTCATTAATAAAATCTGGCCAATGCTCGTTCCAAATGTTCGCGCGCGTGATCGAGTTCCGCTACAACCGGTACTGGTCGAATCGTCGAAATTCGGAGCGTAAAAAAAACTAAGACGAATCTATACACGGAGATGCCCCGGAAACGATCCACTAGGCGCTTTCACCGGGCACGTGGACCCGGTGTCGACCGTGAAGACGAAGTCAAAAACGAGAGCGCACCACCCAGAGAGCTCCCTTTTCGAGTGCCGGAACCCCCCCCGCGGGCCCTTCCATCAAATACCGAGTCCGAGGACACACCTCTGCTTTTTAGCCGACCTTGGGAAAAGCAAGTTCTGGATAATGCGAAAACAGATTTGAGACGTCAAATAGAACAAGCTAAAGAAACGAAGGGCGAACTCGACCAAACATATGGAAGGACGATGAAAGAATGGTCTCAGTCGAGACGATACCCAGCCGAAGAAGTCGAGGAGATGAGAGGAACGCTAAAAGACAGGATCAAGAGGATAAAAATAGAAGCTACTCGGCAGAATCAAAACATAGAACGTTTGACATCCCGAGCGAGAGCGGCGAATATGGTAGAAGATCCACTGAAAAGGAGAAAGTACTCGGGCGTAAGGCACAAGAACAGAGCGCATTCGACCGGTGTCAAGCAACAATGTAGTGCCCAGACGCTCGCCGGAAAGAGGTGCGGGAACAAGCCTCGAAAGGGGTGCAAAACATGCGCGTGTCACGCAAGAAAGTGATCATCAAATGGCCAATGCTCGTTCAAAATGAAAAATATTTTTGCTTGATGTAATACATAATATCAAAGATTCAATCTCGCCCGAGGCTGGCGACTCCTGCCCATTTTTGAAAAGCCTCTCTTGCTATCGACGCCCTCCTACGGGCCGCCGAGCAGCTAGACAAGACGGACGCAGCTACACTCGTCCGTCACACCGCAAAAACCCTCCGCCACCGCGTTCCAAATAACGGAGCGGTTTTCATCGATTGAGTGTATGCGTTTGCACACTTCAGGGGGCGTTTTCATGGCCATCGTTCTGTTTGCCGCTTCTTCCATGTTCCTTATGACGTTTCTCATCGCCAGAACGATGTCATTCCGCTCTTTTGCGTTCATCCACCATAATCCCAGCGGACGAGGCGCGTCTGGAACTTCCTTCAAAATCCTGCGCGAGGAGGAACGGTACGTAAGCGGCAACCCGGGCGAACCGTGGTAAGCGAACAAGTGTTTGGATCCAGCGCTTTGGTTCTCGATTCAAAAAACGCAAAAAACTCACTCACGTTTTCGTTTTTGGCAGCATGTCCTCCCACTCCTTCATGGCTAGTTTCAGATTCGCGCCTTTCATGGTTTGTTTTGGTTTTTGCGTGTGTCCACTGCGTCTCCCTTTCGTGGATGCCCTTTTATCCTTTGCTCTACTGACCCTCTCCGGCGGTTACAAATCTCTCCGGATTCGTAACCGCCACACGAACGTTCTGGTAGCTCAGTGGAAGAGCGTCGGCCTTATGAACCGAAAGTCGCGAGTTCGAATCTCGCCCAGAACATCGAAATTTTCTCGAACCTTCTTTATACAACCACATGGCACAGTGCAGTGCGAAGACCAAGGACAATCACAAATGCAACAACGCCGCCCGAAAGGGCTACAAGACGTGCGCCTCCCACGCTCGAAAGTCGCGGAAGCACTCCGCGCACCAAGGCGGGTTCACGTGTCCCATGCGAGATCTGACCGCGGTCGAATCGACCCCCGTCCCGGGAGGCGATTTGAACGCAGGAGGGTATTCGGATTACGCGACGCCGGCCACGCACTCCATAGCCCAGCGCAGGTACCGAAAGAAGAGGCGCTAGGTCGCGCACAGTTAAAAATTTTGAGAATTGTAAATAAAGGACACACAGATGCCCTCCCACACTCGCTGGACGGAACAAGGGGCCACGCACGTTCGTTTTGGGGACATAACGGAACGCAAGCCGCGCAAAATACCGCCCCCTGACGCACAAGTGACAACGAGTCGTTAGGATGGCCGAGTAGAGCACGGCAATGGGGGAGATTCCTTCTGGACGGAACGCAGGGCCGAGGCGTACTCGGCGCACAATTGAGCTCCCTCCGTGCTCATTCGCACCGTCGACCCTATATCTTTATCGTAGCTCGTGGCAGTTTCTACGCTATAACAACAACCCATGGGCGTGCACACATTGTGAATGCGAAAAGGTTTTTTCATTGATTATCGTAAATAATGCATGAATTGCACGGACAGACGCCGTACATGTACGCTCAAGATTCGCAGGCACAAGAGGCCCGCGCGCATCGTATCCTTTCGCGACTGTTTCAAAACCCCCGTCCTCTCTAGGACCAAGGAGGAGAACTATTGAAGCACGGTGGTGTTCGAATATTGGTCCACATGTCGCGTCGTAGCGCTCGACCACCACCCGGAACGTTCCCAATGAAATCCGGTCGTACTTCTTCCCGCCATTATTTCCTGACGCTCTAGCTGGTTGAACGTCTTGAACACGAAACTGTGCGCGCGTTCTTGCAAAGTCCAGTTCCTCCCGGCGACGTCGTACAGCCGCTCCTCCACTCTGCGCCTCATGCTGTTAGACACCCTCAGCTCCATCACGTGCACGATGCCTTCCTCCAACTCCTCCCAAAGGGCCCACATCTTGTGGATTTTGTCCCCCCGGGGCGTGAAAACGGCGTCCTCGCACTCTTGGAGCCTTTCGGGCGTGAGGGCGGCCATCACCCCTCGCAGTTGTTCGTCCGTCCTCTGTTCGAGAAGAGGGTCGATGCGGTCGATCTCGGCCTCCTGACGAAACGCCAGTTCTTTGGAAACGGCCAGCTCCAAGTTCACGTACCGCCTTTTGAGATATTCCTCTTCCAACTTCTCTCGTTTCACCTCCTCGTACGCTTTCTGCGTGGCCTTGTTGATGCCATCGCCGAACGGCCAAGACTTTTCCACGATCTTTTTGATGAGTTCCGGGGGGAGGGACTCGTAGGACGCGGGCTCTCCTTCGCCGATCTCCATCGCTGCGAGAATGGCGTGCGAGGACGGGGACCCCTTTCGTCAGAGAGCGGGTGACAATTTCAAATAAGCAACGAACGCTCCTGAGCTCGGAACTATTATAGTACGGGCTTCTAGAAGGGTGGAAAGTGAATGGACGGCCAGATGCCCAAACAGCCCCGCCAGCACACCGTGTCATAGTGGCTACGTGAAAAAAAAATCTGCCACCGGGGTACGCTAGCTTCCGTAACCTGTGGAATTCCCCAGTTCCGGGCAGCGAGAGGCATTTATTACCCATGGATCCGTTCAAAAAGTCTTGGCAGTCGACGCATCAAATCTTGTTGAACGCGAACTGCCAAATGTGTTCCGTGACAATGGCCGTCCCTATTGCAACTATAACGAGATCTGGTTGCGCCATAGTCGACCCCTTGTAAATAAGCACGGCACCGCAAATAAAGGCAAATATGTCTGTCCAAATGTTCGCGGAGAACGAGCAGTTCACCTCCTTAGGAATAGACTTGGACATCATCATGTAGTACGCCGTTCCTACAGCAAACCCTGCAAGTACAACCTTTGCACTGCTCATTGTTTTATATCTTACTTAAGAATTTCAATAACAATATGATTCATTCATTGTAAGGCAGTAGATTCATAAAGGTTCCTTTATTACTCATTAATCCATCAACCAAGTCCCCCAGTATCCCCAATTCCCAAGTCTACAGCTCGCCCACGGGCGTGTACGAGAACAGCGCCGTCGCCTTGTCCCGCAAGTTAGCCACCCTATTCTGAATAGCGGCAGCACCAGAGCGACCCGCGGAAGCGCAAGCCCGCACCACAGTGCTCCTCGCGAAGAAGCTGAACTCCCTCGCCATCGTAGCATAGTCCCGCCGGCGGTCCTCGGGCACCAGAGGAAGCAAGTCCCTCAAGACGTGCTCGTTCAGAGTCGCCAGAGCCAGCGCCTGCGTGCGCAACGCCGCGCGCTGGTCGATGCGAGCCGCCATCTCCGGAGACGAGGGCGCGATCTTGGCCAGGCAGGCGTCCACCGCGTCCCTCTCGGCCCTGACCGCCTTGCAGGTCCCCGCCAGCACGCACGGCTGCCTCCACCCCTCCTCGATCTGGGCGTTGCGGATGTTCCTCCAGATGGCCTCCTGCTCCTTGTCCTCGGCCTTGTCGAGCGGCACCTTGGTGGGCATCTGCCCCCAGCACTTGGCGGGCGTGACCACCACGAGGGGGTAGACGAGCTTGGCCTCCTGCTCCGGGTCGATGTTCTCCACGCGCGCGGGCTTCCTGTCCTCCCCGGGCAGCAGGAGGAGCCTGTCGACCTTGTGCTGCTCGCCCGCCGGCGTGGGGAAGACCCTGGCTGCCGGGTTCCTCGTGAGCAGCGCCCTGACCTGCGCGGAGTGCTGCCTGGGCGCGTGAACGGGCACGTCCCTGTTGATGAGCACGTGGTTGGGGAGGATCTGCCTCGGCTGCTGCGGCTGCTGCGGCTGCGGCTGCGGCTGTGCGAGGACGGGGCTTCTGGCGGCCATGGCGGTCGCGGCGACTTGCATCCTGGCGAGGTTCTGCATCCCCTGCGCGAAGAGCTTGACGGCGGCAGGAGCGGGGGCCCCGCGGGCCTGGGCACGACTTGGGGCAGCTTGGGCACGCCCACGACGGTCTGCGGGTTGCAGGGCACGCCCACGGCGACGGAGATGACCGTCTTCGCTCTCTTTGCCGCCACCACCGCGGGCACGATGCGGTAAACGAGCTCCTTCCTCCCGTCCGGGTGCACGACCTCCATGGTGACGGCTCCCTCCGGCAGCGAGAGGATGGGCGTGGGCGCAGGGGCCTGCGAAAGGGCTGGCGAAAGGGCCGGGGCGGGCAAAGGCGCGGGCGCCATCTCCAGGGGTCGTTTTGGCCTCTGCGCGTTGAGGTTGACGTTGACGTTGGCGTTTGCCTGCGTCTGCGTCTGCGGCTGCGTCTGCGTCTGCGTGGGCGCGGGCGTGGGCGCGGGCGTCTGCTTGTTGTTGTTGTTGTTTGCAGCCCCCGTGCCCGCCTGGACCGCCTTGATGACCTCGGGCACGATTTTGAGCGTGGCGAGCGCGGTGGCGGCCTCCTTCTCGTCGTCAGAGAGGTTCAGAGAGTGCATTTCCGGGATCGCAAGGAGTGCCTGATCCTTAGCCTTAGTCTGAGCCTGAGCCTGAGCGGCCTCGCACAAAACGGAGAAGGCGTCCATGTCTGTTGTGTAGGAGTGTTGGCTATGGCTGTTCGTTCGTTAGCTAGCTTGTGTGTGCGTGTGCGTCTGTGCGTGTTCCTTGCGCGTTGGAGTGCTTTTGTCCTTTCCCGTGGGTCTCGCGTGTGGTGGCTGGACCAATGGGCGCTCGGCGCGCGGTGGTCGTAACGGTCTTTCTGCCCCGCGTCCCGGCCTGTCCAATGGGCGTGCACGGGATCTCGTAACCGCCTGCGCGTGTCGTGTCCGTTCCGTCCTTCTCGGTCTACGAGTGGCGGCTGGCGGCCGGTGGTGACGCACGGGATCTCTTTCCGGATCCGCTGACAAGATCTCGTGGCGGGCCGCGGGAATCTTCTAGAAGTTTCCAGCCGGCGCGACGCCATCCGTTTTCGTCCAATGGGAGCGCACGGGAATCGAGGCCGGTCCGCGTAGAAAGTGCGTGGTCCCCTCGGACTTGGCCATCTCACTCACGCATCACAGCTATCGTTCTTCCTTGCTTTCTTTCTGGCTATGGCTTCCTCCGCCCGTTTCCTGTCTTGCAACAAGTGCAACCGGGCGTTCCCCGAGTCCCATTTCCTGTCCGCCCGCTTGGCGAACGGGTTCACGCTGGCGTGCCTTTCTTGCCGCGAAACTCAGAACAAGCAGGCCCGCCTTCGCAAGGCCCGCGCGAAGGAGATGCAGCGGGACGAGGAGGAGGACTACGAGAACGTGCCCTCCTTCAGCTACAGCTCCTCTGAGGGCGGCTCCTCCGAGATCAACTTCCTCTGTTGTGGCCGCTGACGCCGTTTCCGAGTCGTCTTCTGACGCTGAGTCGGAGCCGGCTCGCCTCCCTTCTCCTCGCACTCCGTGCGCCCCTTGCATGCCGGCTCCTTTCCGCCGCTGCCTTCGCGTGAAGGGCAAGAACCCGCACCTGCGCCCTCACGACGGGATGGGCGCTCGCGTGAAGGACAGCTCTCGCCGCGAGTTGCGCGGCTGCCGTCGCCGTCTGTCTCCCTACTTCCGCGGTTCTCCTCCCAAGTCTTCGGAGGCGCACGTGCAGGACGACGAGGTGCTAGGTTGGGGCGCCTTCGAGGGTCCCGTGAAGGATCTTTTGAGCGAGTCCCGCATCCAGCGCAGCGACCGCGAGATCCGCGAGGCTATCGATCTGATGGCCGCCGAGGAGGAGAAGTCTCTCGCTCCCGCCCCCGCTCCTTGCGCTCTGGAGGAGGAGGATATGTTTTCGGCGATGGGCCCCTTCCGCGTGGAGGACATGGACCTGGACCTGGACTTGGAGCGTCTGGGCGAGGACCTTTTCTGCGACTTCCGTTTGGGCGCTCTTTCCTTGGAGGACATTGCTGGGCTCGAGAAGGTGGAGAAGGAGCGTTGGTTCCTCCCCTTCGAGCTGAAGAATTGAAGTCCTCGGGCCGTTGTTTTGCCCTTTCCACGGGGTTTGCTTGCCCCCATGTATGATAATAAAGTACATTTCCTCCCATTTGATTGGCTCCAACTCATGTGCACTAGGTAGTTCCGCGGCCTCGCGTATCTGTACTAGGAATACTTGTAGTATACCATATCCGAACTAGAAACGAAGTGACGCCATTGGTCGCTAGTAAAGTGGTGATGCTCTGAACAATAGCATCACCATCGTCCACGGGAAAAAGTGGTGACACTGGTGATGCTGTGTTTTTTTTCGAGGGGGTCAAATTATTTTTATGGCCAGCAAATATTGCGGAAATTGCATTACAGAGGTGCACCCACTATTGCAAAGTCCACGGGGCAATCCTAATTGGGTAATTATCACACAATTACGCATATCTTTCCCGTGCATTTTGCAATAGTGTGATATGACCGTTGGGTTCAAAATTTTATGGTCAGCGATAGAGTATTTTTATATGACCGTTGGGTTCAAAATTTTATGGTCAGCGAGGGAGTATATTATTATTAATGCTGGCATATGTCAATATTTTATGGTCAGCGAGGGAGTATATTATTATTAATGCTGGCATATGTCAATATTTTATGGTCAGCGAGGGAGTATATTATTATTAATGCTGGCATATGTCAATATTTTATGGTCAGCGAGGGAGTATATTATTATTAATGCTGGCATATGTCAATATTTTATGGTCAGCGAGGGAGTATATTATTATTAATGCTGGCATATGTCAATATTTTATGGTCAGCGAGGGAGAGTAATTACATGTCAACCCCTGACAACTATTGCAATTATTGAATACACGTGTCACTCCATGATTGGACGTAATTATTTAATAATGCTTGGATTAGACTCAATAATGCATTTCGTCCAATATTTGCTGGCCATAAAAATAATTTGCCCCCCTTGAAAAAAAACACAGCATCACCAGTGTCACCACTTTTTCCCGTGGGCGGTGGTGATGCTATTGTTCAGAGCATCACCACTTTTTGTATCGTCCAATGGCGTTACTTGGATTCTAGTTCAACTAGATTCTACTTGTAGTATTCAAGTACAGATACGATACACTACAAGTAGCCAAGTTCAGGTGCCAACTTTCAGCCAATCAATGGCCAGCATGCAAGCCCTCTACTCCTCCTCGATACGGGGAAGGCGGCCCTCGCGGCCAGACCCGCTCCTCCTGTACGTGCGCATCGCGCGGGAAGCGCCCTTCTTCACGCCTGGGACGGGCAGAGGGACCCTCGTTGGAGCCTGAGAAGGGGTCTTCTCGCGCATCTGCAGATCCACGCCCAGACGCTTCGAGCACGCCTCGATCAATGCGTTCGACTCGGCCAAGTGCTCCTCCAGACCCATCTTCATAGCGCGCGCGGCCACCAAGCAAGAAGGCTTGTGGCAAAAGAAATCCTCCAACTGGCACGCCTTCGTGCAATACCGCATCGTGAGGCAACGACCGCACTTGGGAAACTTCTTCCCCACGGGAGGCACGCGCTTGCAAGTGGCGCACCTCTTGGCCTCCACGTCGATCAAACGGCCCAGGGGGCACGAATAAAGCGAACGGTGGTAGATCCCCCACAGCAGCGTGCTGTCACGCACTTGGATCTGCACGCACCCCAACTTCACTGCCATGGGCGCGTCGAACGCAACCGCGCCGCCCTTCGAAGCCATCGTGTCGAAACCGTACACGATGCGGAGGCAGTTCGCGTACTCTTTGAAACGCAGGGCCTCCACCACCGAGAAAAAGTCCGCCTTGCTCACGAACGCGGCCGCGGCGTTCAAAAGTTTCGCGCGCTCCCCCTCGTCCGGCTCCATCAGGGCCACGGTCAGCAGCTGCGTGCCCATCAGATCTTCCACCGGCCAAGAACCGCTGGGGTGCGTCAGAGAGACGCCGGAACCCACGCAGGCGTTCAAACCGATCAAACTACACATGATTCCTCGCTCGCTGTCCACTGCCGGCTATGGCTTCTGACCGCCACCCACGGCCGCGCACGCGACTTTACCGATCTCGCGGGACCCGAGAGCGCCGCGCCAAAAGGCCCGTGAGTCAGCACGAGGAACTTTCTAGAAGCGCCGCGCCGGACGCGGCCTTTCCGGTCCCGTGAGTCAGCACGCGGAACCGGACCGGAGTTTCTAGAAGCGCCGCGCCGGACGCGGCCCACCCGTGGATGGACCAATCCCGTGCGTCCGCCGCCACCCGTGGAAAATCACAAAGACTGTGGACAGCCACGGGGAAGCCATCTCACGCAAGACCAACCACCAAGCCAGAAAACAAACGCCTTCTCTTTTCACGACATAGCCATGGCCATCACCACGCGCTCCATGGCCTCCATGCGCAGGCGCTCCTCGCGCAAGCCGGTGCCAAAGCTGCGAGACGGATTCGTGCAGTTCATGGTGGGCGCCCACCTGGCCAGGAAGCAAGCGCCCCTCCGCAAGCGCAAAGCCGTCAAGGGATGCCGCCTCCGCTGCTGCGACCCCAACGCCGTCCTCTGCCCCTCCTCGCCTCTGCCGGAGGAGCGCGAGTACGGCATCACCGACCTGGTCCCCGACCCTGACGAGTCCGTGGCCCCCTTCGACTACGAGCAGGCCGTCAGAGACCACTACCCCTGCGACAAGTGCCACCAAAAGGGCCCGGACAGCATCTTGATGCGACACAACCCCAGGAACAAGATGGGCTCCATGGACGACATCCTCTGCGAGGAGTGCCTCGTCTCCTGCATCAGCATCATCATGGACGAGGGCAGGGACTCCGAGTACCGCAAGAAGTACATGTCCCAGTGGATCAGGGTGCCCGTGCCCAAGCCGGAAACCAGCCGCCCGCTCGTCCCGCTGGAACAAGGGGGGCAGTACAGGTGCCGCGAGTGCAAGACCATGCCAAACAAGGTCGCCTTCCGCGTCCTGCACAAGGAGGGGGACACCGAGCCAGGGATCTACTGCGAGCCCTGCGTCAACAGGCAGGTCGTGGCCATCATGCGCAAAGGAAACCACCAGGACTTCGACCCCATGGTCGCCAGCTGCGAGGACGTCCTGCGCCGCTTCAAGCTGGACGAGGACTTGGCGCGCATCTGCTCCTCCCTCGCCCCCTCCTACAACTTCCCCTACTACGACCAGTGGCCGCCCGCGAGGTGCGAGAGCTGCAAGCGCGAGTTCGAGCACCACGCCATGTCCGCCTACATGATGTACATCCCTCAGGAGGGCACCATGGGCGTGGCCTGCCACTTCTGCGCCAGGAACGTGCACAGGAAGGCCCTCATCAAGTTCGACGGATACAGCTTCGACAACCGCTTCAAGGCGTGGTACCAGGACGGAGAAAACAACAAGCTATCCGGGTTCGTAGCGCCCCTCACGGACATCACCACCCTCCTGGGCGTGCACGCCATCGGCGCCCCTGTGCCGGTCGACTACGATTAAACAGCCTCATTGTATCAGTAGCCACAAGTGCACACATAGCCCAGCCCTCATCAATAGACAAGTCTCTGCCTGTAAATTATTAACTTGTAATGAAAAAACGATTCGTGCATGCCCACATCTCATGCAGTGCCACGGGACTTAGAAAAATCCCGTGGCACACAAAAGATAGGGGGGAACATGGGGTCACCCTCGCGGAGCGTAGTAAGGGCCCGCAGGTGTGTTGACACGGGAAAATGGGGTTTACCCCCTTACTACAAAAACCCAAGGTGACCCCAAGGGTGGGCACCTGGGACACATGGATCCACGGGAAAATCATCACAAGTGGCCAGGGTGTGACAGTAGCCAGCCTAACATCACAATCCCGTGGGGGTGCATGGACACGTGTACAATACATCCATTATTATTCATAATAAAATCCAATTACACATTGTGATGCCATGAAATGACTCAATAATGCAAACAGTGTCCATTGCTTTATTCATTTATTCAAAAACAGCTGTCCTTCATGAACTGTCAAGCCACCAAATGTCTACGTCTTCTTCTGGGCGGCCTGGGCGGCCATGCTCTCTGCGATTTGAGCGGGTGTGAACCCCATAGTCGCCATGTGGTTCAACATCCTCTGCAGGGTGTCTAGTCCAGCAGCAACTTGAGCGTTACTAGGGACAGGCTTGCTCCCTGAACCCTGCCCAGCTGCTGGCTTCTCCTGCCCAGCTGCTGGCTCCTCCACAGGAGTGACAGGTGCAGGCTTCTCCTCCTCGCTGGCGGGTGCAGTCTTCTTTCCAGCACTGGGTGCAGGCTTCTCCTCAGCACCGGCTGCAGTCTTCTGGGAAGGGACGGGGGTCTTCTTGATAGCGAATGACCTGTCCGCCGGGCTCGGCGTGATCTTTGTTAGCTTTACGCGTCGTCCCACCGGGGGGGACTTCATTGCCCTCTTTGAGGAGGGAGTGGATCCCTCCTCCTTCTTCACCACAACCTCCCATTGCATGGGAGGGGCTTCCTCGCCCACATCGACCACCTCCTGTCCCTGGAGACACTCCTCATGCCGGACGTGCTCACGCCATGAATCACGCGCCATCTTGGCCGTCACCTTGTTGCCATTGCCGTTTCCAGGGTGTCAGGATTTTAGATAATCCTGGTTGTGCCCGTTTGCTAGCCCATTTGATGTTGTGGCCAACTTTCTGTAAACGGGGGAATAATTAGGAATGCGTCCTTAATAATCGCTTCCGCCCACCGTATTTCTGGCCAAGATTGTGAGGGCTAGGTAGTGCTTGCCGTGTCCTTTACGGCGCTAGTTTTCTTATTGAAAACAGCTGAGTGAGTATACAAGTTAGCCCTGTACCTCGGCACTATATACGCATATCATTTATGGACATGCTAGTGGTTGCATGAATTTCTATAGTGAACTATTGTACGTTTCTGGCGCTGCCTAGGAGGCGCTGTGGCCTAGTCCCCGCATGCCATAACGTCGTGCCAACTAATGTTGGTCACCGTCACCTGTGGTGAAAAGTTTGCTCAATTTCGTACCGTAAGATTTGTAATGGATCAACGGTAGCAAACAGTGTAGCCGCCACTGAAGGACTTTGTCCCTTCCACATAAGTGACTCATGGTACACGAGAAATTTACCTTGTTGGTCCCCATGTGTATGGGTAAGCCCTAGTTGGGTATGGCTGCCTTGTTGGTAGCCTAAAGCCATGCTCTTGTTGAGTATGCAACAGTCTCTTGTTGAGATTGTGTAGTGGCATTGTTTGCCCAAGCCCATCCTTGTTGGATGGGATTGACCTCTAGTTGAGGCCTACCTCCTTGTTGGAGACCAACCCCAAAGTAATATATCAACCAAGCAATATTTTGTGGCTGTCATCACATTGGGTAACAAGGGGTCAAAAAGATCTTTCCTCCTCCACCTTCAATTTTTAACATGGTATCGTTATGGGAGTGACCCATGAACCCATTTCTTGAGCCGTAAACCGTTTCTCCAAAAGCCGCACTTTCCGGATCCCGTTTTTTGAGCGGTCGGCCTGCAGCCAGGTACCCAACTTTGAGCGTGCAGATCTTTTGACTGGGACATTATTTTTCACCGCTCTTAGATGCGTTGGAAGCGTCACATCGTCCTCGTTTCAACGCCGCCAAGAACGCTGTCATCGGCATCCTGGTGCAAAAGTTACTCAAGTTCGCACCGACCTACCTGGCCAGCTCGTCAGTGCGCATATCTTTTCAACGACTCATCTGTTTAAGCCCGTTAAGGTGTCGTTGAAAAGGGCATTCTGTGGCGATTCTATCAAGTTATAACGCGCCCCAAGCTGTTTAGTACTACGGCAACTACGTTCATTCCTGTCGGACCAGCGGATTTCCGGAAGTTCTCATCTTTCTCGTCAACAGCACATCCGTTTGGACCGTGCTAGGCGTCCATCGACGCGGAATTTTATGCTCGTTTCAACAAGCTATCATACGTCGTCATCGGTTTGGTACAACGCCAACAACACTCATTTCCGTGGCGCCAGCTGGCGGACCTTTGCCGACATGCAACTTTTTACGTGGCTCCTCTTTTGAGCCATTTGTGACGTCGTCGGATCCGTCTCTTTCTTCCGGTTTTAACAAGCCATCACACGTTTCAGTTCCTCTTCTTTTCGACAACTGCATTGATTTGAAGTCGTCATGTTTTGGCTTACCGTGTAAGGGGGGAGTGGCAGGGTTGTTTCTACCCGGCAAGCCCTACTGCCTAAGTAAGGGGGGAGCACAGTTGTTTGAGTCAATCCCAGCAACGTGCAAGGGGGGTGTCAGGATTTTAGATAATCCTGGTTGTGCCCGTTTGCTAGCCCATTTGATGTTGTGGCCAACTTTCTGTAAACGGGGGAATAATTAGGAATGCGTCCTTAATAATCGCTTCCGCCCACCGTATTTCTGGCCAAGATTGTGAGGGCTAGGTAGTGCTTGCCGTGTCCTTTACGGCGCTAGTTTTCTTATTGAAAACAGCTGAGTGAGTATACAAGTTAGCCCTGTACCTCGGCACTATATACGCATATCATTTATGGACATGCTAGTGGTTGCATGAATTTCTATAGTGAACTATTGTACGTTTCTGGCGCTGCCTAGGAGGCGCTGTGGCCTAGTCCCCGCATGCCATAACGTCGTGCCAACTAATGTTGGTCACCGTCACCTGTGGTGAAAAGTTTGCTCAATTTCGTACCGTAAGATTTGTAATGGATCAACGGTAGCAAACAGTGTAGCCGCCACTGAAGGACTTTGTCCCTTCCACATAAGTGACTCATGGTACACGAGAAATTTACCTTGTTGGTCCCCATGTGTATGGGTAAGCCCTAGTTGGGTATGGCTGCCTTGTTGGTAGCCTAAAGCCATGCTCTTGTTGAGTATGCAACAGTCTCTTGTTGAGATTGTGTAGTGGCATTGTTTGCCCAAGCCCATCCTTGTTGGATGGGATTGACCTCTAGTTGAGGCCTACCTCCTTGTTGGAGACCAACCCCAAAGTAATATATCAACCAAGCAATATTTTGTGGCTGTCATCACATTGGGTAACAAGGGGTCAAAAAGATCTTTCCTCCTCCACCTTCAATTTTTAACACAGGGCTCCCTCTGAAATTCTTGAGGAAATCGCGCATGCGCGCGTCATACTGAATATCGATTTTAGACATAGGGAGCCATGCCTGTGTCGCATCTGAAAACATGGTCTTGACGTGAAGCGAGCCTGCTTCGAACTTGACTCCAGTAAACCTGTCGATTTTGCCATCGTCGAACTGCGTCTGAACACGCTCCTCCTCCTCGTCATCCTCATCTGACGAGGAGGAGGAGGAGACGATGTCGGCATGTGTTGCCGCCCCCCCCTGGATGGCCTTGGCCCTAGTGTTTCTCTTCGAAATGTCGTCTACTGTCTCCTGGAGTATATCTCCTACAGCGTGAAATAGAGCGGCGATCGGCAGCCGCTTCGCCTGCCTCACGTTATCCTTCATAATATCGCTATCCTTCATCGCACCTGGGCTATCGTTCATCGTGTCACTTCTCTTCTCGTTGCTTGATCAATTAATTTATTGCACGCATGCACGCCGCCTTTGATTCATTTTGTATATGTTTACCACCCCCAAAATTCGACAATTTGCCAAGTGGGCCGCCAGCCACCCCCTTACAATTCGTTCCAAGTTCAGAATGTACATTATATACGATTCTGATGCGTGATACTGCATTCGTACGGTGCAAGTACCATATTCTGGCGTCGTACGGTGCAGTATAGGCGCGGGTCTGAATTCGGCGGTCCCGGACTTGAGAAAATTGCCTAAGTCCCAAACACTAAGGCGTATGGGCCTGCTACCTAAGTGCACAGGCCAAAGTACTTGTCCAAATTGTAATTAAATTATATATCCATGCAAGGCTTGATAAGCACATTGTTCGTGAATGTTTGCATGCAAAAAACTTTTATTATTTCAATAAAATCATGAGTAAATATATGAAAATGCACAAGGTCCCACGGGACTTGCCCTATACTGACTACCATGCGTGCTAGTGTACATCACAAATGACAAAGTCCTAGGGACTTGTCTCTAGTCCCCCTTCATGGAGCAGGGCCTCATGGAGGGGTTGGAGCCAGACGGGCCAGCTCGAAAACGCTGGGAGGGGTTGGCACCACGGAAGACCTTCTCCTTCTTCACGACTGGCTCCTCAGAGGTGGGGGGGGAGTCAGCAGGGCGCTTTCCCTTGAGGAAGTCGCTCTTGGGGACCTCCACAACGTCGTCATCGTCATCCTCCACCTCGATGACCTTGGGGGCCATCTTGGAAGGCGTGGTCTTCACCCTCCTGCAGGTGGGCTCCTCCTCCTCCTCCTCCTCCTCCTCCTCCTTGACCACAGCCTCCTGGGGCTGCTGCTCCTCCTCCTCCTCGGGATCCCGCTCGAACTGGTACCACGGGTCCTCCGCGTCGTCCAACGGCTCCTCGTCGTCCTCGTCCTTCTCAGACTCGAGGGCCCCCACCTCAGCGTCAGACTCGTCCTGGATTTCCTGGAGGCGCCTGCGTGCCTCCTCCTGGATCGCCTTCCTCCTCTCGTCCCTGTCCGCCTTCCTCACTTGCCACTTGAGTGGCATGTTGTAGCGAGGGTCGGACTCGCAGGGGTCCACGGGCCTGGGGATGTTCGGAGCAGTGAAGACGTTCTCCTCCTTGGAGAAGAAGCAATTGACGCAGAGCTCGCGCTTCCAGTTGGCGTTGGGGAAGAAAGCCCACGGAGCGGTCTCATCCCCGCACTCTGGGCACTCGGGGGGGAAAATCGGCTTGTGGTCGATCTCGTTGTTCTGCAAAGTGGGGCGGGCAGCACAAAAAATGACAAGGGGCAGTGCGTCTTGTTAGAATCCACAGGAGGAGTGCAAAAATGCAGCCAAAGTCAGCAAAAAACGCAAGGAAAAGAAGTTTACCTCGAGCATGTGCTCGCAGAGGATGCATTCCGTGTGGTAGCCACCGATATCCTCGGGGACCTTGCGAAACTTGTCAATGGGGAGCAAGGTATTGCAACAAATGCAAATGGACAGCACTTCTGCGACTGGCTTGTTTTCCTTGTTCCTTTTTGCGAGAGCTGCGTCAAAAGCGTCGTGGAGCTTGTCTGTCATATCGTGGACTTTGACTCCATTGCCTGGGTAAGCGCGGACTGGGAAACGCTTAGTGCGGGCCATTGTGTTTTGGTGCTAAGGGGTTGGTTTTGCTGAGAGCTTTTTGGCTATGGCGGTTTGGCTTGCAGAATGCCCTTGGATGCAAAGGGGGAAGTGTTTTATACCTTCCCCGTGGATGACGCATGGGACTTGTGAAAAATCCTGTGGTCGCCGCTGTGACAGGCTGGTAACGGCAAAACGGCCGTGGAAATCCACGCGGTGAAGGCCGCGGGCCGCGTGAATCCGCGGGAAATCTGATACGAAACCGCCTTTCCCGCGTCACGCCACGCTGGACTGGCATGTAACCGCCGTTTCCCGCGGCACTCCACGCTGGACAAGTTCAGAAAACCGCCGTTTCCCGCGTCACGCCACGCTGGACTGGCATGTAATCTCCGTTTCCCGCGGCACTCCACGCTGGACAAGTTCAGAAAACCGCCGTTTCCCGCGTCACGCCACGCTGGCCTGGCATGTAACCGCCGTTTCCCGCGGCACGCCACGCTGGACCGGCACGTAACGGCCGTTTCCCGCGGCACGCCACGCTAAAATCGTGAAGTAACCGCCACGCCAACTTGTCAGTCCCGAGCCGCGGCACGAGAAAACGGAGATCCCGAGATCTTCCAGCGGATTTTTTTGGCGTGATTCCATGTACGGCGTGCTGTCTCACGGGAAATCTCCTGCAAAACGCCTGTTCAGGCCAATCGCACGGTCACAAATCGCCCAAAAACTTTGAGGCGGAGAAGGGTCTTCGAAGTGTATATGTGCCCAACCACCACGCCTCCACGAGCACTCACCACTACACACCGCCATAGCCAAGAAAGCTCACTACATCTCTCAGAACACGATGCCTAGGGCTGGATCCGCTTCTAACTCTCATGGTAGCCAGGGCGTGAGGGGGGGAATGAGGCCTGTGCCTCGCCCATTTCCAAGGGAAGGAACTCGCGACAGGCCATACGACGCTGAGCAGGAGCAAGAGCCGGGTAATGTTCCTTTTCCTGTCTTTTTCCGTCTTTTCCCGTGGAGAGCTGTCGTTTGCAAGTGGTTTTGCCCCCAAAAGCTCACCCCTTGTGTGGTTTTCCGTGGCTTATAAATTTGTTTTTTTTTCAATGCTTGCGTTTTTTTTTTTTGCTTTTTTGTTTTGCTTGCAGAAGAAAGCCGTGACGCCAAACGGCTGAAGGAGATGCCTATGAGGCAGAAGGTCTCCACTCCCGCCGGCCTCCGCGAACGCTCTTGGCAGGAGAAATACGAAGGGCTGTCCTGCAACGTCAAAAACGCTGTCGTCATCAAGTTGCCGCAGTGCCCCTTCTGCCTGGCCCCCAGCAAGACGGGGAAGTACGCGAGGCTGGTCGCCCTCATCGACCATCCCCACATCCACGAGTGCAACTGCGTGATGTGCCCCGAGTGCGTGGAGAAGATGAAGGCGTTCCATCTCACCAAGCCGAACGGCAAGACCACGAACATGAAGTGCCCCATGTGCAGCTGCGAAGTCCTGACGCACTACCACAAGTTCTACCAGATGGACCACGCCCTCAACGAGCTGGTGGCCTCCCTCCCCTACGGCTTCTGCGACTACGGCTGCGGGATGTTCCTTCACAGGGAGGACGTCGACGAGCACTTCGCCACCTGCGAGAAGA
Organism: Mesostigma viride; assembly: GCA_009746045.1. Classification (NCBI taxonomy): domain Eukaryota; kingdom Viridiplantae; phylum Streptophyta; class Mesostigmatophyceae; order Mesostigmatales; family Mesostigmataceae; genus Mesostigma; species Mesostigma viride. The sequence goes on along the minus strand of RPFO01001800.1, from coordinate 150,959 downwards.
ACCGCTTCGAGTGCGGTTTCTCCGTCGACATCAAGAGGCAGGACGGCTCCAAGTCCAAGACGGGCTGTTCTTACACTGGCAGGAAGGCGGACGTGGAGGCTCACATGAAGAGGTGCGCCTACTACCACGAGGCCTGCGCTGTGCTGGAGCTGAAGGAGAAGGCCAAGCAGGCAGATGCTGTCAAGGAGCGCCTGATGAAGGAAGGCCACGGCGCCAGGGATGACTTGAGGATGCTCCTCGGCTTCACGGCTGAGGAGATGGACGATGTAATGGAGCGGCTGGTGGTGAAGGAGCTGGACCGCGTGGGGCGGCTCCCGTGTGCCAGCTCGCTACCTGATGGAGGCCAGGCGTTCCCAACAGATAGCGAGATACAGAACGCCTCGTTCCCAGTCCTTGATGCGTCACAGGGCGCCCAGTCTGCAAGGATAGTGTAGGTGACAGATGCCAGCATAAGATGTGCATGTTTTCAGCACTAGGCAGTTGGAGATAGGATGCCAGCATAGGATGTAGATGTTTGCCAGAATTAGGCCAGTAGATATGCGAATGCCTGCATAACACAACGATGTTTTTTTAATGACTTGGAAAAGATGTGAATGTTCTGGCCCAAACGTAAAAAATATCTAAGTGCCATAGTATATTTAAGTATCTGTAGTTAGGAACAGGCCACGTGGCAGCCACAAAGCCCGAGGGTAGCCAGCCGAATCTGTAGTACGAGATCCGACGGTTACGGAACGGACGGGTACGGACGGGTACGGACGGGTACGGACGAGTACGGACGGGTACGGCCAGTACGGAACGGACGCGGCACGCGGAATCCCGTGGACCACCACGAGGCCCCCGTGGGTCCCGGCGGTTTTTAGGTTCCAGGGTTAGTATTACGGGCGCCCGTAATACTAACCCTGGAACCTAAAAACCGCCGGGACCCACGGGGGCCTCGTGGTGGTCCACGGGATTCCGCGTGCCGCGTCCGTTCCGTACTGGCCGTACCCGTCCGTACTCGTCCGTACCCGTCCGTACCCGTCCGTACCCGTCCGTTCCGTAACCGTCGGATCTCGTACTACAGATTCGGCTGGCTACCCTCGGGCTTTGTGGCTGCCACGTGGCCTGTTCCTAACTACAGATACTTAAATATACTATGGCACTTAGATATTTTTTACGTTTGGGCCAGAACATTCACATCTTTTCCAAGTCATTAAAAAAACATCGTTGTGTTATGCAGGCATTCGCATATCTACTGGCCTAATTCTGGCAAACATCTACATCCTATGCTGGCATCCTATCTCCAACTGCCTAGTGCTGAAAACATGCACATCTTATGCTGGCATCTGTCACCTACACTATCCTTGCAGACTGGGCGCCCTGTGACGCATCAAGGACTGGGAACGAGGCGTTCTGTATCTCGCTATCTGTTGGGAACGCCTGGCCTCCATCAGGTAGCGAGCTGGCACACGGGAGCCGCCCCACGCGGTCCAGCTCCTTCACCACCAGCCGCTCCATTACATCGTCCATCTCCTCAGCCGTGAAGCCGAGGAGCATCCTCAAGTCATCCCTGGCGCCGTGGCCTTCCTTCATCAGGCGCTCCTTGACAGCATCTGCCTGCTTGGCCTTCTCCTTCAGCTCCAGCACAGCGCAGGCCTCGTGGTAGTAGGCGCACCTCTTCATGTGAGCCTCCACGTCCGCCTTCCTGCCAGTGTAAGAACAGCCCGTCTTGGACTTGGAGCCGTCCTGCCTCTTGATGTCGACGGAGAAACCGCACTCGAAGCGGTTCTTCTCGCAGGTGGCGAAGTGCTCGTCGACGTCCTCCCTGTGAAGGAACATCCCGCAGCCGTAGTCGCAGAAGCCGTAGGGGAGGGAGGCCACCAGCTCGTTGAGGGCGTGGTCCATCTGGTAGAACTTGTGGTAGTGCGTCAGGACTTCGCAGCTGCACATGGGGCACTTCATGTTCGTGGTCTTGCCGTTCGGCTTGGTGAGATGGAACGCCTTCATCTTCTCCACGCACTCGGGGCACATCACGCAGTTGCACTCGTGGATGTGGGGATGGTCGATGAGGGCGACCAGCCTCGCGTACTTCCCCGTCTTGCTGGGGGCCAGGCAGAAGGGGCACTGCGGCAACTTGATGACGACAGCGTTTTTGACGTTGCAGGACAGCCCTTCGTATTTCTCCTGCCAAGAGCGTTCGCGGAGGCCGGCGGGAGTGGAGACCTTCTGCCTCATAGGCATCTCCTTCAGCCGTTTGGCGTCACGGCTTTCTTCTGCAAGCAAAACAAAAAAGCAAAAAAAAAAAACGCAAGCATTGAAAAAAAAACAAATTTATAAGCCACGGAAAACCACACAAGGGGTGAGCTTTTGGGGGCAAAACCACTTGCAAACGACAGCTCTCCACGGGAAAAGACGGAAAAAGACAGGAAAAGGAACATTACCCGGCTCTTGCTCCTGCTCAGCGTCGTATGGCCTGTCGCGAGTTCCTTCCCTTGGAAATGGGCGAGGCACAGGCCTCATTCCCCCCCTCACGCCCTGGCTACCATGAGAGTTAGAAGCGGATCCAGCCCTAGGCATCGTGTTCTGAGAGATGTAGTGAGCTTTCTTGGCTATGGCGGTGTGTAGTGGTGAGTGCTCGTGGAGGCGTGGTGGTTGGGCACATATACACTTCGAAGACCCTTCTCCGCCTCAAAGTTTTTGGGCGATTTGTGACCGTGCGATTGGCCTGAACAGGCGTTTTGCAGGAGATTTCCCGTGAGACAGCACGCCGTACATGGAATCACGCCAAAAAAATCCGCTGGAAGATCTCGGGATCTCCGTTTTCTCGTGCCGCGGCTCGGGACTGACAAGTTGGCGTGGCGGTTACTTCACGATTTTAGCGTGGCGTGCCGCGGGAAACGGCCGTTACGTGCCGGTCCAGCGTGGCGTGCCGCGGGAAACGGCGGTTACATGCCAGGCCAGCGTGGCGTGACGCGGGAAACGGCGGTTTTCTGAACTTGTCCAGCGTGGAGTGCCGCGGGAAACGGAGATTACATGCCAGTCCAGCGTGGCGTGACGCGGGAAACGGCGGTTTTCTGAACTTGTCCAGCGTGGAGTGCCGCGGGAAACGGCGGTTACATGCCAGTCCAGCGTGGCGTGACGCGGGAAAGGCGGTTTCGTATCAGATTTCCCGCGGATTCACGCGGCCCGCGGCCTTCACCGCGTGGATTTCCACGGCCGTTTTGCCGTTACCAGCCTGTCACAGCGGCGACCACAGGATTTTTCACAAGTCCCATGCGTCATCCACGGGGAAGGTATAAAACACTTCCCCCTTTGCATCCAAGGGCATTCTGCAAGCCAAACCGCCATAGCCAAAAAGCTCTCAGCAAAACCAACCCCTTAGCACCAAAACACAATGGCCCGCACTAAGCGTTTCCCAGTCCGCGCTTACCCAGGCAATGGAGTCAAAGTCCACGATATGACAGACAAGCTCCACGACGCTTTTGACGCAGCTCTCGCAAAAAGGAACAAGGAAAACAAGCCAGTCGCAGAAGTGCTGTCCATTTGCATTTGTTGCAATACCTTGCTCCCCATTGACAAGTTTCGCAAGGTCCCCGAGGATATCGGTGGCTACCACACGGAATGCATCCTCTGCGAGCACATGCTCGAGGTAAACTTCTTTTCCTTGCGTTTTTTGCTGACTTTGGCTGCATTTTTGCACTCCTCCTGTGGATTCTAACAAGACGCACTGCCCCTTGTCATTTTTTGTGCTGCCCGCCCCACTTTGCAGAACAACGAGATCGACCACAAGCCGATTTTCCCCCCCGAGTGCCCAGAGTGCGGGGATGAGACCGCTCCGTGGGCTTTCTTCCCCAACGCCAACTGGAAGCGCGAGCTCTGCGTCAATTGCTTCTTCTCCAAGGAGGAGAACGTCTTCACTGCTCCGAACATCCCCAGGCCCGTGGACCCCTGCGAGTCCGACCCTCGCTACAACATGCCACTCAAGTGGCAAGTGAGGAAGGCGGACAGGGACGAGAGGAGGAAGGCGATCCAGGAGGAGGCACGCAGGCGCCTCCAGGAAATCCAGGACGAGTCTGACGCTGAGGTGGGGGCCCTCGAGTCTGAGAAGGACGAGGACGACGAGGAGCCGTTGGACGACGCGGAGGACCCGTGGTACCAGTTCGAGCGGGATCCCGAGGAGGAGGAGGAGCAGCAGCCCCAGGAGGCTGTGGTCAAGGAGGAGGAGGAGGAGGAGGAGGAGGAGGAGCCCACCTGCAGGAGGGTGAAGACCACGCCTTCCAAGATGGCCCCCAAGGTCATCGAGGTGGAGGATGACGATGACGACGTTGTGGAGGTCCCCAAGAGCGACTTCCTCAAGGGAAAGCGCCCTGCTGACTCCCCCCCACCTCTGAGGAGCCAGTCGTGAAGAAGGAGAAGGTCTTCCGTGGTGCCAACCCCTCCCAGCGTTTTCGAGCTGGCCCGTCTGGCTCCAACCCCTCCATGAGGCCCTGCTCCATGAAGGGGGACTAGAGACAAGTCCCTAGGACTTTGTCATTTGTGATGTACACTAGCACGCATGGTAGTCAGTATAGGGCAAGTCCCGTGGGACCTTGTGCATTATCATATATTTACTCATGATTTTATTGAAATAATAAAAGTTTTTTGCATGCAAACATTCACGAACAATGTGCTTATCAAGCCTTGCATGGATATATAATTTAATTACAATTTGGACAAGTACTTTGGCCTGTGCACTTAGGTAGCAGGCCCATACGCCTTAGTGTTTGGGACTTAGGCAATTTTCTCAAGTCCGGGACCGCCGAATTCAGACCCGCGCCTATACTGCACCGTACGACGCCAGAATATGGTACTTGCACCGTACGAATGCAGTATCACGCATCAGAATCGTATATAATGTACATTCTGAACTTGGAACGAATTGTAAGGGGGTGGCTGGCGGCCCACTTGGCAAATTGTCGAATTTTGGGGGTGGTAAACATATACAAAATGAATCAAAGGCGGCGTGCATGCGTGCAATAAATTAATTGATCAAGCAACGAGAAGAGAAGTGACACGATGAACGATAGCCCAGGTGCGATGAAGGATAGCGATATTATGAAGGATAACGTGAGGCAGGCGAAGCGGCTGCCGATCGCCGCTCTATTTCACGCTGTAGGAGATATACTCCAGGAGACAGTAGACGACATTTCGAAGAGAAACACTAGGGCCAAGGCCATCCAGGGGGGGCGGCAACACATGCCGACATCGTCTCCTCCTCCTCCTCGTCAGATGAGGATGACGAGGAGGAGGAGCGTGTTCAGACGCAGTTCGACGATGGCAAAATCGACAGGTTTACTGGAGTCAAGTTCGAAGCAGGCTCGCTTCACGTCAAGACCATGTTTTCAGATGCGACACAGGCATGGCTCCCTATGTCTAAAATCGATATTCAGTATGACGCGCGCATGCGCGATTTCCTCAAGAATTTCAGAGGGAGCCCTGGAAACGGCAATGGCAACAAGGTGACGGCCAAGATGGCGCGTGATTCATGGCGTGAGCACGTCCGGCATGAGGAGTGTCTCCAGGGACAGGAGGTGGTCGATGTGGGCGAGGAAGCCCCTCCCATGCAATGGGAGGTTGTGGTGAAGAAGGAGGAGGGATCCACTCCCTCCTCAAAGAGGGCAATGAAGTCCCCCCCGGTGGGACGACGCGTAAAGCTAACAAAGATCACGCCGAGCCCGGCGGACAGGTCATTCGCTATCAAGAAGACCCCCGTCCCTTCCCAGAAGACTGCAGCCGGTGCTGAGGAGAAGCCTGCACCCAGTGCTGGAAAGAAGACTGCACCCGCCAGCGAGGAGGAGAAGCCTGCACCTGTCACTCCTGTGGAGGAGCCAGCAGCTGGGCAGGAGAAGCCAGCAGCTGGGCAGGGTTCAGGGAGCAAGCCTGTCCCTAGTAACGCTCAAGTTGCTGCTGGACTAGACACCCTGCAGAGGATGTTGAACCACATGGCGACTATGGGGTTCACACCCGCTCAAATCGCAGAGAGCATGGCCGCCCAGGCCGCCCAGAAGAAGACGTAGACATTTGGTGGCTTGACAGTTCATGAAGGACAGCTGTTTTTGAATAAATGAATAAAGCAATGGACACTGTTTGCATTATTGAGTCATTTCATGGCATCACAATGTGTAATTGGATTTTATTATGAATAATAATGGATGTATTGTACACGTGTCCATGCACCCCCACGGGATTGTGATGTTAGGCTGGCTACTGTCACACCCTGGCCACTTGTGATGATTTTCCCGTGGATCCATGTGTCCCAGGTGCCCACCCTTGGGGTCACCTTGGGTTTTTGTAGTCGCATAGTATCTCCGCACATCTGAACCCTGTGATGCCAGATCTCCTTTGCGGCCATTCCGAGCTTGGCACTGGATTCGTTGTCCACATCGTCGCGTCGCTGCAGCAACACGATGTTTTCTGGCATACGCGGGCTTTTGGTTCCCGCCGCACATTTGAAAGTGCTGTCGTCCGGCTTTTTGCCTTTGCACCGTGTGCAGTTCTTGGGCGTTTGGAACCATGGCATGGCTAACGTGATGACTGACTAGCTAGACCTTTTCAGTGGTTTTCCATTTGCGGGTATTTCCTCGTAAATGGTGGGAGAGCGATCGCAGCAATGGTGCTCACCACTAGACACTCCCGGCCAGTTAGGCTCGAAACACACGCCCTGATCAAGCATGCTGTTTTCGGCCCCACCGTCTAGGTCATCTAGTCGCTCTACACGTAAGCCAGCCGTAATTTCATTGCACACGGATACACATTTCCATCACCATTCATCTTCATCATCCTGAACGACTCGAACACGCGGACAAGATAACGGCAGGCTCGCGCTACCATGGTCCGGATTCTCCCGATTTCTGGCCTGCGCTGGTTGTCTCCTTGATCTTGCTTGATCAGGGCGTGAGTTTCGAGCCTAACTGGCCGGGAGTGTCTAGTGGTGAGCACCATTGCTGCGATCGCTCTCCCACCATTTACGAGGAAATACCCGCAAATGGAAAACCACAGAAACGGTCTAGCTAGTCAGTCATTATGTTAGCCATGCCATGATTCCAAATGTCCAAGAACTGCACACGGCGAAAATCCGGAGGACAGTACTTTCAAATGTGCGGCGGCAAATGTGTTACTGGCATATCCTTTCCACGGATGTATGTTCTTGATTAATCCATTCATTCAATTAATGACCATCATACCATCATATTAGTTGTCTCACTTAAAAAAATCATACCCGGTACATTATTCTGTCATAAGTTATCCAGAGTGCTCAAGAGTACCACCCACAGTGCTAAGCATCTGTGCGGCCTTCTTGCCGCTACCAGCAGCCGACACACTGGATTTGCCAAGCTGGCTTTGCAACATCCACTCGTATGCCTTTTCATCCAGCACTGTGACAGAGAGGGGCACGGTGAACTGATTGAATTCTGTCTCAATAACAACCACACTATCATAGTCGCCCACTTGAGTGGCAGCCACATCAACGCTGAGTTTCACAGTCATCCCCGGCGCAACCTGCAGTCCCATGAAACAAATAAAGATGGGTAATGAGAAGAGCAAAATTAGTCAGCATGGCAGCAGGGAGCGGCCAGCAGAGTGTTCCATTTGATCGTAGACGTAGCATGAAACACCTTGCCGGTGTGTGTGTGTGTGTGTGTGTGTGTGTGTGTGTGTGTGTGTGTGTGTGTGTGTGTGTGTGTGTGTGTGTGATGGTGTGCGTCTCACGGCTTGTACAGACATGCACCTCATCCCAACTATGACAACCGGCCTAGTCAACTATTGTAACAAAGTGCCAGTACTGTGCTGATACGCACCATGGACCTTGCAAAATATAACTGAACAAATGCCGAGGCTGAAGCAGATCCACAACACATGGACCACCACCTTGGTCAATGTGCAGGGAACACCTGCAGCCGCGCAGTCGACAATCTAATAGCCAAAGGGGATGAGCTGATGCAGTTGCTGTGGGGCTTGCTCACAGGACAGTTGGTGCAGATACATGGGGGAAGGTTTGAAGCACGTAAGCTCCTATGGACATGCAGCGCCCCTCAACAGAGCCATGCCTGGAGCCGCATGGATACACTTACCACTGGCCGCCTGTGCCCTCTCCCTCATGCATCCAGCTGGTACGCAGCTGGTATGCTCCGATGGGAAACCACACGCCCCGCATGGACACGTCTATGCCCCGACATGCCCCCCGGTGTGTCGCACATTTCTAAAGCTCCACATACTCACAGCGTACAACCTCTATGAAACCCTTTCATGTAGCAAACCACCCTGCCAACCATACTCACCTTCGCAGGGGTGTAGACCACCTTGAAGGGCAGCTCCGGCTGCTTGACCTTGAAGCGGCCGACGTCGTGCGAGAGGTTGAGCAGTGAGAGCGGGCGCGAGTGCACCCCCCCCACAGGGATGCTGCCAAACGCCACGTGGGACGGTGCGAGTGAGAACTGCTGCGCGACGGCGCCGGTGCCCTCGGGGCCCTTGACTGCGCCGGCACCGCGCGAACTGGTGCCACTGCCCGCCACACCCTGCACCAGCTGTCGCGACCGCAGTAGCGCGGTGGAGGAGGTGTTTACCCGGCGTGCGGTGCCGTCCTCCACGGCCAAGAAGCGCTCGTTGGGGCTGAAGGGGGCCTCGGGCGTGGCGGGGGCCAGCGCTGACCCGGGGCTGCGCGGGTTGCCGTACACGTCAAACTTGTGGCTGCGCAGCGTGGCCGCGTCCAGGCTGGGGGGTGGGGGGAGGTGTTTCAAGGCCGCGTCAAGCGACCAAGTACAAAGTTGGTTAGAAGAAGAGCTGACAACGACAAGCCGTGGCAGGAACCTGACCCGCGCACATGTGCCCACGTGTGCGCATGAGCACAGACAGGGCGCGTTGCACAGACAGGGCGCATCCCAGCAAATGAGAACACCAGCATGCCAAGACCACGGTGGGCAGCGCGTGAGCAGAGGGATGGTCCATGGGAGCCGCAGCTCATCCGTGATCCCATGGGAGCCGCTTTGCATTCCTCTCAAGGGGACAAGGACCCCATGGTGGGCGAGGCCACGTGAGGCAGGGTATGGAGGCGTGCGTGGGAGGGAAGGGAGCAAGGAAGTGACAATGGACCACACGTCTCTATCACCGCGCCCCGAACCGGGCTACTGGGGTCTTCTCCCCAAGCCAGCGGCTGATGATGCCTGATCCTACGGCACGCGAAGGCAAGCAGGCAGGACCCCCGATGGCATCATGGTTCGACAGCACCTACCCTGCCAGTGGGGACAGCGCCGAAGTAGGGCTGAACGCGCTGCCACCACTAGGGCCCAGCTTGCCAGGCACGCGCACAGCTGATGGTGCAGGGGGCAGACCGCCCGCGTCATCCCTCGCGGCTGCGTCTGGCATGGCGCCGCCCTGCGCGCCGTTCTGACCGCGCTCCTCCTGCTGGGAGCGCGGCCGTGCCGACGTGGACGCAGGCATCTCCCCCGCGCCGCCATCCACCGGGCGCGTTGGCAAGGGGTTGGTCTCTGCCGCTGTGACGTGCGCCGGTGCGGCCTCCCTCTTGGGCGCGCGAGCGGGCGCGGCCAGCGCCGGGTTGGCCTGCACCGCGCGCATGCCCTCCTCGCTGGCAAAGTAGCGCAGGGGTGGGCCGCCAGGGGTGGGCCGCGCAGGGGCCTGATGGCATGACGTGTTTGGGATAGCAGGGCACATCGATGAGGGGGATGGGTTTAGACAGCGCCAGGGGAGGCGGCGTTGAAGGCAGGCTGGCAGGGATGCCCGCAGGGCACCCTCATGTGCTGCACATTTCTTCAACTTCAACAAGTCGTACCATCGCAGGGTTTGTCAAGGGACCAGGCTAGCAGGGGTATGGAAGCAAGCAATGGAAAACAATAGAAACGTAACACTCACGTTGCTGCAAACCATGGATTCCATCCACCCACCCACCCACCCACCCACCCACCCACCCACCCACCCACCCACCCACCCACCCACCCACCCACCCACCCACCCACCCACCCACCCACCCACCCACCCACCCACCCACCCACCCACCCACCCACCCACCCACCCACCCATCCACCCATCCACCCATCCACCCATCCACCCATCCACCCACCCACCCACCCACCCACCCACCCACCCACCCGTGCTCCCAGTCACACACGCGGTCACCCACCCATGCACCTGCCTGGCCACCAGCCACCCTGGCCTCTGTTACTGCCTAGCTGACGAAGGTACACACGAAGGACAGAGCTGTGCTGCTGGCACATACCAGTGCGCGGGATACACCCTCATCCCTCACGCTAGTCAACCTAATCCCTCACGCTAGTCTACCTTATCCCTCACGCTAGTCTACCTTATCCCTCACGCTAGTCTACCTTATCCCTCACGCTAGTCTACCTTATCCCTCACGCTAGTCTACCTCATCCCTCACGCTAGTCTACCTCATCCCTCACGCTAGTCTACCTCATCCCTCACGCTAGTCTACCTTATCCCTCACGCTAGTCTACCTTATCCCTCACGCTAGTCTACCTTATCCCTCACGCTAGTCTACCTCATCCCTCACGCGAGTCTACCTTATCCCTCACGCTAGTCTACCTCATCCCTCACGCTAGTCTACCTTATCCCTCACGCTAGTCTACCTTATCCCTCACGCTAGTCTACCTTATCCCTCACGCTAGTCTACCTTATCCCTCACTCTAGTCTACCTTATCCCTCACGCTAGTCTACCTTATCCCTCACGCTAGTCTACCTTATCCCTCACGCTAGTCTACCTTATCCCTCACGCTAGTCTACCTTATCCCTCACGCTAGTCTACCTCATCCCTCACGCTAGTCTACCTTATCCCTCACGCTAGTCTACCTTATCCCTCACGCTAGTCTACCTTATCCCTCACGCTAGTCTACCTCATCCCTCACGCTAGTCTACCTCATCCCTCACGCTAGTCTACCTTATCCCTCACGCTAGTCTACCTTATCCCTCACGCTAGTCTACCTCATCCCTCACGCTAGTCTACCTTATCCCTCACGCTAGTCTACCTTATCCCTCACGCTAGTCTACCTTATCCCTCACGCTAGTCTACCTTATCCCTCACGCTAGTCTACCTTATCCCTCACGCTAGTCTACCTTATCCCTCACGCTAGTCTACCTCATCCCTCACGCTAGTCTACCTTATCCCTCACGCTAGTCTACCTTATCCCTCACGCTAGTCTACCTTATCCCTCACGCTAGTCTACCTTATCCCTCACGCTAGTCTACCTTATCCCTCACGCTAGTCTACCTTATCCCTCACGCTAGTCTACCTTATCCCTCACGCTAGTCTACCTTATCCCTCACGCTAGTCTACCTCATCCCTCACGCTAGTCTACCTCATCCCTCACGCTAGTCTACCTCATCCCTCACGCTAGTCTACCTTATTCCTCACGCTAGTCTACCTTATCCCTCACGCTAGTCTACCTTATCCCTCACGCTAGTCTACCTCATCCCTCACGCTAGTCTACCTCATCCCTCACGCTAGTCTACCTCATCCCTCACGCTAGTCTACCTCATCCCTCACGCTAGTCTACCTTATCCCTCACGCTAGTCTACCTTATCCCTCACGCTAGTCTACCTCATCCCTCACGCTAGTTTTGCAGGGTCACAGCCCACCGCCTCATCAACGGCAGCAACATGGGCTGACCCTGCCTGCAACGGGGCCATGTCCACGCAGGCAACCACTCACGTCGCTGGCGCGCGCGGCGATCTCGATCGGGTCATGCGGGCCGTGGATGCAGCGCTCGCGACCACCACCGGCCACGCCTGCCCGCACGGCCTTCTGGTCGGAAGTTTTTGGGCCCGCAGGCGCGGCACCCTTGGAGTCTGCGGATGCCGGCTGCTTGCCGCGCGGTGCCTGCTGCTGGGCTCGCGCCGCCGCCGCCGCCGCCACCGCCGCTGCTTGCTCTGCTGATTGCAGCGCAAATGTGCGTGCTCGCAGGATCTGGTCCGCGATGTCCGCCTCCTCCTGCGAGATGGGCTCCTCTGCTGGCCACCGTGCGGCCGCAAACCCTGGGGTCGCGACTGGCTCCGTGCCTGACGCGGCGGCCTCCACCGGCGCGCACACAGTCAGCTGCTTGCTCCAGCTTTCGAACGAGGCCTGCAAAGGCAACGGGGCCATGCAGCGGATGGGCATGGGCATAAGCAGGAGATCAGCGGCCCATGGGATGGCGGCCCGGCAGGTCCGGGAGGTGCGCTAATGGCGCGCAAGCGGCATGCTAGTGGGCTGCCAGCAGTGACCGCATCACCTTGGTGGCGTCCACCAGGAACACGCGGGCCTACGACAGGCTTGTGGAGTGACCATGGGCCCACTTTGACGGCGGGTTGGTATCTCCCCGTCGCCAGAATCCCCTGCCCAGGAAACCTGCGCATGACATGGAACAGCGTAGCCTGGGTATCCACGGCCTCCTTCCCATGCCTGTGAGCAGCCTCCCCCCATCCCATCAACTCCCTCATCTGGTGCATCGATCCCCTCTGTCTTGGTCCCAGCGCTGCCAGCAACGTTGCTACTTGCCGCCCGCTTCTTCCTGCCCTCACTCACATCAACGTGCTGCGGGAGCGTAGTGGCGGCCCCAAAGCAAGGCGACACAGGCACCACCACAAGGTAGCACGGCAACATACTGCCAGCAATGAACAGCTCGCTCCCCCCCTCACCATGCACTGCGCCAGCGCGTCCAGCTGCGCGGTGTCGAGCGGTGTGTAGCCGACCACCTGCCGGAAGCGAAGCGCGGTGGGTGGCGGCGGCGGCGCAGGCACGCGCAGGAGCGGCACCGCCACAATGCGGGGCAGGGCCAGGGTGGCAGCGGGGTCCAGCTGGGCCAAGGGGGTGGATGGGCGGCCATTTGCGCCGGGAAGGGGTGCCTCAGTCTTCCTGGTGGCGGGCACAGGGGTGATCAGCGCGGGGAAGAGGCGGCAAGCAGGGCGGCGGTGTGAGGGAAGACGGGATCAGTTGCAACCGAAACACCAAGAAGTTACCTGTATTAATAAGGACTCTAGAGACCAGGTGTGAGGGAGGGAAGAGAACCATGCTTGGAGCGCGCCAGATCATGGGAGAGGGTATCTTCACCATGATGGAGAGCAGAGTGTCCACAGTAACATCTGCTGGTGACATACCAAAAAAAAAAAGGAAAAAGGTGCACCCCCCAGCTGGTGGCTGACTGGCTGGCAGGAGGGCAGGTCAAGGCATTTCCTTGCTTGCACGTTTATGGGCAAACACACACGTGTGTGGAGCGAACACAGGCGCACGAAGTGAGGCAGGCACAGCCGGCGGAGATCTGGTTAAAGGGAGGCAGAAGCGGCAGCAAAGGGCCCGCAACAAGGCACAGGGTACAAGCACGTTGTGGCAGCTTTATTGGCGGCGTCATGATATGCCGATTCGGCCAGGCATCGTGACGGGATGCCCACCCCTTTCACTGCCAAAATGTGGAGCCATACGAGGCCATGGGCTGTAGTACAGCCGTGCTTTCATCAAGGACACACGCACGGCAAGACGTGTCGCATGCAGCAGTCTTCATCTCCCTCGTGCACAGCCGTCACTAAGCATGTAGTAGTAGCAGTATGTAGTCGTCATTGCGCCGCACCCACCTGACCGCCGACGGCAGCTTCATCGTGGGCAGTGCCTTGGGCGCGCTGGCAGGGTGCGCTGAGCGAACAGGCCCCAGCTCCAGCCGAGGCAGCGACGACGACAGGTGGAACTCGAGCGGGCGCAGGAAGGTGTACGAGGTAGCCTGGGGTTCCTCACTGGTGATGGGTGTTAGAAGGGGGGGGGACCATGTGACAGGGCGGCATGGTTGGTGAGGATTGAGGTTCTTTTGTGAGGGATAGAATAGGGCAGGAGCAGGGAGAGGTGACACAAAAGACCCAGCAAAAACTGTTGTCCACAATTTATGGCAGGGACCAACCAACAGGGGCATGGTCAGAGAAGGATCAGTTGCACCTAGCTTTCCTATGTTACGTTGCCAAAAGGCCAATCTGAAGGTATGCTTTAACTGGTCAGCCTGCTCATCGCTAGTCACCAGCCCCTTGTTTTATGTCCACAAAAGGTATAGCCATGCCCTTCCCTCCCCCGTCCCTACCACGTGCGCGCACCCACCTCTCCAGCACCTTCTCCATGACCACCGACACCGAGGGGTCGCGCTGGCACTGGCCCAGGTAGCCCAGGAAGGCCTCGGTGTCAAGGATCTCCAGCCCTTCACCGCTGGCAAACGCCACAAACAGGCGTGGTGGCCGCGCGGGTGCCAGCGGGTACTTGATATCCTCGGCCGCAATGGAGCCGTCCGGGTTGGGCACCATCACGTGCGGCGCGGGGGCGGCCGCGGGATCCGCCTCCCCTCCTGGGCCTGCCGCCACCGCCGCTGCTCCACTGGCGTCTATCCCGGACCCCGCGTCCCCCGCCAGCTTGTCACCTGCCGCAGGTGCCTTGGCCGCCACCTTGGTCACCAGTGGCTTCTTCTTGCCCGCGTCCTTGCCCACCGGCGCCTCGGGTGGTGGGGGCGTGACAGGTGGCGGCACCACGGGCACGCGGACGACCCCGTCGGGCCCCGTCAGCGGCTCCAGGTCGGGCCGAGCCTTGGTGAGCACGAATGAGCTGGAGGTGAAGGGGGTTGGGGGGGGGGGCAGGGGGGGAAGCTCCAGGGGGGGCAGAGGAGGGATCTCCACTGCCTTGGGGCTCTTCAGCGTTATCTTCTCAGGCGTGGCGGGGGTGGCAGGGGCGGGGGTGCCAGGGGGCGCGGCGCCACTGCTAGCATCCGTCACTGTAGGTGCTGCAGGCTTGGCGCGCGCAAACTTGCGGCTCTTCTTGGCCTCTGCTTCCAACAGTGCCGCCGCCTCCGCCGCCGCCTTGTGCTGCGCCTCTCCCCGTATGCGCATGTTCTCGTCGACCAGCAGCTGCTTGCCGGCCGACAGCCACCGGTCCGCGATGCCCGCGTGCACGTCGCCGCCGCTGCCTGCAGGGGGCACGGTGAAGCGGTTGCCCTCGTCATCTGCCATGTGCACAGTGCCGGCCACCTGCGCACACGGGCCAAGCACCGGCAGTGCGCAAGTCAACGGAGACAAGGGGCGGCAGGGAGCGGTGGCGGAAGCTTTCTCTCAGCTGGTGGCGTAAGGGTCCTTCGCTAGAACAGGTAAGGTGCATGGCCTTCTCAGGAGAAAGGAGGCCTAAGTGGTGGACCGCGAACACGTCCTATAATCACGGCGCTTGAATAGAAGGTGAGCATCCAACACACAGACAGCCACACAGGGGCGATGGGGAAGTGCCCACGGAGGGAGCCGGGCGATCAAGCAGGCCAGCGACCATGCAACAGGGCACCACAAGGCATGCAAGAGGCATGCGCAATGCTGGCACACGCACCAGGTCGAACAGGTACACAAACGGCACCCTGCAGACAAAGGGGGCCGTCCCGACCCCCTCTGCGCTCATCTTGGAGTGCACCACTGCGGCTCTCAGCGCGGCGCAGGCAGCGCGGCTTGCGTGGGCCACGTTGCAGGGCGCAAAGGCCACCCAGCCAGCACTTGCCGCGACCACCCCCCCATCGGCCAGCGCCAGCTGGAGCACCGCGTTGGCGTCCTCCTCCTCGCCCTCAGTGCCTCCCGCGCCGCTGCTGGTGCGGTTGTCGTCCGCCACCTCCAAGCTCGCCCGCCAGCTCAGCATGGCGCGCACCCCGCCGCTGACGCACGCGGCGCTGTCCGTCCACATGGGGAAGCCGCCGAACCCTGCGCGCAGTTTGCGCGGTTGCGTGTGAGGCCCAGGGTTACCGTAGGTTTGCATGCGCATTAGTTATTCGACTACCTTGGCGCACGTGGATTGCTGAAAGAAAACAGGTGGGGTCTGGTCCGCACGGGTTGTCACACATAGCACCATTCAGCCAACCAGCAGAGAGTTTTGACTGCCTAGAGCATTCAAGAGTGTGTGCATGTTGCTACACGGTGCACATGTGTGTGCGCATTCTTCTGTGCATGTTGCTACACTGTGCGCATTCTTCTGTGCATCTGTGATTCACGCACCCCACACCATGCAGCGGCCGCCAACCTCCTACCCACCTGCCAGGGCCACCTCCACCGCAGTGCCCCCTGACCCGCCCACTTTGACCATGCCCTCCCGCTCCACCAGCCAATCGCCACCCACGGCACCGCCACCACTGGCGTCGGGCCTTGCGGCCATGCCGTCCGCCGGCAGCGAGGTGATGCGCGTGCCGTCGCTGTGCTCCGCCAGCTGCCTCCCGTCCGGGTACTGCACGAGCATGACGCGATCCTCCCGCGAGGTGATGACCGCGCCCGTGTCCGGGTCCGTCACCACCACCGTGCGGAGGCCTGGGGGGAGGGCGGCGGGGGGGGTTTGAGAAGCGAAGGATTGGTGTACGTGGCGCAAGAGCGTTACAAGTCAACTCATCAGAGGCGTGGTTGGCCTGGTCATTTTGATGGATGGGGGGCGCGGCTGTGGGAATCGCCATGGGCCGTGGGCGCAGGGCATGCCTCCAGCGTGCTGCCTTGTATCATGGGTGCTCTGCCTCCGGCGTGCTGCCTTGTATCATGGGTGCCCCAAGCCATGTATTTCCTACGTACGGATGAGGCACAGACGCAAAGCATGGCACACACCCAGGCATCGTACACCTGGGGCAATCACAGTAGCATGAACTCAGCACTGTCATGCATCCATGCATTAGCAATCGCCATCCCGTAGCAGGCACAAGGCATCGGCCATTATGTATGCCATGTAGCCCGCTGGCAACATGGCAAGCAGGGCACGAGGCGAGACGTGCAGCTACTGGTGATGGCAGGTATCACTTGCAAGGCCAGGCCCCCACGAGCAGCGTGGGCCAGCCCCCACATGCGATTGCCACCATCTATATTTGTATCTCATTCGGCTCACATCACCAGCAAGCGCTGCCATCCTTTGACTGTCATCAACGGATGCCATCGCAGCATTGCTTGCGGGCACCGTGGCGAATAATCACGGTGCTCTCACAGCTGTCCCTCCCTTGCCCCCTGTGCACCAATGTGGGGGGCACCGGAATACCCCGTGGGAAACCAACACAAGCAGTTGCACAGCGCAATATCGGCACACCCAGGGTCCCAATGATGCCATAGCACCAGGGTCCCTGCGGCCTCGCCTCACCTTCCAGTGGCTTGTACACGGGCTTGAGTGGCAGTGGTGGTGGTGGCGGTGGTTCCTCCACCGCAGGGGGTGCCTCCTCCGCGGGCGGCGGCGCGGCATCCCCTTTCTTCCCCTTCGCGGGCGGCGGCGCCGCCTTCTTAGCTGGCTCCGCTGCCTTGCTGTCGCGCTTGCCATCTTTGGGGGTGGTCCCCCGCGCGCCCTTCTTGGTGGGAGAAAGCACCTCAGGCTCAGGCTCGGGCTCCGCTGGGGGGGGCGGTGGGGGCGGGGGCCGTGGCATGGCCTGCGGGCCACCGGCAAGCGTGCCGGGTGGGGGGCCAAGGGGAGGTGGCCGATGAGTCAGCATGCCATGCGGGTGCGGCAGCAAGGGGCGGCGAGACACGGCCATCACAAGAACACAACAGGCCGGCCGCTCCCCTGCTTCCTGCCACAGCTGACGGGCACGTGTGGTCGGCAGAGTTCATGGGTGTGTGCCTGTGGAGCCAGAGGCTATGCAGCGTGCCGTACCTTTCGACGCTCTGGTGCGCACGCATTTCCACAGGCAAGCCAAACAGGTCAGCCAGGCTCTTGGGGAGCCACATGGGTCACCGCAGACCCTTGTTCACGGGCACGCTTAAGCCCTCAAACATGGACCAGTTTTAGCCCGATCCTTGCCATATCATGCAGGGGTTATGGATAAAACTATTTTCACTCCACCCGAATATCCTGCGGGGTTATGGATAAAACTATTTTTACTCCACCCAAATATCCTGCGGGGTTATGGATAAAACTATTTTCACTCCACCCAAATATCCTGCGGGGTTATGGATAAAACTATTTTCACTCCACCCAAATATCCTGCGGGGTTATGGATAAAACTATTTTCACTCCACCCAAATATCCTGCGGGGTTATGGATAAAACTATTTTCACTCCACCCAATTGCCTGTGAATTCTGCAAATGCAAGTGATATTCAAGTGCGTTGGAGGTGCTGCACAGGCTGCCAGCCGATGAGGCACAGTGATGGCCCCTGCTCTCGCTCCACTCACCATGGCGCAGCGCTGCCCCTTCATGTTGGTGCTCAGCCAGGCCTCCTCCTTGGCCTCGCCGAACGCAGCCACAAACTCGCCGACGTCACCGCTGGGCAGCAGGATCTGGGGGCCACCACGCGCCAGGTGGCGCACCACGGCGCCACTTGGCAGCACGCAGCGCTGCACCTCGCGGGTCACCCGCGACGGCTCGAGCGCGCGGTCGGCCGACAAGGACGAGAAGTCCTCCGCGCGCACTCCGGGGGGAGGGGGAGGAATTGGCTCTGCCCCTGCGCCCTCGGGGGCATTGGTCAGGCTGCCAGCAGTTGTCGCTGACTTGATTGCGTCGGTGCCGGCAGGTGCGGGCGCCATGCCTGCCTGCTTGGAGGGCAGCGAGGGCGATTGTGCCAGGTTGGCCATGAGCACGATGCCTTCCTCCGTCACCTCCACCACGACGCCGTCGATGGTGGCGCACTGCACGTGTGACAGGTGGCGACCAGCGGCAGGACGAGGGAAGCAGGTCATGGGGATAAGGGTCAGGCAAAACGCGCCAATGGGGAAGGCTGCCTCACGCATCGGCTCATGTGTGAGCCAATGCGGGCCAGGTGAACATGGCAGCAAATGGGGCCCTGTGTTGGCATGGTCAAGGACTGGGGACATGCGGCGTGGATAGCGTGCTGGCGTGTGTGTGTTGGGGGGGGGGGGGGGGGGGGGGGCAAGGAGGCAGAAGCCGCTGCCCTGGTGTGCGCCCGCGTGCAGGGCACAGACAGGCAGAATGTCGACGAAAAAGCTCTGTCATGGACAGCATACCTGCACACGCATGCGCGGCCGCCTGCGCGGTGCCGGCACGCCCTGTGGTGCGGATGACGCTGGCGGAGCCGTGCCTGCATCCCCCTGGGGTGCCTGCTCCCCCCTGGGAGACGCAGGAGTCGCCCCTGGCTCGGCCAGTGGCCCCCCCCCCGCCGCCTTGTCCCCACCCTCCCCCGCCCCCTTGTCGCTCTCCTTCTTCTCCTCCCCCTCCCCCTCGGTGTCAGACAGCAGGATCAGCGCCACACTGCCGTCGTCAAACTGCAGTGAGAAATGGTTGGTCAGCACCACCGCCGCGGGGGGAGCAGGTGGGGGGGCAGATGGGGCAGGTGCACTGGGTGCAGGGGGGGCGGCCGCACCCCCCCGAGGGGTCTTGGCCGCTTCGCCTCCTCTGGGCGTCTTGGCGGAATCTCCACGAGGGGACTTGACTGCCTTCACTGCGGAGGGTGGGCGCGCTGAGGCAGCCTCTGCGGGCTTGGCGGCTTCTTCTGCGACCGTCTCCTTGGGTGGCGCGCCCTGGCTGCGGCGGCGCACAAGGGCGGCGCGCTGCCTCAGGCCCAGCACGAGGCTGTCCTTGTACACGGTCGTCTCCTGCGCAAAGTGGCAGCAGGCGGTAGGGCAGTCGATGGGAACACATCAGCCCCGATGGGCGCACCTTGGCAACCACAGCACATATCATGTGACCCCTAGCACCCTAGGGCCCCTGAGAGGCCAGAGGTGATGCTCGTGTGGCACGTGGCTTCAGCGCCCGCATGCATGCAAAGGAGCACGTCTATCCCCTGGTCCTTGCGCCCACCCGTGCATCCGTCTATTTGTCTGTCCATCCTCCCTGTCCACCCACACCTGGCTCATCCCCTCTTGAACCTTATTGCCCCCCTTCTCCCATGCAAGGGCGCACTGCACTCTGTGACGGTGACAAGGAGAGGTAAAGGCAGTTTGCCGTCCTATCAAGGATGATCGGGGCAACAGGAGGGCAGACCTGAGGCCCGCCGCGTCAGCGCGAGCCAGCGTCGCGCGCTACCCAGAAATGTGATGCCAGTGGGGCTGAGGAATAGCCCTGGCAGTGCTTCCACCATACCAAGCAACAACAGGGCGAGGGCAGGGGGCTTGGTTTGGCACGCAAGAATATCACAAGGATGTGCTGTGGTATCCACGCCACCACACCCTGTTGCTTCCACCATCTGCCGCCACCCCAGGGTTTGTCATCATCGCGGTTAAGTCTCAACGGTCGACGACCCCCTGGCCGACAAGCTGTCCTTGGAGTACTGCAGTCCTTGGAGCACTGCGGTACTGTATGACGACTGCTGCGGCACATGAAGAGAGCACGACGTCCTTTGCTGAGACGTCCGCTCAGGACGCCTTCCACTAAGCAGGGTACACCCTTCTCACCCCCTTGCCTGTACACCTTGCCTCTACCCCTTGCCTCCCTCAATGCCTCATGCCCTTGCCTCCCCCCTTGCCTTCCCCCCCCCCCCCTAGCCCGGGCGTACCCCCCCCCCTAGCCTGGACGTACCTGGATGGGCAGCTTGCCCGTGTACCGCTTCACGCCCACGATCGCGCCGTCGTGCGGGTAGATGTAGTCCACCGTGTGCTGCAGTGTGCCGTGCTGCGGCTCCAGTGCGTACACACACAGCGGTGGCTGTGGCGTGCGCGACGTGGCCTCGTGGCGCGCCCAGTACTCGCGAAAGGGCGTCTGCGGGCGCCAGCAAGGGAGCGCAGCGCGGGCATGACAGGCAGGTGGCAGGCGGCGGAGGCACGTGAGGGACATGGGTCGCGCCGGTGGGGGCAAGGGGGAGGCACGCAGGCCATTCGCGTGCAACCAAGGCAGAAGCACAAGGAGGTGTCAAGGCGACAGCAGCAGCACCTGGCACTGCTGCAGCAGCCACAAGACCTGCTGCAGCAGCAGCTACACCCTTGTGCTTGTGCTGGCGCTGCTTGCATGGCGCGGGGCGATGGGCCTGCCTGTGCCCCTGATGCTGTGGCACCGGTGCAGCATGCCTCGTGCTGGCCACTGTGTCAACAAGAGCTGCAAAAGCTTCGTTACCTGATAATCAGCTGCTGATGTTGCTCCAAGTGGAGCCCCAAGTGTCGATAGGAAGCAAAGTGCCAACTGCAAGACAACCTGGTGCAGTAAGCACCAGCACTTCCACAAGCCTTCCGACATGCCTGCCATGATCGGGGACCACGTAGATGCCGCGAATGCTATCAGCTGTCAGCTGAATGATCTTTGAATGAGATGACCACATGCAGCGAATTCAGCGCCCCTCTTCCTCCCTGGTGCACAGCACAGCAACAACTTGGGGTTACCCCCCCCCCCTTGCCCCCTGTGCGGTCTCAGCAGACTCTGCATGGCCACGCACCGTGTGCGGCACCTCGATGTGCGTGCGTTCGCGCTCCACGTGGCAGTAGAACGCGAGCAGCAGCGCGTCGTCACGGGGGAAGTAGCGCGTGGCCGCGCCCGAGTAGCCGAGCGAGGCCTGCTGCACCGCATGCGCCAACGTGGACGCGGGCAGCGGTTCCACCAGGTAGCGCGACAGCACCGAGTGCGCGTGGGCCGCCGCCGTGACGGGGGGAAGCAGTGACACAAACTCACGCTGCACCAGGGGACAGAAGAGAACAAGGGGGGGGGACCCGAGCACGCGAGGCAGGGGGGTGGTAGCGGGCACCATGCAGTTCACAGCTTAGATAGTATTGCCCAGGAGTCGGTATGATCATGACATCAGCCGTGCGCACGGGACCCTCGCAATCAGACGTCCCCACCCGCCCACCCACAGGTAAACAACCACCGCCATCATAGCAACTGGGCCACTGTGCTGAGTAAGTTTGGAAGGGGGGTCGGGGGACAGGACGCGAGGCACTCTTGACGGTGTGGCACATGCGAGCCGGAGCCACCGGGACCTACTTCGCTGCGTTGGCCGTCGGTAAGTGGTGAGCGTTGCAGGAAAGGTGAAGGGTATCAAGGGGGGGAGGAGCAGGCCACCGAGACCGGCTTGCAACGTGAGATGGTGTTGCCTTGCGACGCCGTGGGTAGGGTCAGCCGTGCCAGCCGTGGATGCACGGTATGCATCACGGTCAAGGACGAGAAGGGGCGTGCATGAACAAGACGGTGCTTGGATCACCGGCAAGCACCGCTCTCGCTTGTGTGAGGACAACGGAGGCATATGTTTGGCTCATTGTCAGGTAAAGAAAGCACTACGGGCACCCATCAGCTCCCTGCACACGAGGCAGCCTCGTGCACACACCCGTTCAAGCACCCAACCCATACAACCACAGCCAGCCCCCCACGGCGTGTCGTACCAGCCACTGGTATCGCTCCGCCACAGGTAGCGGCAGCCCGTGCGCCTTGACGGCGGCGCGCAGGCCTGAGAGTTGCACGCCGCGCTCCTCCACCGTCAGCGTGGGCGCAGGCGGCATGCCCCTGCGGGCATCCCCAGGGACGGCCACCATGGCAGCCAAGGCTGTGCAAGGGGGCAGGGGCACGTGGTGGCATGGGGTGGACGCGCGCACAAGCAACAGGAGGTGACGCGTGCGCAAGCAACAGGACGATGCTTGTCATAAGGGTCGCATCCAAAAGCTCCACACCATGAGCACGGCGGTTCTGAGCTTGAGACTTGGTGCTTGGAACAAAGCGGGCACTGTCTTGCACCTCACTTCAACCTGCAAACAGTGCCATTGCCTGTCTGCTGGCTCCCCTCACGCCGGCTAGTTATCCACCCAGTGGCCAGGGAAGTTTGGAGTACTAGACAGCCTGTTACCCCTTAAGAGCATTAGATATGAACATTTTCACATGCACCTCTGTTGAAAGTAGGGCAGAGGGGGGGAAGGGGAGGGAAGGGGGAGGAAGGCGAGAGAAGAGGGGGAGAAGGGGAAAGAAGGGGAAAGAAGGGGAAAGAAGGGGAAAGAAGGGGAAAGAAGGGGAAAGAAGGGGAAAGAAGGGGAAAGAAGGGGAAAGAAGGGGAAAGAAGGGGAAAGAAGGGGAAAGAAGGGGAAAGAAGGGGAAAGAAGGGGAAAGAAGGGGAAAGAAGGGGAAAGAAGGGGAAAGAAGAGGGAGGAAGGGGAGAGAAGGGGAGTAAAGAGGGAGAAAGGGGAGAGAAGAGGGGGAGAAGGGGGAAGAAGAGGGAGGAAGGGGAGAGAAGGGGGGGGAGAAAAGAGGGAGAAAGGGGAGAAAAGAGGGGGAGAAGGGTTGGAAGGCAGGAGGGAGGGGAGTGAAACTCAAGTGCAAGGACAGAGGCAACGGCGGTTCCCACGCACCCTTCTCCACCGCGGCAACATCCAGGCTGGCGGCGCTGAACGTGGCGGTGCGACGTGGCGGCAAGTAGCGCACCAGCTCAGCCAGTGCTGCCGTGTCGTCACCATCGCGGATAAGCTTCAGACCGGCAGGGGCGGCGGCCGGTCCGGCACCGTTGCTGCCAAAGGAGGGCCCTGCACGCTCCAGCTGGCCCTGGCCCGCCTCCGCCTCCATGCTGGCCACCGCGCCCAGTGCCGCCCTGCTGCTCTCTTCTGGGTGACGCGGGCCGGGCGGGGTGGGGGGTGGGGGGGCAGGGCATGCAGCAGCTAAAAGGCAGGCTGTGAGGACGGTGTGCATCCCCAGAAGGCTCGCTCATACCGTGGGATGCGTAAGACCCTGTGGCAGGCTAGGCACTTGGGAGAGCTTGATGATCACACACAGGCGGTCATCAAGTGTGCCAACCCTAGGCTGCCATAGGTTGCGAGGGCCCACATGATGCGATACATGGCACATGCCAGCACAAGCTGTACACCCTGCAGCGAGCCTTGTCCTCTATCTTCTGCACTCAACAGAGCGTACCACATACGGATCCGACGATCCCCACCAGGATCCAAGTTCAGTGTGAGCACTGCGTGTGTGGCCATCAAACATGCTCATTCCACTCCACCAACACTTCATGCGGGACCCCCAGCCTCGGGAAGAAAATGTTGTCGATCCACCCCAATCTCTGTTGACCTTAAGCGAATCATAGGGGACAGATCCATGTGCCCGTGCAGGTTTGTGGAGGTCTCTGCCACAAGTACAGGGAGCTCCAGGAAAGCGATTGAGTGCGCCACCACGCCCCCACCTACCTGCGGCATCGGCCGGTTCCCCCACGATGCGCGCAAACACAGACGCCAGGTAGCCGGCAGCGTCCGCCTCTGCGGTGGTCTCCTCCGCCGCCGCAAGCTCCGCCACGGATGCCTCTGAACGCGCCACCTGGCGGGGACGAGCAAAGAGGACACCAGAGTGGATGTGGGCAAAAGAATGGCCAAATAGGCACGGGCAAGGGCGTGCGGTTAGGGGCTTGTAGCTGGGACATGTCAATGCGCCCATCAAGCACATGATAGGAGGGGGAAGGCAGGGTTGCTAGTGGGTAGTGGGCGTCAGGAGACGGGAAGACAACATGAGACGGAATACGATGCAGGGAGGCAGGATGAAGGGGTGGCCGGGGACATGGACAGGGGAGTTGTAAGAAACGTGGGTGGCATCAGGCAAGTGATGACAGGGTGATGCTGGACCTGTGCCCAGCGTGATAATGCTGTCTGCTGCCAACACCTCTGTAGAGAACGGTCTTCCTCGAAGTATGCAAACAGTTCCTGTTTAGCAAAAATGAATCTGCTGCACATGACCACCCAGCTCGCATCATCGCCCATGGGATGCTGAGCGCCCTAGCCAGCACGCTATCATCCCGATTGCAGACTTGAACAGTTCTTGGACAAGGTGTCCACATTGAACATCTTTTCCATGGACCCGCTTGCCCTGCCTGTGCTACCGTGTGCTGCCCTCCCCCTACCCCACCGCGCCTGCGGCCCCCCCATCCCCCACGATGCCGCGCCGGCCATGCCCCATCCACCTGCTCCACTATGCAGTGCAGCACGATGTTGGCGTCCACTTGCACGGGGGGCACCGCGTCCATCAGCTTGTGGTAGTAGGTCAGGTCCACGCCCTGCAGGCACGGGCAGGGTGCACAGTGCATGCGGTGCGTGCGTGCACAAGGCGACACAAGGAGATACCGACGCGAGGCATGCAGGTCACACGCATGAGAAATGATGGACCACAGGGGACATGCCCATGCTAACAGGCTTGGAATATGTGCAGCCATGCACGCCGTAAGTTTTGATCGATGCTAAATCTGTGCCAATCGAAGTTAAGGCATGAATCGAACCTAAGACGTAGACTTGAGCTCGTTGTCCACCGCTGGGCCGTTCACAGACTTGTGTACGCCAAACAACAGCTCTCGTCAACGGCGATCGCGCGGTATCATCGACCCCGGCTAAAGTCGTATTTTCCGGTAGTGCTCTCCGCGTAGACATGGGCATGACCTGTCATAGTTACTGTACAACGCTTGAGTCGGGCGTGACCTGTTGTTGCCCCTGGTCGCACAGCAAGCTCGGCGTGTTCTGTGGCACTTGGGCGCGGAATTCACTCGCACTCCATATGCACGACACACACAAGCACCTATCAGGCGCTGAAAGCAGCAAAGAGGCGCATTAACACCTTACGTTCGATTGTCGCTACTACAGCCAAGAACTGAAGGTCCACCGCCCAGATGACGGCAGCCGAACTTAAGACATGAATCGAACTTGACAACAGCAAACTTAAGGCATAAATGGGTGTGACCACCCAGTCAACATATCCTAGGATAGCAGCCCCCCACGCTTGCGTGCCCGCATGCCTGCTGGAGCGCGGGGACAACACTGCGGGCGGTGGTCACCCGAGCGGCCCGCGCATCGAGCAGGTACCTTGGTCATGGCCACATGCATTCGGCGGCAGGTACAAGGCCGGTTGGGACATGGTCGTCCCGGTACGAGGAACAGGCACAGCATCTACGACCATACTGCTGCTGCGTTATCCCACCCTTCCCGCCACATATTCCCCCCCTCCCCCCTCCCCCTCCCCCTCCCCCTCCCCCTCCCCCTCCCCCTCCCCCTCCCCCCTCCCCTCCCCCCTCCCCCTCCCCCTCCCCCTCCCCCTCCCCCCTCCCCCCTTCTCCCTTCCCCCTTGTTCATCCGCATGTGGTCGTGTGTGCAT
This sequence comes from Mesostigma viride, assembly GCA_009746045.1. Classification (NCBI taxonomy): domain Eukaryota; kingdom Viridiplantae; phylum Streptophyta; class Mesostigmatophyceae; order Mesostigmatales; family Mesostigmataceae; genus Mesostigma; species Mesostigma viride. The sequence continues at coordinate 125,005 of RPFO01001800.1, read as the reverse complement.
GTGCGCGCACCTTGTCGGGCACGGCCTTGGGCAGCGGCGTGACCGTGCGCTGCCGCTGCCAATCGACGTGGCTCCACCGCTGCTCCACCAGCCGTGCGACGCACGCCTGGAACCCTGATGCGGCAGCCGACAGAAGTGCCGCCGCTGGTGCAGGGGACATGGTGCACAGTGCAGGTGGCTCAGTGCAGGTGGCACAGCGCAGGTGGGACAAGGAAGACAGCCCAGCGGGTTAGGGGAGGAGTGCAGCAGAGGCAGGGAAAGGTCTTGGTGCTGCTAAAGGCGATGTCCACCAAATTTGTTACTGCTCCTTACATTTTATCCATTGCTGCGGTTCTGCAGATTACAATTCCACCATCGCAGATGCTCCTCACCGTGCCAAGCTGTTCCTGCAAAACCTTACCATCTCCCGCGATCATGCGAGATGCCGGGACATCAGGGCCGATGGACTACCCATGGATACATCGATGCTGGCACACCCGCCAATTAGGCAAGCACAAGGTACAACCAGCCCCAGCCACCCTTGCTTACCAGGGTCCCACTCGTTGGTTGCTGGACCCCCCTTGGCACCTTTCGCTGGCGGCTTGCGTGCGCCCTGGCTTGACCCTGGCTTGTCTGCAGCTGGTGGCGCCGCCGCCGGTTTGGCCCCCTTAGCGACACCCTGGGCCACCCCGGGCTTTGCGCCCGGCTCTCCAGGCTTGTCGGCTTCTGGCGGTGGCGGTGGCGCTGGCATGTGGAAGCGCACGACCGGCACCGCAACATCTCGCCCAGGGTGGTCCAGGGGTAGCCCAGGGAGCAGCCGCAGGAGGTCCGCCACAAAGGGGGACTGCTCCCCTTGCTTGGCAGGCGCGGCCGCTGTGTCAGGCGCCTTGTCTGCTGGAGCCGCTGGCTCAGGTGTCGCCGCGGGGGGGCTTGTGGGGCCTGTCTTAGGGGACACTGGCCTCCCAGCCGGGCTTAGGGGGGCTTTCTTAGGGGACACCGGCCTTGCCGCCGCCCCTGTGGCTGTGGCTGCGGCGGCAGTGGGCGATGCGGGTCTCTCCGGCGCCGGCGGCATGGCCCCGGGCGCGGGCGCCGGCGGCGGGTCATTCCTCATGTCGATGGCCCCGCAAATGGAGGTGGATGCGGCCGTGATGTCCACCAGCTCCTGCGCGGTGGCGGCAAACCCGACCAGCAGGTAGACGTTGCACACCCTGCGTGCACGGGGGGGAACGGGGGGGCATGGGACCGTGCGCATGACACAGGAGGGGCACATGAGGCCGGCACGGGGTGGGGTGCGGCAGGGTCGCACACGCGCAATTCTAGCAGGGCATGCAACATGGGGGTCACTGCATAGGCCTGGCTGCAGCGTCTGCCACGACCAGGATGGGGCGCGCATGGCATCGCACGTGGCAACTATCCGTCGTAAGCAGGCCCAGCCACAGGACCGAGGAGGACCGCCTGGGTGGTGTATGCCAGCAGCAGGTTCTCTTGGCATGGGACACGTGCGGCCACAGCAGCAAACACAAAGGACATCGGGGTAGGCTCGTGTGGGCGGCGATAGGCAGACTCACTTGTATGGCGCGCTGAGCACGGCTTGTGCGCTCGCTTCGGCTGCCTTGGTGGCGTTGACGGCTGCCTCCGCCGCGTCCCTGGCCACCTTACTGGCCTTGGCCGCCTGCACCCGACATCGAGGGCAGGCGTTGGCATTGGACATATTCAACATGCACATGGGTGAGTTGACAGCGCCGCAGCTTTGATCCTGGACCGTTAATGACCGGTTTCGTTCCTGCTCGAACATGGTGCTGAGAGTTCCCGTGCAAAAGCCCAAAATGCAAGGGATGCTCGATTCAAAACCGATGGTGCTGTGTGCTGCTATTGGATGTTATGCCTGGAGACAGCCAGCCCATGGGTCAACTGTTGTGGGTCGATACAGCTGCCATGTACCAGGGCAACTGCTAAGAGGTGCACGCACGGTCACCGAGGGACACAGCATAAGGCAAACATGCCTGATGAAGGGCACCAGGGGCGTATGCCGTTTGGCAGCATCAATACAGACCACAAAGCAGGAGCATGGGGGTGAACAAAGTCTAGACGCTGCCCAGTCGGTGCGCGCCATTGAGCGCAAATGATCTGCCAGGTCTTCCGGTCCTAGCTTGCAAGGCAAACATAGCAAGCCGCTGCGGTGGATAGAACATCCTTGGAAGAGGGCGAACGAGAGAAACCACCGAGCCACAGCTTCTTCATGCAGACGTGGCAGACTTGTGGCAGAGTTTGCACAGGGTGCCAGCCTCACAGATTCTGCCTCAAGCTTCCTGCATTAGCCCACGTGTGACATTGAGCAGAGGTTATCAGCTGGACCTCGGTACAAAATGCTGTCCATCACAACCATACACAAAATATCACTCTTACAAAATAGAATCGTGGTGGGAAGGGATGAGAAGTAAACAGCCGGTGGGGGTGAGCTGGGGCAGCCATCACAAGAACCTGTGTCGACAGGCAACGGTGCAGCGGTGCACCTTTACAGCTGCTGGGGCAGGGATAGTCAGCAGGGGAAAAGCGGGCACGTCGAAGAGGACAACCCCCTCACCCCACCCACCTCGCGCGCCTTGGTGGCCTCCTCCGCCAGCTTGGGCGCGGCCTTGGGCACCGCCGCCTTCTCCTCCTTGGCCTTGGCCGCCTCCACGTCCTTGGCCAGTTTCTCCTCCGCCTTGGCCAGCGCAGCTTGCGCGTCCTGTGGGGCACGCGAGGGACAGGTGGCACGCAGGCAGGCAAGAAAGGATGCCCGACGATGGGGGGCGAGACAGAGCAAGCATGCCGCCCCGCACGAGTCAGCCAGGGAGCTATTCGCAGTGTGCCAGCGCCCGTGGTGGCTGTAAACCCACAACGTCACCCTGCCCCTTGCAGCTTGCCGTCGTAATCCTCCCACCTTGCACGTGCTGACCTGCTCCTGCGCACATGCCGCGCTGCCCTCACCTTGTACGCCTTGATGTTGTCCTGTGCCTCGGCCATGCGGCGTGCCACCTCCGCGTCTTGCACCGTCTTGCGGTCCTGGTCGATGCGGCCTGGGAAGTGTGGCCGAAAAGTTGGGGGGGGGGGGGAGTAAGCACCAATTTATGCCGTGATTGATGGTAGGAGATAGCTGTTGGTGGGGGGGTGTTGTGGGGTTGCTGGGCGGGGGTGGGGCACATAAGGGTCAGTGGCTGATAGATGCGATGCGCGGGTGGAGTGAAACGGGTAGGTGCATTATGACAGGCTGGCTGCTGGCGGGGTGGGTGGGTGGGTGGGTGGGTGGGTGGGTGGGTGGGCGGGTGGGTGGGTGGGTGGGTGGGTGGGTGGGTGGGTGGGTGGGTGGGTGGGTGGGTGGGTGGGTGGGTGGGTGGGTGGGTGGGTGGGTGGGTGGGTGGGTGCGTGGGTGGGTGGGTGGGTGGGTGGGTGGGTGGGTGGGTGGGTGGGTGGGCTGGTTGGTTGGTTGTCTGTCTGTCTGTCTGTCTGTCTGTCTGTCTGTCTGTCTGTCTGTCTGTCTGTCTGTCTGTTTGTCTGTCTGTCTGTCTGTCTGTCTGTCTGTCTGTCTGTCTGTCTGTCTGTCTGTCTGTCTGTCTGTCTGTCTGTCTGTCTGTCTGTCTGTCTGTCTGTCTGTCTGTCTGTCTGTCTGTCTGGTTGGTTGGCTGGTTGGTTGGTGTGGTTGGTTGGTTGGTTGGTTGGTTGATTGGTTGATTGGTTGGTTGGTTGGTTAGTCGGTTGGTTGGTTGGTAGGTTGGGTACTTGATGGCCGTGTGAAGGGGTATGCTGAAGGGGTATGCACACAGTGGGTGTGTGGGTTATGGGTGGCCTACTTTGTAGGGTGATGCGTGGGGGGATGGGTGGGTGCACAGTGGATGGTGATGCCATAATGTTACCACAAGATACTTGGAGTTGTTGGATATGTGACATCTGCCATCACTCCATACTGCGTAGTTTATAGTGAATGCCAGCTACCTCCTCATTGGCAGGAGAAATGCCGTCTTCCTGCGAACAGGCAGAACGTGGACGCGGGTGCTGGGTTCAGGTAGCAGAGGGGAAGACTTCCACTTGATATCAAGACACAAACCTCACAGAAAGGAGCAAATGAAGTGAATTCCATGCATGTTGCTGAGGGGCATGTCATCAGCCTCCCACCAACAAGCGCCCGGGCTGCACACCGTATCCTTTATCCTCCCCCAACCCCACCCCGTAACCGTGCCCTCATCAGCGCAACGGTAATCTGGCCACACCCAGAGCACACGGCGCACCTTCCAGCAGCTTGGCCTTCAGCCCTGCAGGCAGCGTGGTCGCGGCGGGAGGCAACGGGGGCTGCCCCTTGGCCACGGGGGGCGGCACCATGGCAGCCTTGGCCGCCTTGAGCTCCTCCAGCAGGGGGTGTGCTCCCTCGCCGCCGCCTTTCGCCCCCTTGGCCCCGCCCTTGGCACTGCCCAGCACCTGGGGACATGCGGAGCCAGGGGGGGCAGGGATGCAGGGGGTCCAAGGCAAGAAAGATAAGACACACTTCATGATTATGAGGGACCAGAGAGTAACGACAGTGCCTGAATCACTAGAAAGAGAGGGCAAGGAAGACACCTGCCTCTCCAATGAGCGACATCGCTCGCCCAATTAACGTGTCAACCTCCGCGCCCACTTATCCAGGTGGCCCCGCCAGGGAGCATGCCTGGCCTTGTTATTTCTACCGCGTAATGCACCAGACAAGTATTAGCGACCATGTTTAGAACGTGCACGCCGTGATGCTCAGCATGAGCCGCACACCGAAGAGTTTGGCCTTACCCCGCTTGACAAGTACCACGCAAGGAGATGAGCAAGACCCCATCAGAGGTCATGAAGTAACCTATGTCAAGAAAGCTAGCAAGCAACCAACCAGGCCCTGCGGCCGTGCCACCGCTCACCTGCTCCTCCACCACCACGCCAACACCCACCTGTTCCTCGAGCTCCTCCAGCTCCAGCACGTGGCACTTGATCGCTGCGTTGCTCGCAAAGTGGCTGGCCGCCGCGCGCCGCACCGCATCCAGCTCCACACCCAGCGCGCCCGGCTCCGACCCCTCCACCCCCGCCACCAGCAGGGAGACGGCGAGGAAGTCCATCGCGAACGGCGGCTGGTGGCAGATGAGGGCCGGCCAGGCATGTAAGGCATTGACTTTCAGCGGTGGTACGTTTAAGGACTTTATTGCCCCCTTTGGTGAACAGGGCTATGGCATGGTTCCGTCCTTATATTGGAATCTGTGTTTTAAATTGATGAGCAATTCTGTGTACGTGCATGCGTCCTAAGTAGTAAGTTGACATACCTAGAATAGAAACGTGAGGTGCCTATTTGCCTTTCTGTGAGGGGCCTTTCATTCTTATTTGTCAAATCCTCTGTGTATTTGTTGCGTTGGTGGGACGACGATGCCTTAAGGCAAAGCGGCACGTTTGGCAGCCAAGCAGGTGAATACATGTAACTAGCACGAGCTTTATGGCACATTACATAACATCTTACGTACTCAAGCTGTCTTCCATAGTAGACAGCCGTGTGATGGAGACGTAGACAAAAAAGAGAATGATTGATCATTGTCGACCCAACGATAAGGAAGGCTGGCATTCCTTTACTTCGGGACCTTTGACTTCCGAAGCCACGAGCTATCTGTGCAGGCAATAAAACTGACATGGTAGTTGGCGGCCGAAGCTTGGATTTTACGCTACGGAAATGTCAAAGCTGTGCTGTATGCCCGTGCGCTCACGGGACAGGCGCTGATCGCATGACGAGGATGGCCGGCCATTCAATAGAGCGTGGACTGCTGCCCAAAATCATTTTTATCGTGCTTATCTCAGCCATTCCATCTAACTTGCCAGAGGCTGCTTCTGCTAGCAGAAGCCCGTCAAAGGGGGCAATGCTATTAGCTACTTAGTCATGCCACAAGCCAAAAAGGGGAAGAAGCCAGTAAACCAGGAAAATGCACCACATACCTCTTGAGGGATTTCCACTTCCTCGACATCTTTCTTCTTGGGTGGCATTGTCACGCTTTGGGTATGAAACGTTCAGCTACCACTGTATTGCAGTGCTCATAAAGTCTGCACGGCCTCCCTCTCACAGATGGGACCGATGATAAAATAATTGCAGGTCGGCAGCATCGGCAGATCACCGCAATTTCCGAAATGCAACCAACTGGAATGTGTGAACGCAGCAAGCAAAGCTAACTAAAGCTTCATCAAAGCTACGTGAATGCTAAAAATTCAAAAAGATTTCAGCGTTTTTATGAATTCAAGGCACTGCGTTTCCTATCTTCCTATTATTGCCATCACCATGGCCACAAATTTGCCGGCATCCATAGCCTGCTCCCTTTGTCACGGCGGTTTGACGGGGATGCTGAAGTATTATCGAAAACGGCCAAAAATAACTGCATGCGCGTACTGTAGAGGGAGTTGGGACTTGGGACTACACAGTCTACACTCATCAGTATACGACATTCATACTATCTATAAGCCGAAAAGGAACGCATCATAGGGACTTCCTATCTACAGATAGGAAAAATCTTGCGCTGGCGGGGTCACTCTAGTTGCATTTAACCTCACTCCGTCCGCGTGAGTCGCACCGTCGCACCCTCGCTGACAAAATCTCCCCTACTGTAGTGCCAACCACGCAGGCGCGCTCAAGGCTTTGGCCTTCGTGGCATGGCGAGTAAATCGCTGTACAATTATGTTGTATGGATTTCCATGGAAAAGGCACATTAACGGTATTAAATGTGCAGGCCTTCCACCATGAGCTCTGTTCACCCGAACACCGTCTTGTACGATCATAATAATCAAGCTAACGATCGGCTTTGTAGAGAAAATTCCGCAAATTGTCTGGACGTCTCCTCGCTTGGGGCTTGACTGCCTACGCTACTGCCCCTTGCCTGCGTGACGATGGTCCGACCGATGGAGACAAGACACAATGTCGCTTCCACCTTCACGACGTAATCCGTGCGAGTTGATGTCGGACATCGGAAGTTACACATATTTTAGGAATAGACAAACCATATATATTCTGGGTACCTGAATGCTCCCAGGGCTGCACGTTGTAATGCGCACGATGACGAGTCCATTGTTATGGAAGTGGTGAGGTAACGTCTAACGCAGACCTGGTAAATTCATTGTACAATGGCTCGACGCTTGCCATCGCTCCCCTTGATCATGCTGCTTCTTGCAGCTATAGTAATGTCCTATCAAGTCGCGTTTGTCGCCAAGAGCCTTGCCCGGGTCGAAATCGTGGTGCATTATGTGCCCGAGGACAAGAAGGAGCACTTTCACATACCGCAGGAGAAGCCGCAGATTTCGTATGACACGGCCGTATCGGCCGTGGTGCAGGAATTCGAGTCCGACAGGTGGGACCCCCTGGGTTTGAAAGCCGACCCCGGAACGATCGAGACCATCGAGGACGAGGCAGCCGCCTTGGCGGTAGCAGCCGGGGATGACAAGGGTGGTGCCGCCGCTGAGGCATCTGCAGTGGCTGCTGTTCCTGCAACCGAGAACGTTGACATTGCCGCCGCGCCAATTGCTGACAGCAGTGACGCTGCTGCACGCGGAGGAGGAAAGGACGGCTCGAGCACCCCCAGCGCCGACCGCCGTGATGCTGCCCCTGTTGCGCTGCCCGACTACTGTCATGCCATGGCTTATACCGAGTACGTGCCCAATGCTTGGCAGTCACAACTCCTCCACCCTTGGACTGGCACAGGGCACACAACCTCACGCTTGGACCAGCACACACCCTTTACCATGCGGACACACAACACTTCGACAGCACATGCTTGCGTACGACTGTTACAAATGGGCACAACGGCACCGACAATACTTTGCCCCACTCTCCGTGTTTGGGGTGGCCAAGAAGCTACATGCCTGCCCCCACCCACTTGTTGAGGGTGACGTGCCCCACCCTTGGTGCGCCGCTGGCTCCAGCTTTCACCACCGTGGCATTGCCCACCTGACGCAGCCACATGGCCTGGCCAGGCCCTTGCCCTCTTGCTGGCCAGGCCCTTGCCCCCTGCTCGCATGACTGCGTACCTGTGTGCCCGGTCCCGCGCCGCTTGCCCCGCACGCCGAGAGTTGCCACTGCATGGCTGCTGCAGCGCTGCCATGCCGCCATGGCATCATGCCACCATGTCACCGTGTCAGGATGTCGCCATGTCACCATTCGCTTCAAAGGTCCCCATGTCACCGTGTCAGGATGTCGCCATGTCACCATTTGCTTCAAAGGTCCCCATGTCACTGTGTCAGGATGTCACCATGTCACCATTTGCTTCGAAGGTCCCCATGGCACCGTTGCGTGCACAGGCAGAGCAGCACCCGGGCATTCTTTTACCTGATGCCACCACGTAGCCTCCTCTTCCCCTGCCATGCGTGTGTTGTGCCATGCATGTGCTGCGCTGGGGGGCACCACGGCCTTGTAGTCCTGCTCTCATACCTCTCCCTCTTGGCTGGCATTCTTGTTGTTTATACTTACATTTTTGGTTGGCTCCCTCTCCGACGGGGTTGGCTCCCTCTCCGACGGACATTGGCAGCGGGCTATGGCATGTACAAGGAAGAACAGGGGTGGCTGCGCGCACCATCGCGCGCGCCACACAAAGGCATGTATGTTGGCATCGGTGCGGTTGCCAGCGCTAGCACCGCGTCGCCGCCATTATACCTGCGCTCGTGCGTCCAAGCTCACGCCCTGTGGTCCGCAGAGGGGCCAGGACCAGGGGCCCTGGGGCTCCAACTGCCCAGAGTGGGGTTGCCCAGGTAGCTGACGCGCACACGCGCACACCCATCTTTACCGTGTGTATGCCGCCCACCCCTCCTCCCCCCTTGTCCACCCCCTATGGCCCCCCCCTGCCGCTGCGCAGGTTCTGGGGCGACGTGGTCCTGTGGAGCGGCGCGGTGGATAAGGCGATCGGCGCCGACAAGGTGTCGCCCCTCAGCTGCTGTGAGTTATGCCGCCGCACGCCCCACTGCAACGCCTGGGTGCAGTGCACCAACGCCAGCTTCTGCCAGCAGCAGTGCTGGCTCAAGGCGATCTCTGACCCGCGCACGCCACCCATCGCCGGGGGTGTGCCAGGTGTCACGCCGTGGATGTCAGGGGCCATCTGGCCCGAGGACAGCCAGGTGCCGGCGGCAGAAGTGGCGCAGGCGGTGCCCACGGGTGCGGAGGCCTCACCAGCGCCAAGTGTGCAGGACGCAGGGGTGGCGCGCCGGCCCATGACGAACAGGTGTGTGGGGGGGAGGGGCACATTTCTGATAGGGTTGAGCCGCCGCTAGTTGGGCCATCGTGAGCTGACGCCACGACTGCGGCCACCCTTGGCAAGCTGCATGTTGCGTTACGGCGTACGGCACGTGTTCACGGAACAAAAGGAGCCTGCGCTGTTTCGTCGTTTTGCTAGTTTTAGTTCAGCACAGTACTTGGCGTGTTGATGGCCTAGCCATGCGTTGACCGCTGCCCTGCCTGGAGGTGAACCCTCTCCTCGTCACTTTTTTATTTGGCAACTCCCAAGTCCCACCTTGCTTCGCAGCTGCTTAGTCCTTTTCTTCGTTGTAATGCTTTGAAAATGTTTGTGTACTTTCTCGGACTTCCTTTAAGAATTTTTCCATTTCAAGAAAGTGGCGACTGATGCGTTGCCTACCTAGCTCCCTTCTGCGCCGTGCCGCACACGGCGCCAGCTAAGCGTTGCCGTTCATCTCCCGTGGTCTACCGACGCCCGTCACGTACGTGCCTTCCCCGCCCCCAGGCTCAAGCTGACCACCTCCACCGGCGTCGTCGTGCGTGCACGGCTTCAGCCGGAGCTGTCGCCCGCGATCGTGCGCTACGTGCAGCAAGTGGCGGGGGGGGGGGCGCCCGTGGGGGCACCTTTGCCCTGCACCGATCGGTGCAATTTTTACCGTGCAGAGCCGGTGCCCGACGGATGGGGCCAGAACGGGTTCTGGGGGCCTCCCTACGCGCTCCTGCAGGGCAGCCTTGAGGTGCCTGATGTGCCAGGTGGCAACACGCTGGCCAGGGAAGGTAGGACCTGGGAGCAGGCAGGCGTTTGCTGTGGGTGCCCATAAACCGCGCGTGCCGGTGTACAGTACGCCGGCCTTGATTGCGAACCACCCTGACGGTGGTGATTCTGAATCCCAACGGCACTGGTTTTCTTTGTGGCCTGTTATTTGTGGCCGCCTGACGTGCCCTATCAGCACAACTTGTGGGGGGGAGGGTTGTGCGCCAAGGGCAAGCGGGCCATTTCCCCGCATTGTTGCCGGATGAAATTGATGCGGCAACCTCCCACCATCTGGCTTTTCATTCAACTAGATGGTGGTAATCACTCTCTTTTGTTCAAGTGGTTGAGACCATCGCCCCTCCCTTCTTTATTCCCACGCGCAGCAAAAATATCATTGGTTCAGGTGCAAATGGTGGTTATGGGCCCTTGATGGTGTTTCCCGAAAACTGTCGCTTGCAACCTGAAGCACCGGGTGAGGACATGCACGGCACAGCATGGCATGTGCAGGGCCACATAGGACACGCGGGCAAGGGCCAGCTGCGCATGTCATGCTCTCGGCTGGATATATAAAAACCCCTACCATTGTACTGATCGGTCAAGGTGGTTGAAAAATGGGGGGGAGGGGGGAGGGGGGGGAGGGGGGGGGAGGGGGGGGAGGGGGGGGAGGGGGGGGGGGGGGAGGGGGGGGGAGGGGGGGGGAGGGGGGAGGGGGGGGGGGGGGGAGGGGGGGGGAGGGGGGGGGGGGAGGGGGGGGGAGGGGGGGGGGGGGGGGAGGGGGGGGGAGGGGGGAAGGGGGCGGGAGGGGGGTGGGGGGGAATAGAAGCGAGCCCTTTATTTTATTGGAGACATGGACTCTAGGCTACCGACTATGTGTCTAGTCCCTTAGCTCTTACCCTTTTTTTCTTTTGAAAACAGCTTGTTGGTTGGTAAAGTTTGGTGTATTTGTGCCTATTGGTAAGTTGTGGTATATTTTCTCCTGTTGCTTCTTTTGCATTTTTGCCTTGCCACGTGTGCCTGCCTGCAGGGACACCTATTGTTGAGCGTGGCCATCTTTGCCTCATCGGTTCGGGGGCGCACTTCTTCATCTCACTGGCTAACCATGCAGAGTGGGGCAATGGCCACTCGGTGTTTGGTGTTGTGGATGAGGCAGACATGCGGGCAGTTGATGCTCTGGTGGCGCTGCCTCATAGCCCAGCCTTGTGGGGGGAAACCCACGTTCAAACCCTGGACAAACCGGTTAATTTTGTGCTGGAGTTGGAGCCAGAGCCATGAGTGCCAGGAGACAGGCTTGGTCAGGCTGATTGCAGGCTAAGTGATCAGGCCGACTTGCGTCTGCTTGTTGGGAGATCATAGCACATTGAGTCATGCCTGGGCTTTGATGATGGACAACTATCAATTACCTGCCTGTGTCGGGGGAAAACAGAGCACATAAACGGCATGCCAATAATAGTTTACATATTCTGGACACATCTTACTGAAATATTGGCACCGTCACCACTTGAGATGCTGCCGCTTATGATGGATAGTAGTAAGTATGCAGATTTACCTAAGCTGTTTCACCACTAAAGTCCTCCACTTCAGTCATCATTTTGTCACCATTCCGTCATTGCCACTATCCAAAGTGCACCAACATTATGCTGGTGTAACGGCTACAAATGATCCCACTCCATCCTTTGAGAATACAGAAGACCTACCTGGGTTGCCTTCTTGAGAACTTCACCCATCTTGAGAACTTCCCTGGACTTCATGTAAGGGGAAGTCTTGACAAATTAGTACAATTTTAGTACGAACGACATTTTTTCTGATACGTTTTACTCCATGCAGGATTCGGTCGGGTAACTGAGTGGGATCTATGCAGGCATCACTGCGGTCCAGTACAGACGCAGACAACATGTACCTGGTCCTCAATTTAGACGATTGTTTCAAGCTTCAACTTCACATCCATTCTCGAACGAATCTTACTAATGAGGCAGATTCGTACAATTACTAGTGAGTCAAGACTTCCCCTGTAGACCAGGAAAATGTTGAGCTTGACACATAATATCCATGACACTTATTTTTTGGATTTGTCGTCACCATCGCGGAGCGTTGTATCTGTTGAACTGAATAATTCATTCACTTATTCACTCACTCACTCACCCACCCACCCACCCAACCAACCAACCAACCGACCGACCGACCGACCGACCGACCGACCGACCGACCGACCGACCGACCGACCGACCGACCGACCGACCGACCGACCGACCGACCGACCGACCGACCGACCGACCGACCGACCGACCGACCGACCGACCGACCGACCGACCGACCCCGACCGACCGACCGACCGACCGACCGACCGACGACCGACCGACGACCGACCGACCGACCGACCGACCGACCGACCGACCGACCGACCGACCGACCGACCGACGACCGACCGACCGACCGACCGACCGACCGACCGACCGACCGACCGACCGACCGACCGACCGACCGACCGACCGACCGACCGACCGACCGACCGACCGACCGACCGACCGACCGACCGACCGACCGACCGACCGACCGACCGACCGACCGACGACCGACCGACCGACCGACCGACGACCGACCGACCGACCGACCGACCGACCGACCGACCGACGACCGACCGACCGACCGACCGACCGACCGACCGACCGACCGACCGACCGACCGACCGACCGACCGACCCACCCACCCACCCACCCACCCACCCACCCACCCACCCACCCACCCACCCACCCACCCACCCACCCACCCACCCACCCACCCACCCACCCACCCACCCACCCACCCACCCACCCACCCACCCACCCACCCACCCACCCACCCACCCACCCACCCACCCACCCACCCACCCACCCACCCACCCACCCACCCACCCACCCACCCACCCACCCACCCACCCACCCACCCACCCACCCACCCACCCACCCACCCACCAACCAACCAACCAACCAACCAACCAACCAACCAACCAACCAACCAACCAACCAACCAACCAACCAACCAACCAACCAACCAACCAACCAACCAACCAACCAACCAACCAACCAACCAACCAACCAACCAACCAACCAACCAACCAACCAACCAACCAACCAACCAACCAACCAACCAACCAACCAACCAACCAACCCACCAACCAACCCACCGACCCACCAACCAACCAACCACGCACGCACGCACGCACGCACGCACGCACGCACGCACGCACGCACGCACGCACGCACGCACGCACGCACGCACGCACGCACGCACGCACGCACGCACGCACGCACGCACGCACGCACGCACGCACGCACGCACGCACGCACGCACGCACGCACGCACTCATCGATTCATTCATTCATTCATTCATTCATTCATTCATTCATTCATTCATTCATTCATTCATTCATTCATTCATTCATTCATTCATTCATTCATTCATTCATTCATTCATTCATTCATTCATTCATTCATTCATTCATTCATTCATTCATTCATTCATTCATTCATTCATTCATTCATTCATTCATTCATTCATTCATTCATTCATTCATTCATTCATTCATTCATTCATTCATTCATTCATTCATTCATTCATTCATTCCTTCATTCATTCATTCATTCATTCATTCATTCATTCATTCATTCATTCATTCATTCATTCATTCATTCATTCATTCATTCATTCATTCATTCATTCATTCATTCATTCATTCATTCATTCATTCCTTCATTCATTCCTTCATTCATTCATTCCATTCATTCATTCATTCATTCATTCATTCATTCATTCATTCATTCATTCCTTCATTCATTCATTCATTCATTCATTCATTCATTCATTCATTCATTCATTCATTCATTCATTCATTCATTCATTCATTCATTCATTCATTCATTCATTCATTCATTCATTCATTCATTCATTCATTCATTCATTCATTCATTCATTCATTCATTCATTCATTCATTCATTCATTCATTCATTCATTCATTCATTCATTCATTCATTCATTCATTCATTCATTCATTCATTCATTCATTCATTCATTCATTCATTCATTCATTCATTCATTCATTCATTCATTCATTCATTCATTCATTCATTCATTCATTCATTCCTTCCTTCCTTCATTCATTCATTCATTCATTCATTCATTCATTCATTCATTCATTCATTCATTCATTCATTCATTCATTCATTCATTCCTTCATTCATTCCTTCATTCATTCATTCCTTCATTCATTCATTCATTCCTTCATTCATTCATTCATTCATTCATTCATTCATTCATTCATACACCCGTTTGCTCACCATAGTCACCAGCATCTTTGTTAAAACAATAAGTAGATGCATACAGACAGGTAGCGGTTACAGAACCGCTATTAAGAACTCCTTAGGCATGGCTCGCGATTACCCGCGCAGACCAGGCCACCAAAGAGGGTGGGTGGGTGGGACAAGAAAAAAGACCACAACAATGTCACTACGCCGCCAAAGTAGTCAAACTGCCCTAGCACGGGGCTGACATCAACAACCGAGCTTAACTTAACACGCCAACCTGAGAATGCAGCGACACCTACCGTACCACAAAAACAACAACCAATCAAATACCCTTTCCGAAAGGTTCTAATTATCATTCAACAAACCGGTTCAACAAACCCGGCCCTGTCAAACTTTAAGCATAAGATTGTTTCGAGATTGTAGCACAATAGGGCCACTGCCCCTACTAACAATTCCAGGTCGCCAGCCATTAGCCAAATCCGGTTACATCTGCCAAACCCGCCCGGTTCAGCCGACCATCCAGGCGGCTCCCGTGAGCGGCCTTATTCCCCGCCTCACTTCGAGAAACTCTTTTCAAAGAAATCCGATTCATACACCCGTTTGCTCACCATAGTCACCAGCATCTTTGTTAAAACAATAAGTAGATGCATACAGACAGGTAGCGGTTACAGAACCGCTATTAAGAACTCCTTAGGCATGGCTCGCGATTACCCAACCTCCCCTTCCTGGCCCTCCGGTCCGCTAAAGAAGCACCATTTCCTTTCCCGTCAAAAGCTGTCCTGTCGCGATGGGCGCTCTCCGTTGCCAGAAAACAGATTTAATTCCCAGCGACTGTGAATGCACAAAAATTCATGCACTGTCAATCGACACAGCTCGCATTTTTGACCCCACTCGGGGGCCCCCGCTGACCTCGTTGCCGACCTCTTCTCTGGTCCGCTAAGGGGTGCTGTCGCGGAACACAAAGTCAAAGCAAAAGCTGCTGACTGGCGCCGCTGATTCCAGCCGACGCCCAGTTTACAACTTTTTTGAAGAGCAACCAACCTAGTGCCGAGCACATAAACACTCCTTCCGTACAAAAAAGTGGAAATACCACTGATTACGAAATCAAGTTGGCTTTCAGCCCTTGCCTCCTGCGCCGAGGCTCCGTGTCCCACAACGGTGACTTAAATTTTTTACCCCCCCGAGCCGCGGCGGCCCTCAAGCCAAGCCCAACCCGGAATGCAAGCATTTCCAGGTACGAGACAACTCAAAGGCAGGCCAGCCTGCCGACAGCCCAACCCGAGGCGCAAGCATCCCCAGGTACGGAACCATCAAGCAAGCTAGCCCTTGCCCAACCCGGCCAGCTGGCCGTTTCTTTCAAACAAACCAGCCATTAAATAATGCATCAGCCCCCGCTTCGCATTTAACCCCGATCACCCGGACATTAATCCGGGCCAGTGGCAGCCATGAATCCCAACCGCCTTAAGCAGCCAGGGATTATGGATGCCGGAAATTTGGTTAACAAATTTTAGCCCCGCACCCATGCTGAGCGCAAGGCTGGTGAGGCACTTCTTGTACCGCCATAGCCTCAGCCGTCGGCGCTCAGCCAACGTTTACAAGAAAAAAGACCACAACAATGTCACTACGCCGCCAAAGTAGTCAAACTGCCCTAGCACGGGGCTGACATCAACAACCGAGCTTAACTTAACACGCCAACCTGAGAATGCAGCGACACCTACCGTACCACAAAAACAACAACCAATCAAATACCCTTTCCGAAAGGTTCTAATTATCATTCAACAAACCGGTTCAACAAACCCGGCCCTGTCAAACTTTAAGCATAAGATTGTTTCGAGATTGTAGCACAATAGGGCCACTGCCCCTACTAACAATTCCAGGTCGCCAGCCATTAGCCAAATCCGGTTACATCTGCCAAACCCGCCCGGTTCAGCCGACCATCCAGGCGGCTCCCGTGAGCGGCCTTATTCCCCGCCTCACTTCGAGAAACTCTTTTCAAAGAAATCCGATTCATTCATTCATTCATTCATTCATTCATTCATTCATTCATTCATTCATTCATTCATTCATTCATTCATTCATTCATTCATTCATTCATTCATTCATTCATTCATTCATTCATTCATTCATTCATTCATTCATTCATTCATTCATTCATTCATTCATTCATTCATTCATTCATTCATTCATTCATTCATTCATTCATTCATTCATTCATTCATTCATTCATTCATTCATTCATTCATTCATTCATTCATTCATTCATTCATTCATTCATTCATTCATTCATTCATTCATTCATTCATTCATTCATTCATTCATTCATTCATTCATTCATTCATTCATTCATTCATTCATTCATTCATTCATTCATTCATTCATTCATTCATTCATTCATTCATTCATTCATTCATTCATTCATTCATTCATTCATTCATTCATTCATTCATTCATTCATTCATTCATTCATTCATTCATTCATTCATTCATTCATTCATTCATTCATTCATTCATTCATTCATTCATTCATTCATTCATTCATTCATTCATTCATTCATTCATTCATTCATTCATTCATTCATTCATTCATTCATTCATTCATTCATTCATTCATTCATTCACGCGCCTCCGTTGGGAGAGGCACGGGGTACTGACTTGTTGAGTGGGTACCTTTACTACAAGGCTTTTAGTTCATCCCTGTTTGGTGCACAGCAAAAAGGACATATTGGCACCCCTCTCCGGTAAATAGATTTTTTCGCAGTTGGGCTGTTTCGAAACGTTATTAAGTGATCAGATACCTTCGGATCAGGAGACTCACACAGCCGGAAAATCATGCAAAAGGTCCTATGTTCGATCCCTTGCTGGTAGCTTCTGAGCTTTCTTATTTTCTATGCATGTTCCGCGGAATCTCAGATTTGGGCCGCTAGTGTTTGCACGTTTGTTGCTTTCTGATCGATCTGATGACATGCACAGCAACGGGACCCCCCCGCCCAGCCCCCCTTCTCTCGTTACCTTTAGTAGAAAGGCAGGCCACAGGTTCAACTGAATAATGTCACTGAGCAAAAGGCGTTTGAGCATGGATGAATAATTAAGCTTATTAACCTAATAGTTATACCACGATAGATTATCACAATTACCAACGTTCCTACAATCGCGAGCTGAAATGCTGCTAAATAGAACGTGCATGTTTATGCATGCTTCAACGTTAGCCTGAAATGGACGAATCAGAACATGGGGTCCAAGGGTGAGATTCCTGCCTCCATCTACTAACTTAATTTACACTCGTATAGTTCAAAACAACACACAGGCCATGCAATCAGTGGCAGAATCTCCATGAAGCGTCAATGAATCTTGATATGCACTGTCGTCCTACATGGGCATGACAGACTTGACCAATTATCAGCCAACCCCAGGCGGATTGGAGGCCTTGCGACCAATGCAGGGGCACTACTAAACAGGACTCGAACTTGTCACAGTGCACTTTGTTCAAAGGCCTGGAAACTTTCTCAAAAGGCCTCGATCGAACAAAAGCCGAACTTCACACAACACTGGATGTAAAAACCAACACAAGGTGTAACAGCCGCATGGCACATTTCTAATTATGCGTGGAGACGCAGAATCATACTACTTGGCCATCCGAGCCAACTGTCGGCGTCACCTCGACGCGTTGGCATGAAGTTCTAATCAAAATGGTGATTGAAAGCATAAGTCCTCAAACCGCCAATCCCCCCTCAACCCCACCCCCACAGTTATTATAAATAGTGACGGAACCTTTTTACCACTTGGGCAATTAGGTCCGTAACTATATACCCGGCGAGAACCACTCGCCGGTATCTATTCCGTGTTCACGTGACCTATTGCCCAAGTGGCAAAAAGGTTCCGTCACCATTTATAATAGCTAATAAAACGCCGTAGTGCCGGTGGGGGTCGATATCTATCGTACCGCTGGGGCCTACTGCAGTACCGAACTCTCGCAGCCTTAATGATATTCTTCCAACATTCTTAGGCACAGGCGCCTGGGCCTAGCCGGGCACCTGGCCCGCACAGATCAGGTAGACACATCAGACAGACTAACTGGCACTAAGCCCGCGCAGCCCGGGCGTTTTGTCCTCACGTGGCATGGCCCAGGCGGCGCGCGGCAAGGTCGCCACTGGACTTTCCGTGATAGGCTATGTAGGCATGGACATGTGCTACCCTAGACGGGGCGGGTTTACGCCCGGGGAACCTCCAGCTAGGTTTGTCCATAATATGGCAGCAAATCGGACATGTCAAGATAGTCGGCAGGTAGTTAATGATGATGGATACCACCCCTGCGCGGCGGCGGCGGCCGATAGCCGTTGGCCGGAGAGGAGGCGAACCGTAAAGCCGATGATAGAGCTAGTGCAAAGCCGAAGAGCCGGAGTTGGAGAGCTTGAAACTCCAGGGATACGTGGGGGGTCGAGCCGCAAGGCGATGCGAGACTAGGCTTGCAAGGCGGAAAGCTAGGCCTGGTCGTACGTTGAAGGGCCCCAAAAGCGCCGTACGGAAGGAAATGCGTAGATGGCAAAGAGGCATACATAGAGGTGCTGCGCCGGAGGGTGGCAGGGCCGTAGAGTCGTAAGCGGCAGACCTGGAGTCTGAGCCATAGGCGCCGATACGGAGGGTCGTACAGCCGGACATGTGCGACGAATTATGGCCGGGTACGTGGTGTGGGCCGTGGCGCCCGCACCCTCACTGCTACAAGTTAGACAGGAAGAAACCGGTTCTTCCAGACAATTGACTCTTCGCTACTGCACCATCCATCCATGCCCATCCACCAGCTAGTTCACACACCACACTCATTGAGGATTGGTTTATGCCCACATGTAAGAAATAGCAGTCACGTCTAGCTTGTTCATTGATTGTCCGCTGTCCACATTTATGAATAGTTTTACCTTGGTTTTAGCGAAGAATTCTCTCGTAAGTAGTCCACACGCATTGGTTAGGGATGCAGTGTCATTAATGAATTGATGAATTAATATTTTTACACGTAAATTGCAGTCTCATATGCTGACTTGCATGCATTTCTGCTATGCTGGCCGGCCTGCGCTGGTTGCCACTTTGATGTTTAATTAGGCAACTTGACCCAGCTGGGCCGGGCCGGCGGCACGTCTCACATGCACTTGTAACGAAATAAAATGATCCTCCACTACAATCCATGCAGATGTAAAGATCTGTACCTCTTTGCTGAAAGGATCATAACCTGGTTGTAAATGGCAATGTCACTGTGTGTATCAAGGAGGTATAACCAGCGTGTGTGCATGTCCAACATAATATATAATTCGATTTTGTTTGTGTGTGTCAGCTGAAAATCCGTGCTTTGTGCCATAGTTCCATAGCGAGCTTTGTGCCATAGCGTTGTGGCATAGTGAGTTAGTTTTATCAAAAGTATGCATTGCCCTGCACTCACAACCTATCATCAGTTCTTTCTGAAGACGTATGCGGGCCATACGGAATGCATTAGACTGGGCCCAAGCCAGGCCACCCCACATCTCTCCTCCCCCGATGGGGACCAACAATCAAGGTCCCTTGGCGACACCAGCAGCCGCTTGCTTTAACCGCACAGGCGCGATGGCGCGTGCCACCACGCTGTCCTCACCATCCCCTTTCTCAGCGCCTGATCTCTTGGGAGCTCTGGCGGTGGCGCCATTGGCCACTGGTTTCTCCGCACGCATGCTCTTGGGTTTACTCATTCGCTTCCCATAGGCCTTGGCTCCCGCCGGCTCGCTCTTTTCCTGTGCGATCACGGGCTGCGCCACCGCGGGCACGCCCTCCTTGCTCTTGCGCATGGTACGTTTCCGCACAGCTGGTGTCGCAGCCTCTACGTTCACAATCGCGGGTGATGCCGTGTTCATCATCATGCTGGCGTCCGCTCCCACCCCATCAACAGATGATGGGCTTGCGCCGCCTTCAGCGCTCACAGGAGCCGACAAAAGCCCACCTAGAGGTTTCTTGCTCATTGACCGGGGCGCTGATTTACGCTTCACAAGGCCAGCCGCGACCTGTTTCCCTGCAGTGACAACATCACCCGCGCCGAGGCTGACGCCCACAGACGCGGCACCAGCTGGCGTGCCCTCTGCCCCCTTGGACGAGGACGAGGGGGCCTTGCTCCTCCGCACGCCTTTGCCGGACTCGAGTCGGGCCCTGCGCGCCTCCAGCAGGGATGTGGCGTGTTCCAGGGTGACCTCGTGCAGCTCCGTGTTCTGGCGTCGGCCAGAGGATAAGGATGGCACGCGACACGAAAACATTCGTCAGGGCAACACGCAAGATGATGAAACGCAATGTGGTGGCCCACATCACGCGGAAACGGTACACAGGCAGAACGTGTAGCATCAACATGGCCACTGGAGCCATAACCCGAAATTAGAAGAAAAGCTACAGAGAATGTCCAACAGGAGGCCTAATGTTGCTTCTTGACTTGACGGAAGAACACGCTTACAAGAGGGGGAAAAGCGTGGGGGTGGCAAGGGGTTTCAACTCAGCACTCGCAGATCCTATGTCCACCATCCGTGGGCATATGCGGCTAATTGATTGACAAGAATTTTAGGGGAGTTGTGGCACGGCACCAGTTAAAGGCACCTGTACTGCTGTTTTGGCTATAGGGTGCAATCAATGGACTTCCCTTTTCATCTTGTAGGTTCAACCCCCTGCCTCTTTTGTCCACGCCCATGTGGAATGTGCTCAGGTATAAGCGCAGGGAGGGCACCCGACTGGATGAGCTAGTACCAATCATTATCAAGGCCAATGATTGTACCAATAGTTATTGGTATTGCCAATAATAGTACCTATAGCTATTAGTACCAATTTCACAATTCTTCAATAAGGTTACTTAGTTCACATGTTACCACCGTAGCTATAAGCCCAGCCAGCATGATGCTGCCTGCGGATGATACCGTAGTGTCCGTGCATCCCTAGGCCAGCATGTCCTGCTAGTATGTGCATCCCTAGGCCAGCACGTCCTGCTAGTATGCCAAGTCCTTCTCAGGGATCCCCCCGCTCTTATGGTACAGGCGAAGATCCAGCCCGCACACAGCCCCTTCTTGTGGGGAGAATGCACTGATCGCTGGGCAGGGCCACAGGACACTGCCATACTCAAGCATAAGGATCTCACGATCTCATACTAGGCTGTCATACTTGTAGTAGATGCACAAGTATCATGTACTACTTGATGCTACTTCCACCATCCGGATGTTCGGCGCTTTACCCTCGCGCCTAGACATTTGACCCCTTGTATGACCACACTGATGTTGCCATTGCCTCTGTCGCTCAAACTCTACCAATCTCTGTCACTCAACCCCTATCTATCTCTGTGGATCTATATCCTATCAATCTCTGTGGCTTTAATCCTATCTATCTCGGTGGATCTATATCCTATCCATCTCTGTGGCTCAAATCTTGTTGGCTTGCTCTCTTGGCACCTCCATGGCCTGCCACCGTGCAGACCACGACTGTGCCACCGTGTAGACCACGACAGCATGCATCATGCATCCTCCACCTTTGGGAAGCAAAAAACGCCAAGTTCACATTGTGAGTGTTGCTGAGCAGTGTGCCGCACCTTCTTCACGGCAGCGCACAGCCCCGATGGCTGCGCCTGCACGTAGATGCCAAAGGGGCCCAGGTGGACGCTGACCTCTTGCTCCGCTCCCGCCGCGCCCATGTATCGCCCCTGCACGCAGCCACGAAGCACGCCCCGCCACGCGGGCCCAGGTGCGATGTTGTACTCCACAAAACTCCTAAGGCTCTGCCTAGGTTTATAAGGTTTGACCTACCCTATCAAACAGTTGCGCAGGAAGTGCATGCATGAGGCCTTCGCTTGTAAGAAGGCTATGGCGTTCAGTTAAGGGACTCTAGCCCCATTCGCGGGGCCATCTCATGTTACATCGGCTCATCATGGCCCTCACCAAAACACAACCATGACGCCTTCGAATGCCCACCTGTCCATAGTCATGCTGGGTGTACCAGATACTAAAATGATAAACCATGGCCTAATGGGCCAACATATTATATGGAAAACGTATCCCACAGCATGAACGCAGCAGACACAACGCATGACCGACTGGGCCAACGTACCCATTTCGAAGAATGGAGGAACCCCCATGGAGGAACATACCATACCATACATATGAATCCCGATTGGCCAACGCACCAGATTAAACAAAGCCAACAGTGAACAAGTAGCAGTAGGCACACCCCACCGTGCCCACGTACCAGCACCTTGGGCAGCTCCAGCCAGGGCAGCACGTGCTCCAGCGTCAGACCATCCTCTGGCAGCTGCATGGCCTGCGGGTGGGGCGGGGTAGGTAGGCGTGGGGGGGATGGAGATGCGTGGGCCAGCGGTTCGTAGGAAATGTCTGCCATTCGGGTAGAAACATGGGTGCTGGCTGGCAATCAGGAGTATCTATGCTTCCTTGTTAACGGGGAGACAGCACCGCGGGATGATGCCATGGCGAGCAGGGCTGATGAGGAGGGCGAATTCAAGGGGGGCCTGGGGATGGGAGGGCTGATCAGCCTCCAGTTGGGATAGCATATTCAGGATGACCATCTTGTAGTGTGCGTCTGTCGGGAGGGAAAGTGTGGGCGACGTTAAAGGGGGGGTCAGGGAGAAAATAGCAACAGAGATATGTGCATATTATATGTGCATAAAGCTGATGATCAGGGGATGTCGTCCTGTCCGTGTGCCTAAAGCTTCTGCACTAGAGCTTTTGCGTTGCTTTCTCAGATTGTAACCGATCCTGCGCGGATGTCGTATCAGAGGCGCATGCCACGCTGTACATGCATGCTGCGCCCATCGCCACGTCAGCACATACCGCACACCCACTTCAATGCCATCCCATGCGTGCACACCCGGCAGGCGGCACCCAAACACCAGCTGTGGAGCCCCACCTTCAAGCTGACACATCGGGGTTTGGGTGCCTTTGCTTTCCGCTTGCCCTTTGGCAGTGCCTTTGCCTTGGTGGCCTTGGCTTTCATGCTCTTGGGCTTGGACGGTGCTTTCGTGCCTTTGAGGCCATCGCCCATGCTGCTGTCGTCTGTTACATCACCCGCCGCGTCCACCGCGGAAGCCTCCTCGGTGGCGGCCGCATCCATGGCCCGTGCCTCCTCCCCCAGGCTCGGCGGCGGGTCCATTTGCACGTAGCGCCCGTAAGGGCCGTGCCGTACCGAGATCTGCAGGCAAGGCAGCAGGTGGCGCATGGTATGGTCAGGCGGTATGTGAGGAAACCCCAAACTAGGCCTCGAGCAACACAAGTAGCTCATTTAGGCCTCCTACGTGATAAAACCAGAGCCGCAACATCAACAGCAGGGGCTTTGGCTTCTCGACCTGCGCTTATCCAGCATCTGGGTTAAGTCCAGTTGAAATAGAAAGCTTGAGCAGGGAAGCTTCCTCACTCTCCCCAGCGCATGATGTTGTGATCACCATGATCACTATGGATGGACAGTTGCATTCCATGACCAGTCACGCGAGCAATCCGCACTCCTGGCGCATGGAATGGACGACCTACTGCTCAATATGTTAGGCCGCACAGCAAGTGAAGGGAGCAGAGCGTAGTAGGTTGATTTCAATGCTAGCATTTTCTGGCGCCGGAGAGTTGGCAGGGCAGCACTCCCATGGCACAGTTCATACCCGACCCCCCCCCCTGGGTACGGACGTCAGCATCGAGTATTCTCAGTATGACGCGCTGGATGTGCCTACCAGTGCTATTTATTGTAATGCCTCGACGTCAAGGGTCAGGGTGCAGTGCCTAATCATCGTCGCACACACGCGCGGCGCATGGCTGCGGCGTACAGGGGTTGCAGCAAGTGATCACCGTAGTGCGGACATGCTGGCATGGAAATGCCCCCCAACACGCCCCTGGATATGTCTCCCACACCATCGCCTGCCTTATCACCTGAACGCATACCTCACATGTGCAGTACTGGGCCACCCCTTTGATCGCGGCTCATGGGCCACCGACGACAAGGCCCACAGCGGACTGAGACGGAACCCCACCTTTGATCCCTACCGCACGAGCACCGACGCAGATACTTGAGGACCCTCATCTTCCCATCTGCCTCGACAGGAGACCTACGCCTTTTTTCTTGAGCCACAGTATCCAGCATGGGCGTTACGCATCAGCCACCACCTTTACCCTAAGACCAAGAGCGCTGCCTTGAAACACACAAAGTCCAGAACCCCAGCCACTACACCCCAAACTAGCCCGTGTCCTGCTTGCTGCCCACCAGCCCGTGCTCTGCTTGCTGCCCACCAGCCCGTGCTCTGCTTGCTGCCCACCAGCCCGTGTCCTCCTTGTTGCCTACCAGTGCGCCCGTCTCTGGGTGCGTGCCCAGCACCACAGGGACGTAAGTCTGGTCGTCCCCCTCCGTGCCGCCGGCCCCCCCAATGGGCATCGCGTGCCTGAGGCAGACAGGGGTGGGTGGGCGGGGTGGGTGGACCATAAAATGCAATTTCCTTTTACGTTACAATAAAAATGAATTGTAAAGTTTTAATAACATAAAACCAGATCGCGGCTAACCATGAGGCGCCAAACTGCCAAAGACAAGGAGGGCAGCGTCTTGTTGCTGTGCGACATGCGTGGCCCGTGATGGCATACTTCGAACGACTGTCCAACGGAATGACCACCAGCGTGGCGACACGGCAGACAAGTGGGTCCCCACACGATCTTGATGAACAATGCCCACATCCATGCTCGTGGCTGACTCGCGGTCTGGGTACCAGCACAGCACGTGCGTGGCCAACGCTAAGTGCGCGGACTCTGGCTGCAGCAACCGGGCTGCTAGGGTGCGGTGCTGCAGCTACGAGGACATGCAGATGGATCGATCGAGGCGCTCCATGCTGACCTTGCGAATTCCTTGCGGCTCATCCCATGGCTGGCTTTTCCTCTCCAGTCGGCCAAAACATTGCGCAGTTCCCGGTTCCCCCAACCAAGTCTGATGAGCCTGTCTGTGTGTCGATCCAACTTCACGGACACCTCCTCTATAACCTGTAGGACAAGTGCTCCCTATCAGTGCATTGCCTGATCCACCAAGGCTACACAAGCGAGCCACAGCTACCCACCCGATGCAAATGGTGGCGTGGATGATTCTCAGCAGCGATTGAGGATAAGAGCGCAGCAAGTTGTCCAACATATTTCCATGGGCAGGGAATGCAGGTGCAAAGACGAGGGTGGGTGGAACTGAGGGCGGCTCACGCGGGCAGCCAGGTCGGAAGCCAGCTCCTTGCCTTGAGAAACCGTGAGGACTCGGTGCCACGAGGGACACTCGCGTGACTTTGGAGGAAGAGGAACGCATGGGCGCCGAGGGATGAGGGTGGTGGGAGAGGGCAACAGTGGCTTGAGGGGCCACTTACTGGCATGCCGGGTAATTGCTGCACCCGATGAAGCCGCCGCTGCGTGAGGGCTTGAGGTGCAGGCGGCCGGTCTCACAACTGCCAAGAGCAGGCATTTCAGAAGGCACCGACAATGCATAACATCAGGGGTTTGTCGGCTTGTGCCCCCCATGTGCAATCTAGCATGCAAACACACCGACAACGATGTATGCAAACTACGGTAGAACCAGGGGTCCAGCAGTTAGATAGCAGGTAAGCAGACGTTAGATAGCAGGTTAGCATGATACCAGACAGGCATAGGAGAACAGAGGATGCACTATTGCTCTTTCCGCAAAAAAAGAACATCAACAGCAGTAACGCTTGGAACATATATCAATGAGACAAC
Organism: Mesostigma viride; assembly: GCA_009746045.1. Taxonomy (NCBI): domain Eukaryota; kingdom Viridiplantae; phylum Streptophyta; class Mesostigmatophyceae; order Mesostigmatales; family Mesostigmataceae; genus Mesostigma; species Mesostigma viride. Next base: position 99,038 of record RPFO01001800.1, on the reverse strand, counting down.
CAGCGCAGGCCAGAAATCTGGATATATCTCGATATCAATACTGTATAGTAGTAAATGAGATATGTCGGTATCATATAAATATATATATATATCATACTAGTGTGTAGATATCACCATCTGAACGATCTCTCTCCCTATCTATTCGTGCCAAATTTACCATGACATCGCGCATTCCTCTCTGCATACCTGCAAAGTAAGAACCACAAGGCATGCCAGGCATCCCTCCACGCCTGGGAACACGGTTAACCCTGGCTGACGTCCAGCACTTGAGTAACGCTAACTCTTTTCTCCCACACCTTGATGCAACAAGTGCTCATAAGTTGCTGCTTCTGTTCAACCATCCCCTGGGCGCTTGACGCAGGAAATGGGGGTGCTGTTTACCCCTACCTCTTGCACCAACAGATCAGGTGTGTTGTAAGCATAGAGTTTCAGACTCATCATACACATGGCAGCATATCACACATCAGGCCCCAACCACAAAACAGATGCGCCTGTGCCATTACAAGCGCCATTACAAGTGCCATTACAAGTGTGAGCGCACGGGGGACGTGGCCTCCGTCACCAGCTGCCTGCTCTGGTTGGCCCATTCCCAGCAAAGCGGTGCCAGTACAAGGGTACGATCTCCGTGACTAAGCATTTGCCAGGATCTGCGCATGACCATGTCTAACAATAGAACGCAGATGGACCCCGGCCTCATCACAACTGCAACACCGCGCTGCTCCCCAGTCAAGTGTAACCCTGTCGAGGGGGCACCTTGAGCACCCAGGACGCCAAAATAATTGCAACTTCCTTGTACACCGTGATGATGACAGGAACTCATGGCAACCTGGGCAAACACAATGGTAACCAGCGAAGAGAAAAAGCTGGAAACAGCAGGACAAGACAGGCCGCGCACGGTTCATGCCAGATGCACACAGCCAAGCCACTCTCACAACTGCGCTTCCTTCCCGACCACCCGCTGCCCAACCCCTTTACCTGGGGCACTTGCGTGGGTCCTTCTCCCCCTGCGCTGGCTCCGGGAACATGTACTTGTCCAGGATCTCGTCCAGTGCATCGATCACCTGCCAGGTGGTGAGGTTAGGGTTGACCCACGATGGTTGGTTGTGGTGAAGGTTGATGAAAGGGTTGACCAGCGATGGTTGGTTGTGGTGAAGGTGGATGACAGAGCTTTCCTCCGGCGACGATTGATGAGATCACGTCGATGGATCACACGAGACTACCGGCACCGCCACCATCCGCACTGCCACCATCCGCACCGCCACCATCCGCACCGCCATCATCCGCACCGCCACAATCCCCACCGCCACCATCCCCACCGCCACCATCCGCACCGCCACCATCCCCACCGCCACCATCCGCACCGCCACATGCACGCCTCCACCATACGGGCAGCAACGAGACGCGTTGACATCATCATGGGTGCGTCATCCCGCCAGACATAATGCACACCATCGCTTAGACGTCAAGGACGTTATCACTCACACATCCCTCTGACATACGATCCAAACTCAAGAGCATCACCACCCTGTCCAACAACAACCACCCTCCCACCGCACCGCCAAGGGCCGGCCTCCCATCCACATCAACCCACCTCGGAGACTCGCAGCGTCCGTACACTCTCGGCGGTGTCGCGCAACGGTTGCCAGAATTGGGAGAGAACGGCCTCTCGTTGTGCCTGGCCCTCGCACACCTGCGGGCACGTGCACCGGGCAAGCGCAAGATATGTGTTTGCGTGTGCGTGAGTGCGTGAGTGCGTGAGTGCGTGAGTGCGTGAGTGTGTGAGAGAGACAGACAGACAGAGAAGTGCACAGAGAGAGAGAGAGAGAGAGAGAGAGAGAGAGAGAGAGAGAGAGAGAGAGAGAGAGAGAGAGAGAGAGAGAGAGAGACAGGGTAGGTAGGTAGGTAGGTAGGTAGGTAGGTAGGTAGGTAGGTAGGTAGGTAGGTAGGTAGGTAGGTAGGTAGGTAGGTAGGTAGGTAGGTAGGTAGGTAGGTAGGTAGGTAGGTAGGTAGGTAGGTAGGTAGGTAGGTAGGTAGGTAGGTAGGTAGGTAGGTAGGTAGGGGTTGGGTGGGGGGAGAGCGAGGGAGAGAGAGAGAGAGAGAGAGAGAGAGAGAGAGAGAGAGAGAGAGAGAGAGAGAGAGAGAGAGAGAGAGAGAGAGAGAGAGAGAGAGAGAGAGAGAGAGAGAGAGGGAGGGAGGGAGGGCGAGAAGGGGGGGGGGGAAGCAGGAGTGACCACCACCAATTAGAAAGTCTGGCATCCAGGTCTAGCATGATAGGCCCACTTGTAACAGGCAAATCATAGGCCCTTATCTCCATGGGATGGGACCATGGAATGGATTGTGACACCTAAACACATGAACCTCCCACCTCCCACTTCACGTCCACTGCCCTGGCCTAACAACATCCTGCTGGCGTGACATCGACCAGGTGCATCAGACCTTGGAGCATGTACGTCCGGCGGTGGCTTCGCGGGAGGAAGGGACGCATGGGGGACCATGGGGGAAGGGTGGGGAAGGGCGGGGTTAGGGGAAGCCTGTCTTGGGGCAAGCACTCCTCTTGAACCTTCCTCGCAGTGGGCAACTCCATCAATTGGTCTTATCCCTTGACATACCTGCATGCATTCACGGCTGCGGCGATGCATTCCAAGGGCTACCCCCTCTTCAACGCCTCACCCTGCACCTTGTACAAGCTCACCGCCGCCCCCCATCCTCTCACTCCTTCCTTGGATGATTGGGCACTGACACTCCTGACCCCCACCTCACAAAGAGCGCGCAAAATCAACCCCGGCCAAGCACCCTACCTCGTCCAGCGGCGACCCTCCCTCTGCCCCCCCCTTCCTATGTCGCCTGCCCCCCCCCCTCTGTCGCCTGAAACCCCACTCCCTCTGTCACCTGACCTCCCCTCCCTCTGTTGCCTGACCTGCCCCACCGCCACAACATGGGCATGCGGGCCACGCCCTACCTCGTCCAGCTGCGTCTCCAGCGCCGCCGTAAAGGAGTAGTCGACCAGATGGGGCACGTAGCGCGTGAGGAACGCCGTTACCTGCGCGTGGCGCCGCTCGCCGGTGAGCACGCACAACAAAGCACGCAGGTTTAGTTCACGCGAGTATGTGGCCAAGCGACGATCATGCCAGCTGTACATAGTGACCACCATGATCATGCCAGGTGTACATAGTGACCACCATGATCATGCCAGGTGTACATAGTGACCACCATGATCATGCCAGGTGTACATAGTGACCACCATGATCATGCCAGCTGTACATAGTGACCACCATGATCATGCCAGGTGTACATAGTGACCACCATGATCATGCCAGGTGTACATAGTGACCACCATGATCATGCCAGGTGTACATAGTGACCACCATGATCATGCCAGGTGTACATAATAACAGAAAGGATAATTAGAGTACAAGGCCTCTATGTCCATGGCCGATATGATAATTACAGTACAGGGCCACTCTTTGTCCACAACAGATATGATCATTAGAGTACAGGGCCACTCTTTGTCCACAACAGATATGATCATTAGAGTACAGGGCCACTCTTTGTCCACAACAGATATGATAGTACAGGGCCATTCCTTGTGCACAGCCTCTTGCAACCATGTTATCTAGACGGTGAGCTAAGCACTGACGGCTTTAGTTAGCTAAATAACATCAGAACCCATTGCCACTGTGGCATTGAAGTTCCGAAAATGGTTTATGCCAGCAATGTTAACTCGCCAGCATTCTTTGCGCTTCAACTATTGTGCACGAAGTCATCACAAGTGTGCTTGTGCGTGCAGTGCTTGGGTGCTTGCGTGTCCGTCCGGTTTAGGTCATGCTTCCAAAGCAACACATAGAGCATGGGTTGGGACTCGGGGTACCGCGGACCATGGAGAAAGTGAGGAAGCAGTCAAGGCAACAAATCAAGCGGGCACACACACAGATTCATGTAGCAAAAATGCGCAGAATAAGTCAAACAAAATGCTTGCATTTCCGTGTATGGAAAAGTTGACATAAAGCCAGACTTGGTCTTCATAGGGTAATGCAGAACCCACTGCTCTGCTTGTGATCCTGCCCTTCGCAACTGAAACTAGAGCAACGCTTCCAGGAAGTTTACCCTTAACCCAGAGCTAGCCAGGCTTCACGGCGCTGCCCTCACCAGCCGGCCGCGGCTCGAGGGCTGGAAGCGGCGGTTGGCCTTGGTCACGTATCCTCTCTCTTCGAGCAGCCGCAGCACAGGGCCGTAGGTCGATGGGCGGCCGATGCCGAGCACCTCCAAGTCCTTCACCTGCGGTGGCAGGTGGTGGAAACATATGGTTGCATTTACGTTGGTAGGTGGCGGTGGGGCCACAGGGGGCGGGCGATGGAAACCAAGTAGCACATGCAAGCAAGCGGGGCCAACATTACAGTAAGCACACAAACGATCACAGCAGAGGGTGTCTGGTCGTCGTTCCTGCTCGTTCGTTCTTCTCCTTCTCCTCGTCTCCCACCCTGTCCCTTTGCCTTCTTTTCATTTTCACCACGAACGCGCATTGGAGCATATCATGGGTGAACATCTTCAGAATGGAAAGATGACAAGTGGCAACATCACAGGTGGACCATGGGACGGCTGTTGCGCTGTGTCGCTATTCCTCAGTTTCTGGTTTTTCGCGTTTGAATACGTCAGGTCTTCCCCGTGCTAGGTCGTGATCAGGAGCTCTGCTGGCAAAAATGCGCGGATCAGCATCGGCTTCGAGGTGGCTGAATGCACGGGCAAGGATGAAGGGAGCGATCTGTGCACGGTAAGCAAGGAGCCACATCTAGGTCCTTCAGAAAAGCTTCCAGGGAAAGCCTCAAAACCACGTCTCCGGGCTTTCAAGGATTACGTCCAACGGGCAACGTCACAGAAAACCTGCGCGCAAAACTACCACGCACGCATGCACCGCGTCGCCTGTGGACGCCTGCACACACACAATGAAGGTGCTATAAATAAAATGTACTACTATGCTAGTAAACTGTTTAGTATTAGTATATTTATGTATAAACTCTTCATGCAGGCACCAGCTGTGCCGCGTGCTGCTGCCTGGGCCTTACCAGGGTCCCATCCGAGTAGCGCGGGGGTGGCTGCGTCGCGTGTTGCTCCGTGTCCAATTTTGCCAGGCGCAGCGGCTCGTCCGGCTGTTGGATGGTCCCGCACACACGCCAGGCGCGAGGTGTGAAAAACACAAAAGGGCAGGCGTGAAAGGGCAGACGCATGCCAACGACACGCGTTTCTACAGGACAGATGAGCAGGGGGGTATCAGAAAGAAAACTACAGTAAACATACTATAATTGTAGTAACCTTCTTGTTAAGGGATGGGTGTGTGTGGAACTGGATGTTGCTTTACTATACCACGGATGAAAACGGATTACACACTGTGATGACACAACTACACATTTGATGAAAGGCTGACGATTCTTCCGTCGAAATGTCCAGAGCTTGCATCAATCGGAGGCGCCGAACACCCATCATGTTTACAGGCTGAAGGCAAGACATGCACCCGAGCATCAGAGGACCGCAGCACCTGTGGCTGCTGACATCATGCTGTCTGGTTGCTGACATCATGCTGTCTGGTTGCTGACATCATGCTGTCTAGTTGCTGACATCATCCCAGGCCCACCTGCAGCGATGCCAGCCGCTTGTGCATGTTCCGTTCGCCGTCACCCAACGCCAGCTCGCCGCCCTCCCCTTCCTCCGCATCCCCTTCCTCCTCGGCCAATGCTGTCGTGGAGGCCGCGGCCACGTCTGCCGCGTCCCCCTCCGCCGCTTCATCGTCCACGATCATCTTTCGCGTGATGAGCGCTGGGTCCTGCGAGCACCGTGCACGCATGCTCCGTGGATGGTTGTCAACCCATGCACGCACGCCCCATCACGCACCCATGTGACATCACGCACACCCAATCATGCACCCGCGCCAAGGCATGCGCACACGCGACATCATGCACAAGCACGGCCCACACAATGTGGGGTACGCAGCCGCCACACTACCAACAACCGTCCCGGCCCACCGTAAAACTCTCCGCGACCAAGGTCCATGCTTCCTCCATGTAGACCGCACGCGCTGTACACTGGCATCCCCTCTCCACCCCTCTCCACTCCCATCTGCTCCTCGACGATATGCCAGGGATGCCACCCTGTTCCTCGTTTCTCAGCTTGCACGCGCGCGGCAGCACCCACATGAGCATCGGCAAGCATCGGGCCGCAGGTCTTCCTGCCGGTAGCAGAGAAAATCAGATGGCTTGGGGGCTATTCTTGGCTGGATCAAGTCGCAAAAGTTGCGCATCGTACCCCACGCACGATTCTGGGGCTGGCTTTCCACCCACCATTCCACAAGCAAGCCCTGACTTTGCCGTTCCATGCCGGCCGTCTTCCCCAAAGCAAACCCAGTCTCACCGGGCTTCTTTCACAGCTCACTTCCGTAGAAAGGACGTGACTGGTGTGGAAGCGACTAATGCAGTTATGCACCGTGTTTTATTCCTACACAACATCTGTGAGAGCTAGATGTGGTTACAAGCTAGGAGCGGCATTTTTTACTACCAACACCTGCGCCATGGCCAGGCTATCGCATCCACCCGCAGTGACACACACAAGATTCTCGCAACCACCCATGCACCTGTGCGACCGCCAGGTAGCCGGCAAAGTCCAGCACAGAACCGGTGGCGCGCAGTTGAAGGTCACCCGCTTCGCTGACGATATCCACCGCCACCTGACAGGGTGCAATATGGCACGCAGGTCGAGGTGCCACACGATAGGTGTCCACACAGGAAAGTCAGAGGCAAGCGTAAGTGGGCAGCCAGCATGAGGTGATGAGACCGAGCGTGGGCAGCCAGCATGCAAGACATGGTGGGAGCCAACGTAGGTACAACCATGCCACGCTAACAACGCTGACATCCGATCCATGGTCCGCGCCCGATCCATGGGAGGTCGAGGATCCAAGGAGGTCCGGATGGCTGGTTAGCGCAGGTCCATTCCTGTGCCAGCAGGTTCACTCCGACGAACCAGACGTCGCTTGATGCAGTGCAGCGCGCTCCGCTGCACACCGTGTCACGAGGCTTGCGATTCGCAGCACAGAGGAAAACTGCCAGCCCACCAAAGTGCAGCTCATGGCCAAACACATGGTTTGCGGCATCACCGGCAAAGTCGATGCCAAGAGACTGCCTGGACCACAGGCGGAGGGGAAGCAATGCAATGGTCGAGCCGTGCCTCTACCAAGGTAACATCAGACAACTGGATGGGGGTCGCAATGACTGGAGCGCAAAAGGGATGTGCCTGAGCCCTGCCTGACAATATACACTGGGAAAAAGCCGCTACACACTTTGGTAGCAATGAAGGCGCCCGTGCGCTCCACCACGCAGATCTAGCAGAAAAGCCTTTTAGTTTGGCAAAAACCTGCAGGAGCGACCAGCTCACACTCTCCCCAACCCTTTCTCCTTTCCAGCTTTCTGCCTCATGTGTTAGCCCACTCATCAAGGGCTAGAGTGCAGGGTCACCTTGGAGAGTTGCGCATCTGCCATCTGGCAGGCAACCGTGCGCGCCCAGATCAGCGAGTATAGTCGGAGCTCCTGCGAGCCCAGCCCCTGGGTACCCAGTAGGCTCGCTGTGCCGCCATGCACGCACCGTTGGAGCCGCCGACACAAACGCAGACAAGACGGACACAGAGTTGTTTGCCCACATTCAGCACACCCTTGCGTGGCATGACTCAGTGGCACTCCAAGGCAGACACAAAGCGGGCCGCATCCGTCAGCCGGCATGGGGAGACAATTGGCAACAGCTGGCAGCATTAAACAGGGAATGGAGCCTGCCCACGCAGCAAAACAAAAATTTTATGCCAGAAGGCAGCTCGCACCCTGGCTAGCACAATCCATGGCCCAGACATGAGGCGACGCCGAGGAAGTAGAAAAGTAGAAAAGTTCATGGGGATGATGTGCACTGATTGATGGCAGTGGTTGATCTTGGCAGACCTTCTGACATGATCATCACAAACTATCAATAACTAGTTGATTATTAGACGATGGTGGCTCATTAGATGATGGGTGACCGTGGCAGTCGTCATCTACGGATGCGTCCAACCATTCTATAGAACCCGTCTAAAACTGTCCGAGGTCACTTTACGACGTGGTAGCCATAAGCTTTCTTCCAGATGTTCAAAGCAATGTAGGGCTGGGAACTAGGCACCATGCCGGCATGCGTGGCAGCGGCTGCCAGCATAAAGGAGACAGGGATGAGCACATGCTCACATGCTTTTGCTGACAGTCATAGATGAATAGGGCAAAATAAAGAACATTTGAGGCTGCCATGGCCAGTTCAGATCATTTCAATCCAATAATTCCGAAGATATAATTAACTGACCAGGTCATTCCTCGGACCAGGGGCGGGCTGCTTGTGGCTGACGGACCACGCCGTGACGATGCCCATAAGCACACCCATGGCGACACCGCTGCCATGCAACCCACACGCAGGCACACCCATGGCGACACCGCTGCCATGCAACCCACACGCAGGCACACCCATGGCGACACCGCTGCCATGCAACCCACACGCAGGCACACCCATGGCGACACCGCTGCCATGCAACCCACACGCAGGCACACCCATGGCGACACCGCTGCCATGCAACCCACACGCAGGCACACCCATGGCGACACCGCTGCCATGCAACCCACACGCAGGCACACCCATGGCGACACCGCTGCCATGCAACCCACACGCAGGCACACCCATGGCGACACCGCTGCCATGCAACCCACACGCAGGCACACCCATGGCGACACCGCTGCCATGCAACCCACACGCAGGCACACCCATGGGTTCATCTTGTACGCACCGGGCGTCCTGCTGACGTCGGTGGGTCGGATGGCCTCGTGCGCCTCCTGCGCGCTCACGCACTTGCTCTTGTACTCGCGCGGCGCCAGGGGCACGCTGGCAGGCCCGTAGCGCTCATCCACAAAGTCGCGGATGCTAGCAATCGCGTCACGCGAGATCTGATCGTGAATGGGCCAGCATTATAAAAGTCGCACAACCATGTGCCGCACGGCACAAAACACGTTTGAGAACGATCAGCGCATAAACTCAGTCATGATTTACAGACGGTGAGTAAGGGGACGCACAAGTGGCATCCTCCCTGCCTTCACAAAAATAAACACGCAACGAAATGAATTTCGGTGGACTCAGCAGCAAAGGCAGCGGTAGGGGCCCAAGAAGCCACCCACAAAAGGATTCCAAAGCCACCCATGATTGTAGACGATTTGCAGACGATTTGCAGACGATTTGCAGACTATTTGCCATAAAAATCCAGCGGCCAGCGACCCCCAAGTCAGTCAGTACCTGGCAATACCGTGTAATCAGCTACTGGTTCTGGAGGTTAGGACTGCCAGCGGTGACGCTCATACTTGTACTTGCTGGCCACGCCCCAAAGGCAACATCCAAGAGGTATCGCTTTTGCTGCTCTGCGGGAGATCAGCCCAACCCAACGCCCTTATCATTGAGGCACCCCAATTTCCAGGTTGACTGGCTTGTGTCCCGCACCTCCCCGGAACACGACCCGCGGTTTATTCTGCACCCCGTAACCAGCCAACGGGCGCGCATGTGCAAGCGCAGGTGCACGACAAGTGAGGCTGTGCCATACAGCCATGAGGCATACGCGCTTGTGGGGGCTGGAGGCATGGCCCACCCCTCCCCTAGGAACCACGTGATGGCCCACCCATTCTAAAGAGAGGATGGTCACATCATGCATGGCCATGTAGCACAGGGTGGGGGCAGGGATGGCCCCCCCATGACACGCACCGTAAGCCCATCTGTGCGCACGTAGGTGATGAGGCCGCTGCTGTGCTCGCCCGAGTCCACCGGCACAAACAGGTTCTGGGCCGCCTGCGAAGGGGCAGGTAATTTCACAGCGCTGGAAGATCAAATGGTTATCGAATCATGCGTGCAGTATGCAAACATGCTCTGAGCCGCCTGAGGGAGGCAGTGCCACGTGGCATGCAGCCGCAGCATGCAGGTCATGGTGGCACGCATGCACACCACGCCAGTCAGAGCATGAGGGGCAGGCAGAAATGGATAGGGCGCAGCTTGCAGGTCTCTATTACTATACTACTATGGGTTTTCTCTATTACATGGATTATCACAGGCAGAAATGGATAGGGCGCAGCTTGCAGGTCTACATTACTATACTATATGGGTTTTCTCTATTACATGGACTATCACAGGCGGAGATGGATAGGGCGCAGCTTGCAGGTCTACATTGCTATACTACTACGGTTTTTTTCTATTACAAGGACCATCACAGGCTGAGATGGATAGGGCGCAAGAAAGTTTGCGTGCTAATGGCCAGATGCGGGCGAGTGGGGCCATCACGAAACATAGCCGATAATGATGGCGGTACTATTCATGACACCATCAAGAAGACGGTCGGTGTACTACTTATGCTGGTAACGCCAGACGCGCTTAACCTAGGCCATCGCTAAACCCGCAATGCCAAGAACATGCCACCTGAAACCAGGGCATCGCCAAGGATGTTATTTCTACAAGATGGTGCGAGGAAATTCACTCGGGCAGCCACAAGCAGCCACCACCATGCGTGCCGCACGCACGCAAACGTTCACTACCACCGCACGCACCCGCATGGTGGTGGACACGCTCATGCCCAGCTTGGCTGACGCGTCCTGCTGCATGGTGGACGTCTTGTAGGGCGGGGGGGGGCTCTGCTTCACCTGCAGGATGATAGGAGGGCAGGCAGGGGGATGGCAAGGATGCGGTCGCCTCAGTCCGAGGGTTGGTTGTGATTCATGCTGCAAGGACATCCGCTATGCTATACTAACAATATGCCGCGCCACGCCGCGCCACGCCACCCCATGCCACGCCACGCCACGCCACGCCACGCCACGCCACGCCACGCCACGCCACGCCACGCCACGCCACGCCACGCCACGCCACGCCACGCCACGCCACGCCACGCCACGCCACGCCACGCCACGCCACGCCACGCCACGCCACGCCACGCCACGCCACGCCACGCCACGCCACGCCACGCCACGCCACGGCGCGCCACGCCACGCCACGCGACGCCTGGATGGGCCGAGTGGATGTGTGAGGGTAGAGTACTGCCGACTTGCATGGGAGCACACTCACTTGAGGCGAACCGGGCACGAGGGATGGGAGAGCTACCATCGCGTGGCGTGTTCAATTCCGCTGGGTCAAGTAGCCCTGACTAGGCTTGTTGACACTCATGATCAAACCTGGCCACTTTAGCTGCTGCTGATGTATGGATTTGATAGAGATAAGGATGTGCCCCACCATGCTCGGGGCAACTGGGCACCCAGCCAGACAGCTACTTGGCAAGGAGGGGCGTTACCTGCCGGGTCTTGACTGCTTGCACGCGGAACTTGGCAGCTTGGACGCGCGCAGCGACCGCTTTTGCCTCCCCTTCCGATCCCAGGCTGAACTTGTCCAGCTGTCGACACGTTCCGATGGCAAAGTGGGTGCAGAAGCAGCCAAACACGGGGCACGACCCCGCCAGGGGAAGCACAGGGAGGAATAAGAGCAGCGCCAGCCAAGACTAGAGCAAGGACCAATCGCATCACGGAGGGGGGCATGAAAGCAAACAAAGCTGAATGCATGCGTCACAGCAAGCACGCGGCAAAAATAAAATCGGTGAGCTCTAATGGAGAATTCCCACTCCATAGACGTTTGCTTTCCCAGCAGCCAAAAGTTGATATCACTGCAAGAGAGCCTGTGCATGGCGACACGAGACGACTCGCGCATTCCATGTCCCATCATGCGAATATGGATTAGCGCATCGGTTTCTGATCCATCAAAAGCTTCGGGCTACCCCTTCCGTGATGTTTGCTTGGCGTGCCGTGGAGGAGTCTACGCCATGATCGCAGGTTCCAAGAAACACCATACGACACTAACGAAACAGGCAGGCAGCGTGGGGTTAAAGGTGGGCGACGAACAAACACATGTGGTAAAGGGACGAAACCTTGTGGTCAGGAGCGGATGCCCCGCTTCTTGCCACATGCACGATGCACGCACCTTCTTGCCGTCCACATGCGTCAAAGATGCCACCAGCACGTCATCCTTGCCGGCACGCAGGTGTGCATCAATCGTCCTGACAGCAAGCAAGCAAGCATAAGAAGGCGAACAGGTTCACATGATACATGATACGCACCGACAAATGTAAGTATCTTAGCAAAAGAAATGAAAAGAAAATTTTCAGCTAACGCACTTGATGCTATCCCCGAGCCGAGGACCCTATGATGACCCATAATGAACCCCCTACTGATGATGGCCAGCAGGATGCTCGATGGACCGTAACACGCCAGTTTTTTATATGATGGCAGAAGCCTCGTCGTCTGCCCGTAAACTAACAGACAGTCATGTGCAAACCAACGAAAGTTATGATACCGAATAGTAGATAATCGTATGCAAAGAACCAACAGTAGTTATGATACCGAATAGTAGATAATCGTATGCAAAGGATCAACAGTAGTTATAATACCGAATAGTAGATGATCGTATGCAAAGAACCAACAGTAGTTATGATACCGAATAGTAGATAATCGTATGCAAAGAACCAACAGTAGTTATGACACCAAATCGCTCGCAGAACCCACCAGTATTCTCGCGCGCGGAATGTCTCCCGCTCCTCCTCACGCGCACAGATCAGGCGCAGCGCCACGGACTGCACACGGCCGGCGGACTTGCTGGGCATGGGCCGCGTGGGGGAGGGAAGGAACGCCGTCCCGCGGGCGCAAACATAGACACCAGCGAACAAGAACAAGAGAAGGGGGGTGAGGATGGGAATAGCGTCATTAAAAAAAAAAAGACAGAAAAGGAAATCGAGAAAGAGCGACCCATTCAACTACTATGATTTACACACAGGAACGCACTCACACCAACATTAGACACACAAGGGTAGCCAGCAGATAAAACGTAAAATACAAAGCAGGCACCTGGCATGATACACAAACCACCCGGGTAAATTTACAACTGTAACGTACTTTCGGTCCATGGCCATGGGTGGCATCCATGGCTGAGCAGGCATCATGACAAAGGCAAAACATGCAAGACAGAACACGGCTGCTCAGGTCAACTAGGGGCAGTGAGGTGGCCCTCTGCTATTCTCCAGAACTGCACCCTAGCGTACGATGAGCAGGGCTTCCCACCTGTTCCGCAGGTGATGTGTGCCTTCCCATCAGCTCCATCCCCTGAATCCTCAAGAGCAGCAAAACACATGCGCGATGCTGCTCTCGAGAATAAGTACCCATGGCTAAGTAAGGCAAGGCCAAGAGCTGTTGGCAGCACACTTGCTGCAAGGACCAAGGCCAACGACCTTGGCTGCAACATCGCAGACATCTTCGCTGGCTGGCTGGCTTGCTCATACACTACCGTCGCTATCATCATTATCATTCGAACGAATTCTTTTTCAGGACACAGCGGCCCGTGAATAATCGTCAGAATGAGCTCCGTAACCTGGCTGTTGCGGCTATCCATCTCACCATACATGCACCATACATGCTCAATGTTCAGAGAGCCACCATGGCCATACCATCCCGGCAACTTTGTCCACAGCAAGGGCGACAGCGTGAACCCAAACAAGTAGTCCAGCGCGCGCCGGCACCGGTACGCGTCCACCAGCTGAGGGAAGACCGCGCGCGGCCGCTCTAACGCCGCCAGCACCGCGCCCTTGGTCACCTCGTTGAAGGTGATGCGGGACACGTGGACGGGGTTGCCAGACGCGCGCCGCTGGTCCAGGTAGTCGGCGAGCATCTCGTGGATATGCCACGCGATGGCCTCGCCCTGCCGATGGATCAGCGTCATAACAATAGTGATTCAATATATTAAGATTATGCCGATATTAGAGCATGGCAATGAGCATTGTAAGGTCTCGGGGGAAGGGGGCGGTGGGGAGAAGGGCAGTGAGAAGAAGGGCAGTGAGGAGAAGGGCAGTGGGGAGAAGGGCAGTGAGGAGAAGGGCAGTGAGGAGAAGGGCAGTGAGGAGAAGGGCAGTGAGGAGAAGGGCAGTGAGGAGAAGGGCAGTGAGAAGAAGGGCAGTGAGAAGGGTAGTGAGGAGAAGGGCAGTGAGGAGAAGGGCAGTGAGGAGAAGGGTTGATGGCTTGCTGGGACCGACTTCGTGAACATAATTGCGCTCACGTGTGTCTGAATCGTTTAGCTCGCTCGGCGTGACTCAGTGCTCTCGACCTTGTTGCCCCACATGCAGCAACAGAAAAGTGTGATAGGCACTATGAAGCAGCAAAAGAAGTATCTCTTTACAGTGACAGCTAGAATTGAGCAGCAACAACCAGCAAACCACAAGAGGGTATGTGCTTGTGAGTGTCCAGAGTGCATGCTGGGTGATGCGCCCCCCATCGGTGGGAATCGATGCAGCAAGGCCTCAATCTGTTTCCAGCCACCCGATCCTATATACGATGACTCGATGACATGTCCCATGAAAAGCCGCAAAACAAGAGAATGGGCGTCGCTGCGTCACAACGGCAAACACCATGTGAACAAGAACTAAGGTCCACAGGGCTGACAAGGGGGAAGGAGGCTACATCACAACACGCCGACAAGGTACCTCGCGGTCGGGGTCGGTCGCCAGGATGAGCGCGTTGGCGTGGTCCAGTGAGGCTGTCAGAGGTGGACAGGTGGCAGCGCGTGGGCAGGGGAGGGGTTCGTGGTACCATGGCCACAGAAGAAGATGTCAAACTTTGCCAACCATTTTCCATCGATGCCAGAAAGAACGCAAGCACCTTTGCATGTAAACACCCGATGAGGTGGCAACAACCTGGCCAGGCCACGGTCTCCATGGCTGTCGGTAAACAGGGAGGTGGCCGGGCAGAGCGGTGAAAGGTGGGAGGTGTTGAAAGACAGCCTGAAAATAAAGGTCAGCTTGTGTCTTGGCCTCGCTGCTTGGCACGAGTGGGAAAGACCCTAAGCCTTGTGCGTGCTTACCCTGCACGCTGGCATGTAACCCTGTAGCCTAGATTGTTATTTGGCACTGGTTATGGAAGACTCCGTACACTAGTATGGCCAAGTAGAGATATTTAGTCAGTAAGTCAGTGGGCCAGCTTAGCCGACATGGGATGTGTGGAGGGTGGGATGAGGGTGGCTTGGGGTGGGTTGGGTATGGGTTGCGGTGAGTGTCGTGTGTGGGGAGGGAGGAGGCATGCGCTTGAAGCCAAAAGAGGAGGGGGAAGCCATCGAGTGCCCACCCCGCCCCGTACCACGCAAACAAGCTAGCGTTGCACTGCACGGGGCCGATCCCGCGGCATTCTGGCAACTAGGAGTTCATATATATGGGTGTGTGTCGCAGTTCATATATATGTCGCAGTACATATACTAGGAGTTCATACATATTTGTGTGTGTCGCAGTTCATATATATGTCGCAGTACATATATGTGTAGCACTACAGTCAAATTAGCACAACACATCGAGTCCACGCAGCAAGACCTGCGCACGCACCCTGGATCTCCCCCACCACGTGGCCGCTCCCCTCCATCGGCTCCCACCTCATCGCAAAGTTGTTGTCCACCTCCACCGAGCCGGCTTTGGGCGACAGGTCACGGATGTGGCCCTTGGTGGCCTTGACCTGACACGGGGTCGGTATTAATAGGGTGACGTTAATAGGGCAGCATAAACATTGATAGGGCGACGTTGATGGGGCGACATTAAGAGGGCGATACAGGACGGAGACCCTACTTAATCACAACACATGGGGCCTTGGGGGGGACGGTTGCGGGGTGTGGCTTGCCGTGGCTGTGGCCTGCGGTGGAGTTGATGCCATTAGCGACATGTCATTAAGCTGACGCACAAAAGTGACATCAGAACAAGCACAGCAAGGGTCACTGGGTGTTCGACAGCTGTCGGGATATTACATGCACTTGGACCGTGCAATCTTCAACCGTGCAATCACGTTGGCACGTGTCGGATGCCAGAACCATGCAATCAAGTTGGCAGGTGTCGGGTGCCAGAGGAGAGCAAAACGACGGACAACATGAGATGTGCTGTTCTGCAGCACGGGGCTGCCACAATCCACTGGCCACAACAACACACAACCACACAGGGACATCATATAAACAAGGCATGACAGCATGGGGAGATGTGGTTCAACCCCTACAGCCCCAAAGCCCTGTTGGGAAAAAAACAGTGCATCTCCTATGCTTGCAAGGGCGTCGTCATGGGCTTCCACTACAGCAGGTAGCTCAATCTCCCCCACGGGAAAGCAGCATGAGCCGCATCCACGAACCATGTAGCAGATACATGCACCGCACTCACTATGTACTGGTCACCCAGGTATGTAGCAGATACATGCACCGCGCTCACTATGTACTGGTCACCCAGGTATGTAGCAGATACATGCACCGCACTCACTATGTACTGGTCACCCAGGTATGTAGCAGATACATGCACCGCACTCACTATGTACTGGTCACCCAGGTATCCCTGGATGGATTTGACCTTGTTCGGCGATTCCACCACCACCACGCCCGCCAAGCGGACCTTGGCGTTTACCCCCGTCTGCGCCGGCTTGCCCTTTGTGGCCGCGGCCCTGACGACAGCGGCGTGCCGGTAGAGGCGTTGGGTACCCACAACCGTGGCTGGCCGACCGTCCCCCAAGTCCAGGGGCCCTGATGCGGGTGTCAGAAGCGCACATGGGGCGATGCTCGTGCGGATGCTAGTAGTTGCTGCGGACGCCCTATGGTCCGTGCCCCACTGCTGTGACAACCGAGAGAACTTACTGCTGAGGCGCGACGTGGGCCAGGGAGGGCTGAATCTGCCCGCCTGCGTGGCCTGGCCCGCGTGGCGGGCAGGGATCAGGCGACACGTGGCGGAGAGGAGGTGGCCCAGCCGCTGGGCCCCCCTCTGCATCCTGGCAACGTCACCTCCTAGGCCCTGGGTACCCGGTGCGGTGGCAGGGGAGCGGCGGTGCTGCCATAAGAGGCACGTGCTGGAGGTTGCCAGCATTACTAGCACACGCGAGGGGGGTCCGTGGGTTTGGACCGCCTGCGACCGCCCAAGGGAGCAAGCAAAGGCAGGTGCTACAGGTGAGGGGCTTGCGGGTGGACGAGAATATCGATGAGGTGGGTGGGTGGGTGGGTGGGTGGGTGGGTGGGTGGGTGGGTGGGGCGGGCGGGCGGGCGGGCGGGCAGGCGGGCGGGCGGGCGGGCGGGCGGGCGGCGGCGGGCGGGCGGGCGGCGGCGGGCGGGCGGGCGGGCGGGCGGGCGGGCGGGCGGGCGGGCGGCGGGCGGGCGGGCGGGCGGGCGGGCGGGCGGGCGGGCGGGCGGGCGGCGGGCGGGCGGGCGGGCGGGCGGGCGGGCGGGCGGGCGGGCGGGCGGGCGGGCGGGCGGGCGGGCGGGCGGGCGGGCGGGCGGGCGGGCGGGCGGGCGGGCGGGCGGCGGGCGGGCGGGCGGGCGGGCGGGCGGGCGGGCGGGCGGGCGGGCGGGCGGGCGGGCGGGCGGGCGGGCGGGCGGCGGCGGGCGGGCGGGCGGGCGGGCGGGCGGGTGGGTGGGTGGGTGGGTGGGTAAGTGGGTGGGTAAGTGGGTGGGTGGGTGGGTGGGTGGGTGGGTGGGTGGGTGGGTGGGCGGGCGGGCGGGCGGGCGGGCGGGCGGGCGGGCGGGCGGGCGGGCGGGCGGGCGGGCGGGCGGGCGGGCGGGCGGGTGGGTGGGTGGGTGGGTGGGTGGGTGGGTAAGTGGGTGGGTGGGTGGGTGGGTGGTTGGGTGGGTGGGTGGGTGCGTGGGTGGGTGGGTGGGTGGGTGGGTGGGTGGGTGGGTGGGTGGGTGGGTGGGTGGGTGGGTGGGTGGGTGGGTGGGTGGGTGGGTGGGTGGGTGGGTGGGTGGGTGGGTGGGTGGGTGGGTGCGTGGGTGGGTGGGTGGGTGGGTGGGTGGGTGGCTGGGTGGGTGGGTGGGTGGGTGGGTGGGTGGGTGGAGCCAACAGGGCATGGATCATGTTTACAAAAATCAACAGAGGGTAGAGTTTGATTAAGCACATGGAACACCACGATGATAGTTTTACACCCATACGCAGTGCATTGAACAACGAGCGATTTGTCACTGGCAGCCAGCAACCATGCAGACAGGGCGAGTGAACATATCAAACTGCCTATTTCTACCATAAATGACAGATATAGGTGGTAATTTCCATGTATTACAACGGAACGCTAGTGCATTACCATTTAAGGCAGCGATGTCTTCTACACTTTTTTGGGAGGGGAGTACAAACAAGCACGGCTGCAATGGTTTGACACCAACCATACCACCAGACGATGGGGCCAGCAAGCTCCGGAAAGCTATCCTTTCCGAGGAGTCAATCTTCCCACTCTGACAAAGCGAACGGAATTGCGCTAGATCCTAGCAAACCGACCCCTCAATGACATTTCAGACTTTGGAACACAGGCAATAATTCTGGGACACCTGTAAGACTGCGGCGCGGTGAGACGGCCCGCTCACCCCCTGGCGAGCCCTCCCACAACGCCATGTAGCACCCACCATCCGATAGGGTAATACTAAACACCTAACCACGTGCCCCAAACGCAAAAAAGCCCCCGCCACACCCGGATTTGAGTGACTACGGGGGCCTCTGTGTCCCGGATGCCAGCATAAGGGGGCCGTGCCAGCCACACAGAGATCTATATCCCACAGCGCCAACCATGTCGCAGGCAGTGGCGATGCACACGCGTACGCAACTGCTGCCAACCGGCACCAACTATTGGGGGGGAACCCTCGCGGAGCCTAGCGGGTTATATCCTGTGCAAACGTCCACCAGTGTTCGATACACCATTATCGTGCAACATGATAAGACTGCAGTGCTTATTATTACAGGCAAACTACCACTTCTAACGGCAAGCAGTGAGACGTCCCAAATCTTCTACATGCGGCTCTCAGTGCGACAAATCGGAAACATGAATTATAAGATTGGCTAAGGTAATACAGAGCGGGGTGGCGACCATAATAATCACGGCTTTCTAGTTGCACACGTACAAACATCGGCGTCCCACGGCTTATAGCGGGCACTAACACATGCCATCTTAGCAGCGGCGAACGTACTTGGAGACACCAGTGAGAAGATCACGCAAGGGCAGCAATATTGAGGTCTGGCCAGTACGCAATGCAGATAATCCCCAGGGATTGGGAGGCAAAAGTATCTGCTTAGAACCCAAAGGGGGATCAGAGAATGCGACACATTGATAGCATTTTGGTCAACACCTTGAAAGCTACGCGCAGAGTGGTGTAAAATGCCAGCTATGGCCACCTCTGTGCAGGAAAACCGACGTGAAGGCTACGTCCACGTTAGCGATGCTACTGGATTGATAGTGGATGAGCCACTAAATAATGGCAATTAATTCGGGCGGCAGGATATCGTCCTGCAACTGAAGGAATTTGCATTTTCCGGATCTCCGATAAGCCCTGTACAATAGTTAATAGTACGGCATCTTAAGTATAGACCTGTCTCAGGAATCCGTACTTGTGCATCCCAGTTGTGCAACCTGAGCCAAGTCATGTTTCCCGCCAGTCGGGATTCCTGATCAGCCGGAATCTGCATGGCACCGCAGCAGTGCACGTTTGTGCCAAGTAATGATCCACGTGCTGACAGCCATCGCCACGTTGCGCCACGACCGTGGCCCAGCCATCTAGCGGTGGAGGGACGCATCGTTCGAAAGCATGGCCGTGAATTGCATTGCTTTGAAGCAAATCAAATAGCGGGAATAGCAGGACACCTCAATTCCTTTCCATAACGGAATAAAGTTGCGTGCGTGCTTGTTTCTCTGAGCGGGTGCACGGGCGTGGGAGACTGACGAGGACACAATTGAAAGGATACTAGTAGGATTCAATGGACGTTCCCCTTCCGCCACTTGTGGAGGGGAGCTTTGAAAGCACGAAGAAGCGGGCAGCAGGGTGAGCCGCCGGATTTTCCAGCAGGGTTTCGAACAGACTTAAATGCCCATACCGTACTGGTAAATGTTAGTGCAGTTTTCTTTCGTACTTCGTAGACTGAGTTGAGTTGGCTCCTCCTACCATCATGTGCCTTTTCCCGAGACGACAGGGAGCAACTGCTGTCTACGCTTCCGTCAAAGAGACCAGACCATGGAGGAGATACGGGACCTGGAGTCGTTGCCTCAAGCCTGCCCGAGCCGACGGCGGCCGAATTGCTAGAAAAAGGTGAAGGCCCCGACATGACCGCGGTGATGGCACCGGAGAATGCACGCATGCCCGAGTCCTCGGCGCTTGACGTACCTATCGTGGCTGCCGGTCTGCCTGCGTCCGCGGAAGTGGTGGCAGCGCCACTTGCGGGTGTTCCTGAACCAGGCGCGCCTGGTGCGACGACTGCGGACCCGGGAAACAGCCACAAGGCCACGTCGGCATCCAAAGGCGTCATCACCCTGGATGCCGGCGTCTGGGAGGAGAAGGGGTGTCGACCTACGATGGAAGACGCGTGGGTGATGATGCCGGATGCCAGGGATGAAAAAGGGGGAGTCCTCAGGTAACGCTGGACGGATTGTGTCCAAACGAGAAAAGAGTTTGCTTTATTCTCGGGTCACAAAGACATGCAGTGCCTAGGCATTAATGGCGTTGTCGTTGTGGGAATGTACCCCCGGCCCTGTCATTGGCCTCGTTTCGCTGCGCACCTCTATCGGCTTGCTTGGCAGTGTCTTGTCGGGAACGCTCTCCACGGGGTCACCCATCCTACCACCCATGGGTGGCTCCGACGCCTCCCTTAGTCCACGCTTCCATGGGTATCTAGAATAATCATCATACCCATGAACCCAGACGAATCATCGTAGGAACCAGGCAGATGACTGGGTAGCAAGGGCGGCCCACGGTATGGGGGCAGAGCAGTGACCAGAAGAGGGCGAGGGCGCGAGGGTTGGGGGTTGGGGAACATGTCAGCGCGCTCGTACAGCCCACAGCTTCTTACTACAGAAGGGCCTGGCAGGAAGCTTTGCGTTACAACCTGTCATAAAGTGTGTCGGTAGGCTCCAAGACCTCCCTGTTCATGGGCAGTTGACTGCTTTCTCGTCATGGGTAGGTTTCTTAATATTTTTCTTTTCCTTCCTCGCTGCTTTACCTTGCTGTGTGGCATGCGGGCCCTGTCCCCCATGGCGTGCCTGCGCATGGATGAGCCTCATTGTGACTTCTTGGCCGCCCACGTGCTATAAATAAACAGGTGTGCCTACTTTGCCGTGTTCGATGGTCACGCGGGCCGCAACGCGGCGGCCTACGCGCAGCAGCACCTTCATACGCACGTGATGGCGGCAGGGTTGCCCAGGGACAAGGTGGGGGCGTGCTTGCCGTGTGCGCGTTCATACACAGCTCGATGCGCAGGTACAAGGTGGGGGCGTGCTTGCCGTGTGCGCGTTCATACACAGCTCGATGCGCAGGTACAAGGTGGGGGCATGCTTGCCGTGTGCGCGTTCATACGCAGCTCGATACGCAGGTACAAGGTGGGGGCGTGCTTGCCGTGTGCGCTCGTTCCTACACAGCTCGATGCGTAGGTACAAGGTGGGGGCGTGCTTGCCGTGTGCGCGCGTTCCTACACAGCTCGATGCGCCGGTACAAGGTGGGGGCGTGCTTGCCGTGTGCGCGTTCATACACAGCTCGATGCGCAGGTACAAGGTGGGGGCGTGCTTGCCGTGTGCGCGTTCATACACAGCTCGATGCGCAGGTAAAAGGTGGGGGCATGCTTGCCGTGTGCGCGTTCATACACAGCTCGATGCGCCGGTACAAGGTGGGGGCGTGCTTGCCGTGTGCGCGTTCCTACACAGCTCGATGCGTAGGTACAAGGTGGGGGCGTGCTTGCCGCGTGCGCGCGTTCCTACACAGCTCGATGCGCAGGTACAAGGTGGGGGCATGCTTGCAGTGTGCCAACCATGGTATACTGCTACACGGCGGGGGCATGCGCATTTGTTGGTAGTGATACGTGGTGGGCGCACGGGAGGATGATTAAAGAGATGATTGTGCGGGCCCAGGGTGGGTGGATTTGTTTGGAAGTGGCCATGTGTCAGCAACGGGAGTGGGGCGAGAAGGGGGGAGGGGGCTTGGGCTCGAGGCACGAGGCTGGTCCCTGCAAGCGGTTGGTTGTCGAGGGCCATGCCTTAGTAGTCCATTTGGACGCATCTAGTCCAGTTGGACGGGCATAGAGCGCTGTCTAGTCAAGGTTGACGCATCTCTTACAAATGGATGGGTTGTGGCGCCTGCCTCCCCCCTGCCTTGCACACGCTATTTCATCCTGGTCTACCGCTCCTTTCTCATACTACTGCAACTTGTGCACCTCCGCCCCCATGTGCTGTCATGCCATGGTCCGATTGTTGCCTTGATCTTTCCTTTCCACCGCCAGATCGACCACAAGGCAGCCAAGCGAGCCATCACAGAGGGTAGGGCAGCAGTGGCCATTGTCGTGGCACAAGCAGCGGTGTGTGCAAAGGGTTCCCACCAACTGCTGTCGTCCTTGGTCCCTGGTTAGAACCTTCCCGCCTGAGGTTCATTTTCATTAGCAATACCTTCCCTAGCTGCCCACTCGCTGGGGACATTGCCGAGGTCACGGGCTGTCCCTTTGCCTTTGCCGGCACGCACGCAGGCACGCCGTATGGCGTGGGCTAGGTATGGGAGCGGGTGTGCGCAGTGAGAATCGCGGGGTAGGCACATTTGGTCTACTGGCTCATGTTGTAAAAGGCATGCCCTACAGCGTTGAACAAAGGGATGTAAGAAGATAATGACTACTTCACTTCCCTAGTATGCCCTATCGAAGTCTTTCGGGGCCGCAGGCATAGGCTCGCACGCCTGGGCCATCGCAACGTTTGGTTCCATGAAACTTGATGTGATAGTCTGGAAGCGCTAAGTTAGCGCCCCGACCTGGGCACGTGATGTGGAGGGTATGTCCTCCTGGGTGTGGAGTTAGAGTCATTAGTTGCTGTTTTCATGTATTACAGTTCTGCTAGAACAATGACAATGTTGATCATGGGTGTAGCCTTGTGAGGGATGTGCCCCTGGCTGTCGCCGCTGTGGCTACCATGTGGTGGTTACCTGATGGGATGAATGGGGTGCCTTGCTGTAACCCCGCCGACTGCTGTCATCTGCTGCAAATTGCAAACACACCCAGAACTGGTACGCGTTCTTGTATCAAAACCTCATCACGGCCACGGACATGTTTCCCCCTGTGCTCATGTACCCCCCTGGCAGGGTTCCGCACGTTGGATGAGGCGTTGCTGCGGCAGTCCAAGGAGGGTGAGTCACGTGCTTTGGAACAAAGTGAACCCCGGCAGAGACTCAGACTGTGCTGTATATGGCTTAGCATGTCCTTTCGCACACCAAGCACTGGTAGTGAAACGATTACACGGGACTAAAAGGCCCTTGTAATCGATTCATTACCAGTCGGCAGGTAGCAGCTTCTCACTGCAAGAGCGCATCTGTGTGGTCGATCCCAGCGTCCATGCTGCCTCGCCATCCCAGCGTCCTGCTGCCTCACCATCACAGCGCCCATGCTGCCTCACCATCACAGCGCCCATGTCGCCATCACAGCGTCCATGCTGCCTCACCATCACAGCGCCCACCATGCTGCCTCACCATCACAGCATCCATGCTGCCTCGCCATCACAGCATCCATGCTGCCTCACCATCACAGCGCCCATGCTGCCTCACCATCCCAGCGTCATGCTGCCTCGCCATCACAGCGTCCATGCTGCCTCACCATCACAGCATCCATGCTGCCTCACCATCACAGCGCCCATGCTGCCTCGCCATCACAGCGACCATGCTGCCTCACCATCACAGCGTCCATGCTGCCTCACCATCGCAGCGCCCATGCTGCCTCACCATCACAGCGCCCATGCTGCCTCACCATCACCGCGCCTATCCATGTGCATTTGCTAACAAGTTGTGCCTCACATCCTTAATCGTTGCTAACAAGTTGTGTCTCGCATCCTTAATCGCTGCTAACAAGTTGTGCCTCACATCCTTAATCGTTGCCAACAAGTTGTGCCTCACATCCTTAATCGTTGCTAACAAGTTGTGTCTCGCATCCTTAATCGTTGCTAACAAGTTGTGTCTCGCATCCTTAATCGTTGCTAACAAGTTGTGTCTCGCATCCTTAATCGTTGCTAACAAGTTGTGTCTCGCATCCTTAATTGTTGCTAACAAGTTGTGTCTCGCATCCTTAATCGTTGCTAACAAGTTGTTGCAACTGTGGCTGCTCCGTTTGCAACTGTGGTGTCTTTGGGCTGGGTTGCGTTGGCTGGATGGGGCTGACTTGGGATGACTTGGGCGCACCCAATCGGGGTTGGCTCACAGAGGACTGGACGGACGGCTGCACGGCGGTGTGCGTGTGGATCCTCGACAACGCGGTGCGGCATGGGATGCACTGCAAACGGCTCACCCTGCTTCACCCTGCTCCACCCTGCTTCGCATAACACCAACCTTCTTCCCATCGCACGCACCTGCTTCATGTTGCTTCACCCTGCTACTCGATGTGTTTGGCTAGCGGAGCGGGTCAGGTCATGGCGTACCCTCCCTTCTCCTAGTAGTATGCGGTCGGCATGCTTCCCATCCGGTGCCAAGTCCTCGCTATGACAATCGGCCCCTCGCGTGCACGACGCACGTTGGATACCTCTCACCCATAGACTCGCCATGTCCACAATACGTCCCGGATCAGCCTCAGCGGTCCCATTCGCCCATCATGGTCTGGGCAAAGTGTTTCGTTATGGGATGGGCCTAGAAGCCTCTTCCATCGGTAGCCAGGTCCCTTCACCGGCCACAGCGTCCCTTGCCGTGTTGTACGGCAGTAGTGACCTTGCATACTCAAATACCGTGGTTACATGCTGCTGCTGCTTGCCTGTTATCCAAGTCACGCATCCTCTGCTTCTTATTCCCGTCTGAGACATCAGCTGGGAGGTGCTTGGAGGCATGGTAATGATGGCCAGTGTGCGGCTGTATTGGGCACTACCATGTAAGGCCGCATAATAACCGGGCCTGTGGTTTCGGCTCTGTCCTGGTGACGCACGCAACCGCCTGCGCTACCCCATCTATGCGCATCCATGTCACATCCATGTCACATCCATGTCACATCCACGTCACATCCATGTCACATCCATGTCACATCCATGTCACATCCATGTCACATCCACGTCACATCCATGTCACATCCATGTTGCGTCCAGTAGCAACTGTAGCCACATTACAATCGGATACCGTGTAAACAACAGGACCTTGTTTGACCAAACACAACCTTTGGCCACGGGTGCAGGTGTACGTAGCCAACATCGGGGATGCCCGCGCCGTGCTCGCGCGGGAGGGAGGGGGCGCTGCGGGTGCGACACCTGGCACTGGCAGCCAGGAGAATGAAGGGGGGGGCGCCGCCACCCCCGCAAGCACTGCGGCAGGGACCAGCAGCAACAGCAACTCTAACAATAACGGCAACAACAACAACAACAACAACAGCAGCAGCAACAACAGCAGCAGCAACAGCAACAGCAACAACAACAATAGCGGCAAGAACATGGCGGGTGGTGGCGGCTCGTTGCGTGCGCTGGTGTTAACAAAGGAGCACAAGGCCATCTACCCAGAGGAGCGCCAGCGCATTGAGAAGGTGCCGGTCACTGTAGCAAGTGGTGGCGAGAAGGTGCCGGTTACTGTAGCAAGTGGTGGCGGTCCATGCACCCATTGGTGGTGGTCACCACAACCGTGGCTGGTGGTCACTCTAGCCTTTTGGTGACCCATGGCCCAGATGTCAGTGCCTGCGGCCATGGTATACCGTGGCGCGGGTGGAGGGTTGCTGCTAACAAGAGATGGGGTTGCGTGTGCTCGTGTGAGCTGTATAGGAGGCCTCTGGCGGCATAAGGCGGGCTAGTCAGTCACCTGGGACTTGCGATACCTACGAGTATCTCACTGCATGAGCAAGGATGTAGAGGTATCCTCAGGACGCAGCATTTCCTTTGCGTGGTGGGAGCGTGCTCACTTCGGAGAACATTGGCACCATTTGAGCCTTGGACGGTGGCAGTGCCGAGGGCTTGCACATGACTGGTTGTTGTACAGGGGGTTGGATGCCGATGCGTGTTGCGTAGAGAAATGCCTTTCCCTCCTTTTGTTGGAATCCACCGTGTGGTTGGGCGCTGGCACCGCCTGCCGCTTTCACTTTCGTTGGAATCCACCGCGTGGTTGGGCGCTGGCACCGCCTGCCGCTTTCACTCTATCGGGAGCCCATGAGCCTGTGTGCCCCCGTGCCGCTCTGACGCTGATATCATGTCGTCCTGATGCAGATGTCCTGTCGCTCTAATGCTGATGCCATGTTCAACAATGGGAAGCATGCCCACACCTTTCCTCTCTCCCCCCCGGCGCCCCTTTCTCCTCCCCTTGGTCCTCCCCTTGGTCCTCTTCTTTATCCACCTCTCAGGAAGAAGCTTGTATCATGAAACCATGTGGCTCGATGCCCCCCACCACGCAGGCGGGTGGCTTTCTGGAGAACGGGCGCGTGTGCGGCCGCGTGGAGATCGCGCGCGCGTTCGGGGACCGGCCGTTCAAGAAGGTGCGAGTGCCTGGCTGCCTGGCTTGCTTAAAATCATGACATGGTGAGGTCGTTTTTTTTTTCTTGCTTCTTACGGCACGCAAGGGGGGTTGAGCGTGGGGCGGCCGCATGCGTCAGCAGCGTGACAGTTGCCAGCACGGGTGTCCTTCCTTTGGCTCTTCTCTTCCATTGGACTTGTGGGCCCATGAGCTTGTTACACTTGCGACCGTCTCGGGGAGAGACGGGCTGGCTGGTGCCTGCATAGTAGACAAGGCTGGTGGCCAGGTGAGCAGCCTGGTGGGCAGGGAGGCGTGCAGGGAGGAAATGGCGCGAGAACGTGCATGGCCCACGTCCACACCCTTGTTTGCATGTGGGCCGCGAGAAGGCGTCACCTACGTACCCTGTGGTGCGTTGGTGAGCTCCTACTCTTGTTGGCTGGGACAAACAGGCTTGGTCAAGCGTGCTTGCGGAGCGGGCTGTTGTCATGCTACGGCTTCGCGAGGCACCCTCCTAAGGGAGTCGGCCTGCGATATCGTGGTGCATTCCTGCGGTGCCCACGCGTCTCTGCTCTCCCATCCCATGTATGTTGGGCTGGCATTTGTGCCCTTGCATTCCAACCGGTTCTGGTCTCAACGTATGCTGGGCTTGCTGTTTGTTCCCCCAGAGCGGCATGATCTCGGTCCCAGACATTAAGTGCTTCTCCGTCACGCCTGCGGACAAGCACCTGGTCCTATCCTGCGATGGACCCTGGAAGGTAAGAATCGTCATCTGCTCCCAACGCGGTGGCCATGTGAGGGATTATAATGGGGTTATGATGGCTTGTCACGGGCTGTTGAGAGCTCCGACATCCGACCCCTAGCAACAAGGGCCTACCCTTGCGAGGGGCCCTGGCCTGGGTTGTGGGCTAATATGGGCAGTCCTGGGCTATAGTGGCACGATGAACTATGTCGGTGCAAAGATTCGTTATGTGGACTTTCCTAACATCTGCGTGGACGCCTATTTATTGCAGCTGATTGTGTGGTTGCTTGCTAGGGCCAGGAGGGTAGCCAATGGTGCGCAGGGCTTATTCTTGGCAAGTACTTTGTATTATGGGTTGGTAGGGTGATGGAGCCATGACCGATGGCTCTTCTATGCATAGATAGGGATGCCATAAGTAACAACTCGAGCAGTGGGTTGAGCAGCTAGCTCGTTAATTCTGCCTATACCCACTTCTTCTGGACAGGCATTTAAATGGCTAGTGTCATGCCTGAGGCGTTGACTTCTCTGCCTGGTGATTCGTGCTATTTGTGTGCCACACGTTGCTATTCTCCATTTTAATGCACATTCTCTGTTACTATTTTTTTTCCTGTTTATGCACGTGGCCTTCGTACTGCATTATATAGGGGAAAATGTGCAGGATTTGACACTAAAACACAGGATATTGGTTCACGTTTTATGAGCATCGCCACCGTTACAAGTGTGCACAGTTCACGCACACCCTGCCATCTCTGCATGGGAGCGTCCCATGGCCAGGGATCCCACGCGTCCTATGACAACCTTGCCAGCACGACTGCATGCTGAACGTTAGTTGTTGTGGCGTGTATGCATGGCTTCCCTCGCAGGGCTGGAGCCCTCAGGAAGCTGTGGAGTTTTTTGAGGCCCAATTCAAGGTTAGTTCTGGGGTTCTCTCAGTGGTGGGTCTAATGTAAGGGCTTGTTATCCAGCCGTTGACGTGTTCCCTTACGCTCCCAAGGTTTGCTGCCCACTCTGTCATCATGCAAGGGGCGTCAAGGACAAACTGGTAGGTTGAAGGTTGCGGTACGGTCGCTAAAGCCTCCAAGGTTGGTTGATTGCCTATGTGGCTTGTTATCAAATGGTGGGATGGGAAGGCATGGGCATGGCCTTTCGGTTGGGTGGTGGTCTGGACTGTGGCGTATTTGGCAGTTGGTATGTGTTTGTCAAAACGCGAGATGGAGGCAGCTACTTATCTGCCTTATGGATAGATTCCTGTTTCTCTATGCGGGTTTATGCATGGAACTAGATAGCTAGGAACTAGATAGCTACACCCTCCACCCCATCCCATATTCATTTCCCTGAGGACTTATGCCCGCGTGATGCTGTTACGTGTAAATCAATAAATGTATCAATAACATGCGAAGGATACGCCATGTGCTTTTGAGTCCCATCTTTTGGTCTTGTGTGCCAGGAAAGCAAGTCGGCTAAGGCGGCGTGCCGTGCGTTTATCAAGGAAGCTATTGAGCAACGGAGATGTACCGACAACTGCACAACAATGGTAGTGCGTTTCCACCATGCTTGAATGATCCTTCATCAATAAGAAACGACATTGCACGATGCCACGTGAACAACGGCATTGCCGTTGATGAGCCACAAGCTCTAGTCATGAAGACCATGTCAGGGATGAATTTTTGTTGTTCTATACAATTATCTCATTGATTTACAAGATCTATTCCCAATTAAGGATTCTTAATGAAGGTCAAATTTATAAAACACGTGAATTTGCAGCTGGCAGTGCCCACTGTTTCGAAACAATCACTATTTTATTTATTACAGGTGACTGGTCACACGGGCATAACTCCTGCATGATCGAGTAGGGCCGGTGGGATATGGATGGCGATGGAGATCGAAGAACGGTCTATCTACTTAGTGCCAATTATCGGGATATTAAATTATATTAAATTAAAAGCATGCAGACTGCGTCACGTGGGTACCAATAAAGGAACCTTCAACCCCTATACACAACCAGAAGGAGGGAGGGTGCAAAACGTTGGGATATTAATTAATTAATTAGTTAATAATTAATTAATTAATTCATAGACACGTGACTGCGTGCCGTGAGCATAAGTCCTCAGTGGGAGGGGAACATGGGATGGAATGGATGATGCGAGCTATCTAGGTCCTAGTTACAGGGTTGTGGGCACCACGGCCCGAATCGCTATGAATGCCATACGCGGTCCAACGTCACACGCGGAGCCCCCACAGACTTGGGGGTGGTCTCCTTCATCACTACTTGCCATCTATCCTTGCGTACCATCTGCCTCCATGTAACGTTAAATAGAGTAATATATATTTTAAAAATATAATTACTTACAGCAGAGTGAAATCACTCAAACCAAAGCAAACGCCCAGAGTAATATATATAAAGTTAGATAGACCCCGTCGATTTGAGGTCGCCGACACATATACCATCAGGGTGCTTGATGACACGCGGCTCCCCACCGGGACATGCACGGGTGACTGATTATCATTTGAGTCGGGTGTGGCAATCGCTGTTTGTGGATCATCTGCTCGATCCCAGATGAGGGATAAGTCCATGTCGCCGGGCACGAGCCTGTTGCCCTGGGGGTAGCACATGTGACATGTCTTCAGCTATGGAGACTATTTCTGAAAGTCCACGGATCGCAGCCTAGGTGTGCTCTGCCAGGGGGGGTCCAGATGAAGACAACTATAAATTGCATCCTGGATGAGCGGTTTTGGTGCCAGCTAGCCTATCTGATGTGTCCACTGACCTCTGCCGGGCCAGGTGCCCAGACAGGCCCAGCAGGCTCTTGTGCTTATTGCGAATATTGTCTCACTTGACCGTACGTGTCGGTAACAAGGGGTAAATCTGTGCACAAATCCTTGTTGCTAATTAATTATTTAATTAATTGATAGACACGTGACTGCGTCACGTGAGCATAAGTCCTCCTGCGTCAGTGTCCAGGTCTCGGCGCCGTAGGTCAGGATCGTCAGAATGACGACCTTGAAGAGGTCACGCTTGACGATCCGGGGTAGGGCGGGTTGCTCCACCAGCGGCGGTGGTCATGGAGTTGCGCCCACGCCATGCTGATCCGTGTCGTCGCAGCCGGGAAGCTAACTGCCGAGCAGCTTGCAGCGGCCTGAAGCATAGGGTAGTTGACCTCGGTTTCGTCTAAGAGGCGGAGTGTGGGCGGGCCGGGGCCCTGCCATGCCGAGAGCCATGGCCTCCGTTGTGGGGCTGATGTCTAGACCAACCACCCGAGCCTCGAGCGCCAGGCAGTCCATCCAAAGTTGGGCAGAGTCCGGCTTTTCGATGAGCGTGATGTCGTCGGCATGAATGAGGTCAGCTAGCAAATTCTGCTTGTAAGTCGGCCCCGGGCCTTCCCCAAGCTCGTTCGTGATCACTAGGTCAGGGGCACGGCCTGCAATGCTAGCAAAGCGGGCACGTGCCTGGTGCATAACATAATCCACTACAATAATAAACCGAGGTACGGCGACAGGATGCAACCCTGCTAGACGCCGGTCTGCAGTGGCCATCATTGGCGGGGTAAAGCCGTGTTGAGTGCGCACCGAAGTGGTCGACCCCTCATACATCGTGCGGATGACGGTAATCAGGGGAGTGGGGACGCGAGCGCGAGCAAGGACAGCCCATAGAGCGGCCCAGAGGACACAATCAAAAGCCTTGATGAAGTCGACGAAGATCAGGATGGCGAGAAACTCACCAGGTTGCAGGAGAGCGATTTAACTCGAAGAGGGGGGGCGCGGCGAAGATGGCCATGACGGTGTTGCGCCCAGGAAAAAAGCCCATTCTCTCCCCAAGGTGGCGGTCGAGAGCAGAACGGAGGCGGTTGAGGATCTTGCGCATGAACAACTTGAGTGCGGCGCTCTGGATGCAGACTCCGCGGTAGTTACCCTACCAGCCATTAAGAATGTACTCCAGCACGCATAAATGTACTTCGTACCGAGTGTACACATAGTTCACAACGGTCTGAAAGTGCCAAAAAAGGAATATCTAATTCCTCCTAGCTGCAGTAATATTCAGATGATGGTCAAACTTAGTGGCAAGCTTCCTTAGGATACCTAGTTTTACTGTGCCAAGTTGCACCTTGGTTGGCCACCTGGTGCTCACTGAACGGTGACGTCCAAAAGCATAAAAAACGCCAAAAATGCCAGTTTTATTCATATTTATTTCCACACACAACACAATTAACGTCGGTTTGACCTGGAAATGGGCAGACACATTAAACATATTATATTCAGCTCAAGTACCAAGTTGCACCCCTGACAGAGACGGGATGGCCAGAAATTATGCTGTCAACCGTCACATATACGGCCATTTGGAGCATTTCATGGATCATTAAATGCACTAAACAATGCAAATGAGCTCAGATTAACCTGGACATAAGCAAACACATTACTTGCAACATCTGCAGGCTGGCTGCAAAGTTGCACCCTGATTGAACACCAACTAACTACAATATTCTGCTGTCAAGTGTCACTCTCGCGCTAATTTTGGATATATAATGCACCACAGGCAGCGCAAGTGAGTTCAGACAGATCTGAAAATTTGCATGCAATTTCAATGGAGCATGCTGAACATGATTGCCAAGTATTACCTCAGTCGCACCACAGATGAGGGCGTATTACAGTGAGAAGTGGCAGCAGACAACTTTGTGGATTTCCTTACAAGTTCATACCCTGGCATAAAAATACAAGTTGAGGTACGGTTGAACTCCAACTTGGTTTATCTCCACCCATGTGGCATGCACTTCATCATGGACATGCATTAATAGTTGGAACTACCAACATTGCAATGGTGGGGCGTGTTGAGTATAAGAGAGAGCAACTAGTTGGCAAGTCAAATGGTGGCTCGCATGGCTGCACACTGTTGGCTTGCAGATGCTACCTAACATCTTTAGCACATTACCTAGCGGCAGCTAGCTCTCATGCCAAACAATTTTCTAAAGGTATCATGGGCATAGTTTAATGTGTTGTTCATCACAACCTGGCCTAACAATGCCTAGTGAAGCGTGGGCTATGCACGGCAGATGGAGGATGTGGCCATGGGCATGCCATGAGCTGATGCCAGCGAAGGTGCTGGCAGCAGGCAGATTCGGCAGCAGTAGTGGGACCTAGTAGTGATGCAGAAGAGAGTGGCACATATGGTAGAAAGTAATGCAGATGGCAGTAGTATGGACAGTGGCAGCGATCATGAAGGCTATCGGTCATGCAAATAGATGTTTTGGTCTAGCATTGAGGTTGTGGTGCTACTGCTGCATGATGGAAGAAAAATTCATGTGGCAGGTGGCAGGGTGTAGCCAACATTGGTGTGCGAAGCAACACATGGGGGTGGGCTTGTGGTGAAAGCCCTCCATTCAGATTTCCGTGGCAACATACCAGGTCATGACATTCTGGCAAGTGGTAGTAACGGATTGATCGTGGCAGTGATGGATAGCAATGGTGAGCAGTAGGTTGCCTTCTTTAATACTACTTGCATTTGCTGTTGTGCCAGGTGCCAGCTACATCAGCTGGCGATGCTGCCAAATGTGGCCCCATGTTCTGGTGTTATAATAGAAAGGATGAAGAGGGGCAGGTACTAGTGGCTGCAATCATGATCAAGGCTGCGATGGGCAAAGTCAATATGGCAGATTGTGGCAGCAGTGGTCCAGGGCCTGGCATTCTCATTTATGGCAGATTCCATACTGAGTTATTGGGACACTGCCAGCATTTACACCAACAGGCGAGAGTAATGGTGGTAGACGTTTCTGCTGGTGGGATTCTACAATAACTGTCACATGGTTATATGCACATGATGCACCTGGTGATCCCTCCGTGCTAACAACACGGATGTTGGTAATGCTAGGCAATCGTGGCAGTGCTAACAAAGGCGTATCAGTGGTAGGTGTGTTGGCCATGGTGGGGAGTGCCGCGGCAGTAGTGTGGCAGCAAGCACTCGTGGTGATCGTTATTGTGATGTTGTTGTGAGCCCGTAGAAGGTGTCCTGGTGAGATTCATGCCTCTCATGCAATCCTATATGCCCATAGTGCACTCTGTTGTGCCCGCATTAATATGTTAATCATAGGCGGCAACCATATCAAAGACAAAATAGCCCCCTTCCATGTATAGTATTTGGCTCAGCCTGCTTCAACATATCTGAATAAACAAGGGAAATGAATCCTTTGTTTCCCAAGGCAGGAACAGCATACCAAAATTCACATACCTGGGGTGCCCGCAGCTGGTTTCTTCGTGCCTCCCAGCCCCAGTTTACAACACGCCGCCAATCATCGATAAACATGGTGCATTATGATCTGACCAAGGATAGAGGTTTAAATACTTACCAACATTCCGCTACAACAGTGAAGCCCCAGCAGCGTGTTATATATATGTCCTGTTAAGGCTGGATAAACTTCAGGGTTGAAAATCAACACCTATGCTGAATGTTGACTGGAGGACACGTACC
Organism: Mesostigma viride; assembly: GCA_009746045.1. Taxonomy (NCBI): domain Eukaryota; kingdom Viridiplantae; phylum Streptophyta; class Mesostigmatophyceae; order Mesostigmatales; family Mesostigmataceae; genus Mesostigma; species Mesostigma viride. Next base: position 65,346 of record RPFO01001800.1, on the reverse strand, counting down.
TTCTGCTTGTTGTCTTCAGGCTCAGCATCATCCTACGCCATGACTTTCCCTTGGAATCATGAACAGGCGCACATCACGCTGTTTGCGGAGGCTGGCCATGGCTTACGTCTCCCTCTCTAGCAGCGATGCTTGACGAGGCGTCCACCGTAACATGAACGAGGCACTTTCACGAGGCTCGGGGAAAGAGTCAGGCAGAAAATCTGGATGGCAATCGGGGCTGGCTTCACTTACCTACAATCGGGATGCAGAAAAGCCAGGTTCCAGTAAACAGCGTCGACTCAACCAGTGCAAGGCGTATTCATGCCTCATTCCGCAACGATCGCAGCTGTGATATTCAGTGATGCGCGCAGGTGTACACTACAGAGCCAGCGAAAAATCAGGCTGGGCTTCGCTCTAGAAGGTATTTAAGCGCCCTGCGCAAATGGGATGACAAAAATGAAAGAAACAAAGAAGTGGCATATTTTTACGTGCGTTGCCATTATCAGCCCCGCACGCAACCTCCTGGCACCTCCAATTGCTGCGGTAGCGCGGCATTTACAATGGCAATCATCTTAACAAAAAGTTTTTCGGTCAAAAAATTTTGAATTAGTCACAGAATCGTGCAAGCGGCTTACCTCGAGCTAACTCATCGCCATATTCGATAAGTTTCCGGTGCGACTTTTCGGGGGTCCGCTGAAAAATGCAGCGGACCTGACCCGAGCCCGCGAAATTGCCCGCCTATTTCCTGTTTCCCCGGGAAAATGGGCCAATTTCTTGAGGATAAAAAAGTATGCATGTGAAGTAGATGAGTTATGACGACTTAAAATGCATTCGCTTTCCTTAATGTGTTCTCAAAACCGCCACTAGGATTTTCACGGCCGCCATGGGTGCTGCGTGACTTTTGGCCTCGTCGGCACCACCCCGCACACCAGATTTTCGGGATCTCGCGCAAATTTGGTGACGGAATCAGAAATCCGTTTTTCGCGGGTCTCGGACCGTTGTGTTGCCATGCACCCACCAGTGCATTGTCGTGTCTACCTCTGCATCTGCCGGTTCACCATGAGTTGATTTCTCACTTGTTCCCCCGCTCCGCATGCGTTGGCATTCCGTTTTGGCGTTGCCGTTGAATACAGGTGAGGGAATGCAAACAACCGCTTGACTTCTATGAAGCATCAGCAAAGTTTGACGTACATGGCGACCCATGGCAGCGTGAGGCGGGGGCAAAATATATGCTACATGAATTGAGAAAATGGCAGCTACAAAATCCCACGCTGTGGAAGTCTGAGCATTAAAGTTGTAAAAACACGCCGCAGTGGAGTTGTGACCAGTCGGCTTCAGGGAAGACTAGCGGTGAGTCAATCTCTTATTTTAGTTGCTGTGATGCAGGCTGCCATGCCAGCAGTCTTCCCTAATGTGTATGGTAGGAGTACAATCTTGACTACTAAGGCAGTTATGTTGCTAGCCCGTGCACTGACCCTCCCGCTACATGGTTGGTGATGTTGCTGCTTGGTTGGCTTTCCTTTGAGGTGTATATCGTCCAATCTCTGTGATGCAGATTTCACGCCTAAGCAGGCACATCTATAACTGGAGCAGGGCACGAACGGATGCAGAAAAGAGAGAGGAAGAGAGGAAAAGAGAGGCTGCGGAGAAGCGCGAGGAACAGCTCAGATGCAAGAGGCAACGGGTGGAGGAACATGGCAACGAAGCCAGCGGCCTAGAGGAGCTGCGAGCAAGCACGTCATTTGCGGTGGATGCACACGTGGGGAAGGCACATGCGGGGCAAGCATGTGGAGGCCTGGAAATCGTGCAAGGGCCCACCGTGATTGCGATTGCCCAGTTCCTGCTTAAGCGAGCACTGGCCTCATTGCCGCAGTTGGCAGCCAAGGACGCCACAATCACGCTTGTGGAGAGTTTGTGTAAGGAAGGAAACTCGGCATCGGGCAGTCCAACGGTGGACCTGCTGAACAACACAGCCTGTGCCCTTGCGAATGCCGCGCTGCAATTGGTCTCCAACTACCTCCGTCCATGTTGATGGCAAGGTTAGTTGTGCCACAGTTTCTTCTTGTTTAGGGTATGACGCATCAATAATTGCCCCTTGTACGTACGGGTGCGGTCCATTGACCTCCCTCCAGCAACATTGCAACATCCGTTATTGTCTTACTGATGTTCACGGTGGCGGATGCGTTCCTTCGGCATGTTATTTGCCTTGTGAGCCGTAATTGTGCACGGTGTCGTCGGTACATCGGATGCACTGGGGCACCAGGCCGGTTAGGGGGGCATTCTAGCGGGGCACCAAGCAAGTACATTGACACAAACGTACATTGATGGGGACAAGGCAGGCCGAGGTGGGGGGCAACACTGGGGGTGTGGCAACAAAGGTGGAGCGGGTCAAGCAAGAGGAGGCGGGGAAGCCAAGGCCGAGGAGGGGGGCAACACCGGGGGGGCGGCAGCAAAGGTGGAGCGGGTGAAGCAAGAGGCGGGGGAAGCCAAGGCCAAGGAGGGGGGCGACACCGGTGGGGCGGCAGCAAAGGTGGGGCGGGTGAAGTAGGAGGCGGGGGAAGCCAAGGCCGAGGAGGGGGGCAGCGCCAGGGGTGCGGCAACGAAGTTGGAGCGGGTGAAGCAGGAGGAGGGGGAAGCCAAGGCCGAGGAGGGGGGAACACCGGGGGGTAGTGAAGGTGGAGCGGGTGAAGCAAGAGGCGGGGGAAGCCAAGGCCGAGGAGGGGGGCAGCGCCGGGGGTGCCGCAGCAAAGGTGGAGCGGGTGAAGCAGGAGGCGGGGGAAGCCAAGGCCGAGGAGGGGGGCAGGGCCGGGGGTGCGGCAGCGAAGGTGGAGCGGGTGAAGCAGGAGGAGGCGGGGGAAGCCAAGGCCGAGGAGGGGGGGAACACCGGGGGGGGGTAGTGAAGGTGGAGCGGGTGAAGCAGGAGGTGGGGGATGCCAAGGCCGAGGAGGGGGGCAGCGCCGGGGGTGCGGCAGCAAAGGTGGAGCGTCTGAAGCAGGAGGATGCGGGGGAAGCCAAGGCCGAGGAGGGGGGCAGCGCCGGGGGTGCGGCAGCAAAGGTGGAGCGTGTGAAGCAGGAGGAGGCGGGGGAAGCCAAGGCCGAGGAGGGGGCAGCGCCGGGGGGGCGGCAGCAAAGGTGGAGCGTGTGAAGCAGGAGGAGGCGGGGCAAGCCAAGGCCGAGGAGGGGGGCAGCGCCAGAGAGGCGGAAGCGAAGGTGGAGCGTGGGAAACATGAGAAGGCGGGGAAAGGCAAGGCCAAGGAGGGGGGCAAGACCAGAGGGAAGGCAACGAAGGTGAAGCGTGGGAAGAAGGGGGAGTCAATTGTGGTGTCGAGTGATGAGGAGATCGAGGAGGAGGCGGCGATCGATGAGGAGTACGAGGAGGGTCAGTGTGTGAGGTGTGGAAAGGTTGATGTCACGCGTGGCCTGTAGTCCCAAACACACTCACCTTCAGGAACTACAAATCATGCAACCATGTGGACGCAGGAATAATGTTTATGTGGGCCATTTTGTTGTCTCTCCAGGTTTTTACTTGGGTCGGGCTGTTCATGATACATGGGAAAGCGCGTGGGATCGCCAACCACGGTAAAGGATGCGAGGTGGGATGGCGGCTGTCAATGGTGTGTGTGTGGGAGCTATCCTTTGGGTGCAACCAAGACAAGTTGGATGCTGCGAGGAATGCCCTACGAGAGGCGCTTGCAAGGGTAGAGGATGTGAAGCCAACGGGAGAAGGCAGCTCAGATGCAACGGTGAGCCTGTTGCTTGATCATGTGAACGGCTGCAACATACGGCAAGGCACCTGGAAGTGCCGTCCCAGTCAAGTCACCAATGAGCCGACCTTTTCGCTGATGGACCAATCGTATCGCGCACCGAAGCTCACCCCACGCTGCTGGCCGTGACTCGTCCACCGCATCAAACAAGCGTGTGAGGAATCGCTGTGGGCACATCGGGCGCACGAACAGGATGGTGAGAGTTATCCTGCGCCACTGTGCTTCCAGACGCGCGAGTTCGCTGAGCTGCCGCGATACATGGCCTTCACAAACCTACACAACTGGAAAAAGCTGCCATGTAGGCCGTACAAGGGAGCGGATGTGCCAGCATCCGTGATGCCAGTGAAGTTGAGGGTGGGTGGCGAGACGCACACCGTGTGGCTGGAGCTACGTGTGCTAATACAGTATTATTCTACGCGCCATTCCACGGCACTGCTACCCGCTGGCCGTAGTGCGGATGACGAGTGGAATGAGCACGACGGGATAGCGGCAGCTGCCAACAATGGGGAAACATTGCAAAGGGTGCGGAGCGTGGGAAGGTTGAGCACGCTGCCCAAGTCATGGGGCAACCACATTGTGGCTGCGGGGTATCTCGTGTTCGAAAAATGAGGTTATCCCACGGGCCACCCCCCCCACTTTCCACGTTGGTCGGACGCTAGCTGAGTGTGGCTGTTTGCCCATTGTGGAGCCGGCTCTTTGCGCCCACATTCGCCTGCACAGCGATGCAGATAGTCCGCTGTGACCTGCCCCCCCCACAGCGGCGAGAGAGGAACTGGCGCCACAGCTGGCGCAAAGAAGCTCCACAATGGGCAAACAGCCACACTCAGCTAGCGTCCGACCAACGTGGAAAGTGGGGGGGGTGGCCCGTGGGATAACCTCATTTTTCGAACACGAGATACCCCGCAGCCACAATGTGGTTGCCCCATGACTTGGGCAGCGTGCTCAACCTTCCCACGCTCCGCACCCTTTGCAATGTTTCCCCATTGTTGGCAGTTGCCGCTATCCGTCGTGCTCATTCCACTCGTCATCCGCACTACGGCCAGCGGGTAGCAGTGCCGTGGAATGGCGCGTAGAATAATACTGTATTAGCACACGTAGCTCCAGCCACACGGTGTGCGTCTCGCCACCCACCCTCAACTTCACTGGCATCACGGATGCTGGCACATCCGCTCCCTTGTACGGCCTACATGGCAGCTTTTTCCAGTTGTGTAGGTTTGTGAAGGCCATGTATCGCGGCAGCTCAGCGAACTCGCGCGTCTGGAAGCACAGTGGCGCAGGATAACTCTCACCATCCTGTTCGTGCGCCCGATGTGCCCACAGCGATTCCTCACACGCTTGTTTGATGCGGTGGACGAGTCACGGCCAGCAGCGTGGGGTGAGCTTCGGTGCGCGATACGATTGGTCCATCAGCGAAAAGGTCGGCTCATTGGTGACTTGACTGGGACGGCACTTCCAGGTGCCTTGCCGTATGTTGCAGCCGTTCACATGATCAAGCAACAGGCTCACCGTTGCATCTGAGCTGCCTTCTCCCGTTGGCTTCACATCCTCTACCCTTGCAAGCGCCTCTCGTAGGGCATCCCTCGCAGCATCCAACTTGTCTTGGTTGCACCCAAAGGATAGCTCCCACACACACACCATTGACAGCCGCCATCCCACCTCGCATCCTTTACCATGGTGGGCGCTCCCACGCGCTTTCCCATGTATCATGAACAGCCCGACCCAAGCAAGAACCTGGAGAGACAGCAAAATGGCCCACATAAACATTATTCCTGCGTCCACATGGTAGCATGATTTGTAGTTCCTGAAGGTGAGTGTGTTTGGGACTAGAGGCCAATTCCCATGCTTCGCACACGTGACATCAACCTTTCGACACCTCACACACTGACCCTCCTCGTACTCCTCCTCATCGATCGCCGCCTTATTCACTTTCTCCTCCTCGATCTCCTCATCACTTCACGCCACAATTGACTCCCCCTTCTTCCCACGCTTCACCTTCGCTGCCTTCCCTCTCGTCTTGCCCCCCTCCTTGGCCTTGCCTTTCCCCGCCTTCTCATGTTTCCCACGCTCCACCTTCGCTTCCGCCTCTCTGGCGCGGCCCCTCTCCTCGGCCTTGGCTTGCCCCGCCTCCTCCTGCTTCACACGCTCCACCTTTGCTGCCGCCCCCCCGGCGCTGCCCCCTCCTCGGCCTTGGCTTCCCCCGCCTCCTCCTGCTTCACACGCTCCACCTTTGCTGCCGCACCCCCGGCGCTGCCCCCCTCCTCGGCCTTGGCTTCCCCCGCATCCTCCTGCTTCAGACGCTCCACCTTTGCTGCCGCACCCCCGGCGCTGCCCCCCTCCTCGGCCTTGGCATCCCCCGCCTCCTGCTTCACCCGCTCCACCTTCACTACCCCCCCCGGTGTTCCCCCCCTCCTCGGCCTTGGCTTCCCCCGCCTCCTGCTTCACCCGCTCCACCTTCGCTACCGCCATCCCGGCGCTGCCCCCCTCCTCGGCCTTGGCTTCGCCCACCTCCTCCTGCTTCACCCGCTCCACCTTTGCTGCGGCACCCCCGGCGCTGCCCCCCTCCTCGGCCTTGGCTTCCCCTGCCTCCTGCTTCACCCGCTCCACCTTTGCTGCCGCCCCCCGGCGCTGCCCCCTCCTCGGCCTTGGCTTCCCCCGCCTCCTCCTGCTTCACACGCTCCACCTTTGCTGCCGCACCCCCGGCGCTGCCCCTCTCCTCGGCCTTGGCTTCCCCCGCCTCCTGCTTCACACGCTCCACCTTTGCTGCCGCACCCCCGGCGCTGCCCCTCTCCTCGGCCTTGGCTTCCCCCGCCTCTTGCTTCACCCGCTCCACCTTTGCTGCCCCCCTCCTCGGCCTTGGCTTCCCCCACATCTTGCTTCACCCGCTCCACCTTCCCTACCCCCCCCCCGGTGTTGCCCCCCTCCTCGGCCTTGGCTTCCCCCGCCTCCTCCTGTTTCACACGCTCCACCTTTGCTGCCGCCCCCCCGGCACTGCCCCCCTCCTCGGCCTTGGCCTCCCCCGCCTCCTGCTTCACCCGCTCCACCTTCGTTGCCGCACCCCCGGCGCTGCCCCCCTCCTCAGTGGTACCTGCTGTTGTTGCGGCACCGGCGGTTGTCGTACCTACGGCTGTCACTGCCCCTACCGCTGTGGTGACTCGTACCGTCGTCGTGGTGCCAGCCATTGTCGCGCCATCCAACGACGTGGTCGCGCCTACTAGTGCTGCTGTCGCGCCGTCCTGCGACGTGGCTGCGCCTGCCAGTGCCGCCGTCGTGCATGCTCGCGCCGCCGTCGCGCCCATGCACGAGGTTGTCGCCCCTACCGCCGCGCATGCTAGTGCCGCCGTCGCGACCGCGCGCGAGGTCGTCGCCCCTACCGCCGCTGTTGTCGTGCCTACTCGCGAGGAGCCTGCGCCTGCTCGTGCTGCGGTCGCACCTACGCGCGCCTACCGGTGCTGTCGGCGCTCCGGTGCGCAACCTAGTGGTGTCCTCCGGTTTGGTTGCTGAGCGCTGCGAGTGGTTCCGCCGCCGGCTTCTGGTGGACCCCCTTCTACGTCTACGCTGCCGCCTAGTGGTGGCATCCTGCCGCCGGCTGTTTCGGCCAAGGTAATGGTGGACCAGGCCCGCTTGAGCGTCGTCGTGGGTAAGCGCTCTGTGTTCGCGAAGCTGAACGTGTTGCGGCTGGGCGACCCGTTGGAGGCTCCGTCAGTTGCGCACAATTGCCCGGTCATCTCGGACCAGGCGGTGGTGGGTCATGGCCTGTCGGTGTCAGCGTGTCGTGATCTGCAGGTCCCCCGCCCGTGTCTGAGGATGTTGTACAGGTGTCCCGCTCGCTTGCGGCTAGCACCCGTCACGACATTCCCGCGGCTGCTGCTACGCAACCGCAGGACACAGATGCCCCTCCGTTCGGGATGATTGTGCTTCCCGACCCGTTGTACGAGGGCGACTGCTTGGTTCGCCGTCTCACCTACCGTTGGGCGCGTCATCACAATGACCGCCTTACCTACGCCAGCTGGGCGTGGGCCCCGGAAGGTGGGCGGGCCGGCACGCATCCCACAGCAGGGAGGGCTGCAGTTGCGTCGCCAGAAGGCCCGGAGAGCGCGGTGGGCGGTAGAAGAAGACGGCGTCCGATGCCGGCACGCGCAAGGGTGCAGGGTAGGCCCACGCCCAGCTGGCGTAGGTAAGGCGGTCATTGTGATGACGCGCCCAGCGGTAGGTGAGACGGCGAACCAAGCAGTCGCCCTCGTACAACGGGTCGGGAAGCACAATCATCCCGAACGGAGGGGCATCTGTGTCCTGCGGTTGCGTAGCAGCAGCCGCGGGAATGTCGTGACGGGTGCTAGCCGCAAGCGAGCGGGACACCTGTACAACATCCTCAGACACGGGCGGGGGACTTGCAGATCACGACGCGCTGACACTGACAGGCCATGACCCACCACCGCCTGGTCCGAGATGACCGGGAAATTGTGCGCAACTGATGGAGCCTCCAACGGGTCGCCCAGCCGCAACACGTTCAGCTTCGCGAACACAGAGCGCTTACCCACGACGACGCTCAAGCGGGCCTCCCCGCGCGGGGCCCTACCTTTCTACTTTTGGTTCACGGCAGTGCCCCCGGCGTTGGCGAGGCCGAGAGATCCGGCATACCCGTCTGTGGCCGGCCAACGTGGATCGGCTTCTCGAGCTTTTCTTCACGACTGTGCAGCTTTCCCAGCTGACTATGGCCAGCCGTGCCTACCTCCGCATTTTGTGCGTGTGTGCAGTGGAACCCTTTTTCGCCCAAATTTCCTGCGGCCACATTGATTGGGCCAGGATGTAGGTTGTTTTGACACAACACAGGTATTACTGGGCCTTTCTGGGGTTGTTCCCTGGGGGCGTGTGGGAGGATGTCTACCTTACCATTGACCGCCATGACAACAACGAGGATTTCGTTCATTACCGCGCGTACTTCGATGTGCTGATTGCGACGCGCGGGACCTACCATGCTGATGGCCAGTAGATAGAGGGCTCTAGGCCCCACCTGAGGGTGCTGTCCCTCCGGTATATAGAGTCGCCCTCTATGCTTGGCAAATTGGTTGGTTATCCTTGGCACTTGGTGTGAGTATTGTTTCCTACGCTTGTCCTGCCTAGTGTCGTCCCCCCTGGCAAGCTTCTGTGCCAGGCAGTTAGGGGAAGCCTAACACCCGGCGTGGTGCTGGTGAACCCTACACCGTTCGGGGTGGACTCACGCTCAACATATTTGCGCTGGGAGCCTTGGGTGGCTCGCTGATTGTGTTGGGTTATAGCTGGGTGCGATAGGTGTTTTATTCCTACCGACCTACCTCTGTTTATGATCCAGTGTTTATGCTCTCCTGACGTAGGGAGAGGGCTCCCTACCTTTTATGGGGGGGAGGCGTTACGGCGCGTAACAAACTGTGTTATTACGGCCGTAAATTGAGGCCTTCCGTTCTTGGTGGCCTCAGCTATTCCGAAACAGCCCGTGGTTACGACTGTTGTCTTTCCTACGTTTACGTGTGGTTAGGACCCTTTTGACCAGTGGTTAGTTGGTCCACTTCAACGTGTCAATTGTTATGTACTGTGGGCCGGTGCACTCGCGCCGCGCTGCGCACTTTATGGCCTGGACCGTTGGCGCTCGGTGTGTTCTCGACTAGCCCCGCCCTACGTGGCAATAGAGTGTTGTCCTGCGTAGATCTTACCTGCCTGTGATCGTACGGGCGAGGGCCATGTTTGGCCCGAGCACGCACGAGGTTGTCGGCCAATTTAGGTGTTGCAATTTCCTTGTGTTGACAGTTCGACCTTTCATATGGCTTGTTACAGCTAGTCGAACCATGGATGTACGTTATTGCCAGTTGATGTCTAAGTAAACGTGTTAATGGCTCAGTATGGAAACAATTATCGGAAAGCATTAGAGTCGGGAGTTCAACGATCTTTCAGAAAGCAAAACAGGGTTCCTTCTTCTACCGGGTTAGTTAGTTCAGGACAGGTCACGTCCGGGGGTCGAGGTGAAGGAGGAGAACCAGGTCGTAACAACTGCCTTCTTGGTCGTCAGTGCCAGACGAGTCATCGCCTATCAGATGTCGATTTTCTCCTTTAATATGGCGGGCAGGCTGCGCCAGCCCAAGCATCCACGTTTGTTACGGGATGTCCGCTGCAGCATTTGCTGGGAATGCGGACGCGTTTATAGGCCATGTTTGAACGGGACATCAACCTGGTAATCATAAAGGATGCATGCATGATGCGGCTTAATGGCGGCTTGTGCCTGTAGAGCTTACTAGAGCAACGGTAGATGTGAGATATGCTGGTCCCGGCGGAATCCGGTCCGGCCGGTCCGGTAGGGCATGAACAAGCCAAGTACGACAACATACTTGCGTGTTGTTTGCAGCGGAATACATCTCCCATGCATTATAAATGACGATTTTATCTATGCATATTTCAGCAAGCCTCTTGTAGTAAAGATTGGTATTAGCCCTGAAAGTGCCCAGTTTATGGCATTTTATTTGGAGTACATCATTCCGTTGGTGCACTGGTAGGCAACGTGTTTGTATTCCAGCACTTTTGGCAGCCTTTGATAGCTTTTTATAATGCACTATTGTGTTGCATGTCATAGATTACATGCGCGTAACCCACACACATATGTGAGCACGTTATTTAGGGGTAATGGGTTATCCGGGTGGTCTGACCCAAGGAAACCCCCATTGGACTATCCAATTAAGTTGTTCAATGTTGGTATTGAGGTTCCCTACCGTACCCTGGGAAGTTGCATGGGGGGGGGTAGACTTTTCCATGGGGAAAAAAGATCGTCTTTTGGCATGTGCTAGCAGGCAACTTTGACTAGAGCTACCATCCAAATGCTTATTTTGAAAGCCCTTGAAGTGTAGATACTCCTAGCATCTTGATTGGGGTAATTTGGAGTTGTGGCTTGTGAATTATGATTTTTTTCATTTTCAGGGGTATTCATGAAAGTGCCGAAAATGGGTCAGTGGACTATGGGTTAAGCGAAGGGTCTATGTAGCTATAGAGACAACCTTGAAAATTTTCGCATGAATTCATCATAACCCGGGAATCTCATCGTGCCGTACTTAACATAGACCCCCTTGAAGAGACAACGTACACTCGCAAGCACGCTCACCTGCCGTTCCCATAAAACGACAAAACTTGCATCTCATGACCGCAGGTCGGTCACCGTGCAAGAATTAAGCTAAAGAACGGCTTCCTCCGTGGGACACCGGGAGCCAAGTGTGACACACGAACACCTCGATAAAAAAGACTGCCCATCTCATCCTTTACAACTCGCATGTTGTTGGAGTGTCCTTGGCTCGAGGGGACCGGGTATCACAAAAAGCAAGTAGTACCGTAAACTTTTTCAAGCTGCGCAAGTGAAGCGGCACATTACCCATGCTTAAGAAGCCGAATAGAGTTCAATACGAACGGGTTGAAAACCCCTGCCCGCCATCCGCACTTAACTGACTATGGCAGGCCTCCCCGTGGGGACTAGACGCTATATGCCATTGAACTTGTGATCTACCAGACCAGCCAACGGGCTTCAATGGACTTGCCTCCTGTGGCGGGCCGACGGGCTGGTCACGCCTTTGACGAAGTCAGGATCTTTGTAGGCCGACGATATGCAGTTCTCGATGCCGAAATAATACCACACCTATGAAGCGTGCAAAATAACCAATAATATGGCAAGTAAAGAAGAACTGTCAATCACGTTAGTAAGAAAAAGAAAAGAGTTTCTTTGCAAAACCTGGACACTGGCTCTAACACCCAAACGGTTGCAAAGACCTACACAATTTCCCCTCGCGGGGGGGCTGGAAAACGGCTAAGGCAAAGCGGAGCCAGCCGCCTTTCGGGTGGTCCCACGGAGAATGGGGTCGATTTTTGCTAGAAAAAAACGCCAATTTCACCCTTTTTAACTTCTCGGCGGACTGTGCAAAATCGTGCGAAATCGCGCAAAATTTGCTGAAATTTACCAAAAACGGGCCAAAAATGCGTGAATTCATGCGAAATTTTCAAGGGTCTCTCTACAACTATTATCAAGGAGACAACCAGCGCCCTTTGTGCATTATACCCTTTGTGAAAAATCATGCGAAAGCTTGCAAAATTTGTTGAAATTTACCAACAACGGGCCCAAAAAGCGCGAAAAAGTTCGATTGCAAAAAAAATTACGACGTGGAAAAAATGCGTGAAGCTGTAGTAGATACTGGCGGTCTACGAGCTGAAGCAGCGGGGGTGCACGGTCGTCCTACGACCGCTGACATGGTTGGCTTCATATTTCCTTGGAGCATCATCCCAGGGTTGGCCCATCGCCTTTTGCCTGGGGTGGTTAAAAACCTGCTTCGATTGTTGTTAATTTGAGCCAACGCTACGCGGTCGAGTGGAGCCATAGAGGCATGCCTTGACGCCCGATCATCAGAAAAAGGCCATCTCATGGCGCTGCAACATGGATGCCTGAGAAGGCTGGGCGACGGTCCTACAGACAGGGATGTAGTTTGTTATTGGGCATATTCTTGGACCATGGAGAAAACCCTGCAGTTCGTTGAGACGTTTAGTTTGTATGTCTTTCATGGCGATGTCCTTTCACCTGTGGCTCGGGATTTGTGGCGCTTCCTGCGCATTTTCGCTACAGGTGCACTTTTTGCGCTGTGCTGATGCTATGTAGGATCCACATTCGCTTGATGATGTGAAGTGTGCTTGTCTCCGGTATGCTAAGTTAGCAGAGCGTGAGGGCGCCGCGTTGATGCTGACGTATAATTTGCATGTGCAGCGTAGTGTGTCACGCAACACGAACGACACTAGCGTATGGTTGGGAACTCGTCGAGATAGCTTTTCAAAGCGAGTTTTACGTGGAGCGGGCGATCGGGGTCATGAAGGCTGTCACTAGGGCGAGGGTCTCTAAGGTCCCCAGGGTCTCTAAGGGCCCCTTAGGTCTCATTGGCCAGTACGTCGGTACGTCAAATACGTCGGCCTCCAAAATACGAGTGTATACGTGGAGCCTGGCAGAATACGTCACCAGAATACGTGGCAGTGTGCAGCATGGTTATGAATGGGCCTTTTAAGGGTTTAGGCCTTAGGGGTTAGGGGCATAGTTATGCATGGATATCACTCATGGCAATTAGGTGCAGAACACACCGACAACCAATACCATGAATGAGACGACCAGCTATCATCGACTATGTCAAAATGAGTCATGAATGAATAATTATTTTAACAACCACATAAACAGCTCCACTATTGGCATGCATTCCATACATCAATAAGACAACATATACACCGGCCGACCCCGAAGCAAGGCCGTGGCCGCTCTCCGCCATTGTCCTGAAGCTAAGGTGCTGCTGCTTCCTCGCCTTAAGCCCGGCCTTCTGTCTCCACAAATCCTGGAATTCTAACGTCCGTTTCTGCCCAATCTTTGCATCAAGGCAAGCATCTACAGTCATTCCCGCGTTAAGTTGCGATCGCCCCCTAAAACTTGGCGCCGCAACTTAACGCGGGAACGCAACTTAACGGTAGAATTAGGCTAGCAGCCCACCACCTCCTCCTCTGACGGACTTCTATACGGCATTCGACAGCTCTCGTCAAGCCCGATCCAGCTGCAGCGTCAAAGCCGGCCAAAGTCCATTTTCCAGGCCAGATATTGTGGACAAACTGAAAGGCGGGCTGCAAAACACGCCGTGGGCAGCCACGCAGTGCCTGCGTTTTATAACACAAATGTGTGTTTAACCCTCTGACTTCGGCTCTTTTTTTGGCGGGTTCACTTAATTGCCAGTCGGCTTCACGTTTGACTGTGACAAAACATGGGAACAGTCGTGAGGGAAGCTTCATTTACTGTCAATGGCCTGCGTGTAAACAATAATAACAACATGGAGGCCACATGCAGTGAGACTGCCTGTGGCCTCAACAACCTTGTCTTTGCCCTTCAGCGGTGCATTCGGCATGACTCATATGGTGGTAATTTCCGGCTAGATAGTGTCTCAATTACAGATGACCATGCATGGTCGTGGATTCTTATGTACCGCAGCCCGCAGGCTGCCGGCAAAACTGAATTTGTAAGGTTGCATTCGCGCTTTTCACCTATCATTAGGCCAGCAGGCGGGGAAATTTGCGCGCCAGTGGGGCTTGCGTATTTTGCCCCCTAAAATCACGTAGCGGGTCCGGACTTGGCAAAAAATGGCCTCCTGCGCGGCCAAAAATGGCCTGACACCTACAAATTGAGTCATTACCGCGTTAAGTTGCGATGGCCTCCATGCTTAAGTTGCGGTCGCCCCCCAAACTTCGGCGCCGCAACTTAACGCGGGAACGCAACCTTAAGAAACGCAACTTAACGCGGGAATGACTGTATGCCCTGCCCTGCGATGCCCGCAAAATGTGCGCGCATCCAGGTCGCACTAATCTGCTTGCCATCGCCACTGGTAAAATTGTGGCCGCAAAATGAGCAGCTAAACTTCAGCTGCGAAACCGTTTTCCCCTGAGCATCCTTCACCAAGATAGTTTTTTTCGCTACAATTTTATGCTCTGGCCCTTTTTCTGGCATGGCTGCAAAAACACGTTTGCCCTTAGTGCAAAATCCAATGGCACACTGCCATGCAATATTAATGATACAAGTTGTGTGATGTACCACGTTCCCAGCACAGCTGGCATTTTTATCGTGCTGGCAATCTCTCCGTGTAATTTCAGCTAGCTTGCCAACTGCCAAGTCATTACTGGACTTGCGAAAAGCCTAGTTCATAGTAGAAAATCTTGGTGAAGGTAGGCGCCGCGCCACGGTCCAGTTGGCCTGGCGCCAAGCGCTGCCCCAGCTCGAACCTCGAAAATTTATAAGTCCAAATAACGTATTCCTGACAAAATACGCGTATAATACGTCGGGGCCAAAAAAACGCGTATTGCCGTATTTATTTTGACAATACGCACGTATTTGCTACACGGCTTCAGGCCACGCTTGTGAATGATTTGCTTCTCGTTAGGCAGCTGGATGCCCTACTGGAAACCGGGGTTTTCACTGACTTGCCGCACTTAATAAAATGAATCTACTAAATGCTCTTTCATGGACGATGTCAGAGCACTGATGGTGATGTGTACTTTCTCGGACAAGTTAATATAGTGTCTTTTGTGCAGGCGCAAGCGCACCCATGGCGGGAAGAGCGCGCTATTGATCAATGCCTGCTTGCAATTTAACCATACCCAGCATGCAGTCACCTTGGGACTTTCCTGTTGAACATTGGTTGCGTAGTGGCCCACGAGTTCAAAGCTGCGTACGTGAACAGGTACACGTTTCACAGCACGAGAAACTACAGGCTAGAGACACATGTCACGTACCATGCTAGCATTAACTATGAAGGTGGGGATGGCAATGCCGGTATATTTTTGGCTGGGGTAGAGGGCTTTTTGCTGCTCACCCACGTCGCCTCTTACGAGGTTGTTCGTCTGGCCAAGGTGACGGCTTTCCGCCATTGGAACAACAACAATATGGTCATGTGGGGCGAATTGTACCTGTAATCAACATGTCCCAGAGCTACAACCGCCTTGTTGACAAGTGCAGGGTTACTGTGGAGGCCTTGTGTGACGTGTGCATAGATATTTTCCCATGACCCAAGTTGGCCGGCTGGCAAGTCCGTAGTCCTCCAAAGTACCAGAGCAAGTAGCGAAGTTTGTGACTTGCATATCATCCAATCAAGTAAAGCCCCCTCCACGGTAGGGGAGGGCTACGTGTGCGCCCTTTTTAGGGCCTTCTGATGTTTTCTCTAAAGGGAAATTTCCAGCACGTCCTTTTACTTAACTCGTCGTCTGTAACACCACCTCACAGGTGGACTGAGTTTTTCTCAGTCCTCTAGGGAGGACCGAGTTTGGAGGTTCTGTAAAAAATTCGCCGCGCCCGAAGTATTTGAGGAAAAATTTCGGACAAAATTTTATCAAATACTACGTAAAAAGATCTTTCTTGGACATATTTTGGGGATTTTTTTGGACGAGACCTTTGCAGTGAAAAATATGGTCAAAGTACAGGTGGCAAGGGTACTTTTCACGTCAAACGTGAGTTCCGGAAATGCACGACCTAGACATGGCGGTTTGCGCCCATGTATGCAGCTTTCGTTTGATGACGATTTAGCTGGCCCAACTCAGGAAATAGATTTAATATGCCCTAAAGATGATACAAGTCAATTTTGAGCTCGCAGGGATGCGATTTACTGCGTGTCGGCACTACTCTTGCTGGAAAAAAACTGCGATCAGGTTGGTCGACGGAATTGATGACTAAATTGCTTTCCTGCGCAAGTCGAAGGGTTTATAGGTTTCTTTCTACTTGTTATCATGCATGGTCGTAGAATAAACTCAGTGGCAATGTATATTTGACAATTTCGACCACTCTGTCACGTCATGCGGTTTGTGAGCAAAGTGCCACTTTTGCGGGCACCGCCTGGACCAAGGTAACGTCGGCCGTGCCAGGGAAAGCTGGAATATCATTGCCTCATCGTTTCTTGATGTTCGTACGTGAGTTTAAGCTTGCTAGGTGTTGTCAGTTTCGATCGTTGATGCTCTTTCTTGACCGTTGCCTGCCCCTCTCCCCAACCCCCTTTTTAGATGGTGTTACAAGGCATTTGCCTTACCCTAGTGTAGTTGTGCAGGTTTTTAGGCGTTGTATGGGTTAATAAACCTTCATAGATATTAGTTATTCCTTTGTTACGTTCATACTGCATGATTGTGCGGCCATGGGCTGCATCAAGGGTGCTTGCAAGCTTACACGGGTCAGTGAAAAATCTTGGTGATAAACCACTATCATCATGTGCCAGCAAGTATGTTGGACATTGCATGGCAAGGCAAAACAGTTTTATCCATGTCTATTCTTTTTAGAAACAGTTGAAGAATGCTAAACTGCCCATTATATTGGATAACCTGTAGACCCACTTATAATACAACCCTTCGTAGGTAGGTATCCAAACCCATTCCCTACGTGCATGCACAGGCTCTCACACATGATAAGGTATAGAATAACTGCAATATGATGATGCAAGTATGTTGTCCTATTATGCTTGAAGGGAAATGAGCTTATTGGCATGGTTGGTGGCCACGGTGGTGTGTAGTATGACCGCACTTACATGCTTGCAAATTGCTAGCAACATCAAATTCCATTCTTAGGGCTGGTGGTTTTTGGCGTGTTTCAGGCAGTGCCAGTGGCCAAATTGACTCCAGTTTTTTGCCACGTTTTAAGAACTCTACTCTGCACATGCTTATAATTTTTAAACATGCATATGGAATTTATTCAAAATTTTCCCACTCGTGCTTCCACACAAAAATGCAAAATCGCAAGTAAGGGTCAACACCCGAGTAAAATTCTACATGATTTGGTCAATGTATGATTTTTTATGCATATGCCCAAGCATTAGCATGATATGGACCGCTATTATGCACATCAAACAAATGGGGTACCCCCCTACCCTTACCGCTACACGATCCCAAAGTAGGTCAACTCAGTCCTCCTGTGAGGACTGAGTTTCTACAAACGACGAGTTAATTAACCCCTGAATGGTCTTGCGGCCGATTTTCCGCCATGCAAAAATCGACTAAGGCCGAGTCTATACGGGATTGAAGTTAAAACCAAACCGGTCATTTTTAGCTGAAAATTGGGTCGGGAGGTAACATTTTCAGTCTACACGAAACTGAACTATCTGGACCGCAAGTAGAGTGGTTCCCGCCAAGTCGATGACGTGGCGCCAGCTCCGTGCCCGGGCAATCAGGCAATTACAGGCAATTAAACCCAAAACACCGACGGCGGGGAAGGGGAAGATGACCCGCGGTCGCCAGCCATGGCGGACAATGCCGAAGGAGATGGACAATTGCTGCCACCCGAAGCGCGAAATCATTGCGTGCCATGCGGAGTCGCCCATGGGAAAACGCCGAAGTGGACGATGAGAGAAAACGCGCGTTTCGGGCATGTCCTAATTGACGAAAGCATCCGAGCAGCGTGGTCCAATCAAGTAGGGGGGAGCACGAGGGAAACCCTCGACGACAGGCGGTTGTCGCCCGGGTTCTGGGAACAAGTTGCCACTCTACACAACGATCCCGACTTAACGCCATCTGAGGAGACATTTGATGAATACGCACTCAACCTAGCTGGGGAGATTTCTAAGCCTTTGCACACTCGAACCCCAGCATATCTAAAGGAGCAGTACAACAAGATCAAGTCAGATCTAACCCTTTGCAACGACAACTACGAGAGAAGCGGGCAAAACAATCCTGATAAAAGCAGTTATGTCAACGGCGACCAAAGCTAGCCTTCTATAGTTCTGGCTCCTCATGGACAAGTACGCGTTTCTTCAGGTTGTTCTGCGGACTGTCGATGGGGACATCGTGTTTGAGGACCCGGTCGGGTGCACCGGTGGCTCCACGAAGGCCGTGGGTAAGAGCTGCCGGCAGTTGAAGAGGATAGCGTTGGTTATGTTTTATTTGAGTGCTGCAGGTGGCAGGAAGTGACCAATGACTTAATTGGATTGCACTGTTCCGCAAAATTGGGCATACGAACTTTTGTTGGCAAGCGTCTTCAAATGAAATTCCCCTTCCGCACTTTCACATTTGGGCGCGCTTGTGTGCATGAACGTCCACGGATGTGTGCATGCATGTGTGTGTGCATGTGTGTATGCTTGTGGGTGTATGTGCATGTGCGGTCTTCACATATACACTAGGGAAGAAGCCCAAGCCGGCTTTCAAGAAGCTGATCAACCCAGGAAGTGGGCTGGGGGCAACCTCGAAAGAGCCAGTGGTGCTTGATGATGACGGGCCAAGCAAGGACGGAGCGCGCTCCTACTTTGCCAAGAAGGAGAGCTTGCTTGACAAGGATGCGGCGAAGCAAGACATGCTGGCCACCGCCGAAGCTCAGAAGATCAAGATTGGCATTTTGAGGGAAACAATGAAGGACATGGGGGACGACCCTGAGTTGTATGCTTTGGCCCGGAAGAGGTTGTTTGATATGATTAGCACTCTTTAATCCTCTGCAGATTGCATGGAATGGGCCACTTGCTGCAATGCACGGATTTCACTACCATCATGTATGCAATCTTATGCACTATTGTGTGCATGAATGACCTCACCTGCCCTATGGTTTATGCACATCTATGCAAGGGCTGACCTAGGTGGGCCTGCATCATCCATAGAACATCTTAACTTGAGGATTATGCTCCCAAATGCACGCTCGCACACACGATTATTAAATATTTAATTAATTCATCCGTCTATTCATGCAGCCGGAAAGCATGAATGTTGTTTCAATCAAAGTGATCAACCAATTCAGCTTAGTCGATGGGCACGAAATGCCAAGTTAACGCTGAGCTAGCATTAGTACTTGAGGAACTTGTCTTGAGCTCCAATTGTCATATCACGAAAAGGCACGAGTCTATACGGGATTTAACTTGCGGAATCATCAAGGCGCTATTCCAGATAGCCATACGTGTTAAAATGGACTCGGAGGAAAGTTTCCTAGTGGCCTCTATCCCGTCCCGTTTTTCTGTAATCTGATCTGGATCATCAACGGAATTATATAAGGGCCGGAACCCTTACTAATACCGCTTGCAGTAATACATTGTGGGGGTCGGATCCTCACAATCCTAATTGTTCATACCCGTTACCCATATTGCAGTTCCTGCACTCACCAACCTGGCCTTGTCCGGTTGACCTAAGGGATTCGTCACGAAACGAATTTCCTTATATTGCGTGCTTACGGAAACGCTTTGTGGGTTACACTTTCACGCATTATTTGGCGTCTTGGCAATTGCCTCGCACCTTACATCTGGGATACTGTCAGCTCCGGCAAGCCGCAGGATCTCACGTCCTTTTGACGTATTTTGGTGCTCGGTCCCCGTGACCCGTTGAGCGTGACAGTGCCCGAGAGGACGCTGCCACGGCTTTATACTCAAGCACCGTTCGTTCAAAGGACTGCACTTCCAGCGGATTTGCATGGACAACCAGGTACATTGCTGGCTGGCAAGGAAAATGCCCTATCCTCCTTGTTAGAGCGCAGTGTAACCTGTTTGAAAGTGTGTGTGTGTGTGTGTGTGTGTGTGTGTGTGAGGATTATCAAATTATCATCCCGCAAAGACTAGAGGAGGCACATTGTGTCACACTTGACCAGCCACCACGCGATGGTTGATGGTATTGAGCGAGGGCGACGAGAGGCCCATCGCTTCTCTCCTGCCCCTTCCCTCGTGGCAGCACTAGATGCGGCAGAGAGAGCTACCCAAAATCACTCGCGCCCGAGTAGTGAGCGTGGCTCTAGGGGGTCATCCCCGGCACAAACCCCACGTTTGGGAGGGAATTCCTCGGCGGCTGCCGGCGCACCACCTGACTGATAGCCCCGTAGTGAATCCCCTTAATGGACCACCAAGTGGAACATCCATCGCGGGAACATCGGCGGGTCCAGCCCCTGGTGTAGGAGCCGGCGCGGGGGCGCTGGGGAATAATGTTACCCTGCACTACGGTAGGAGTGGGGCCCTGCCTACAGACTGTGCTGCTGCAAACTACATTGGCCACTTGGCCCAGCAGCGCCCCAACGCCACCCTTGTATGATAGCCGAGCGCAGTCTCACCGCGCTGCCAATCGAGCGTCCTATCATGCGCCTGGACCCCTTGGGGCTAGCCCCTTCGGCCACGCCTCACCAATGTCTGGGCAGGGCCAGGGCACCGTACGGACCAGTCGGTCTTCCTTCGGGGTCGCAGGGGAGGCAATTCCCCTCCCCAACTCAGCATACGACCGCCTGGCTCCGGGTGACCCGCGAGCGCAGCACCCAGCGGCCGCCGCCGCCCATCATCATGCAAGCCGCGCCCACTACCCACATGGGTATGAGCACCCGGGTGAGGATGAGTGCAGCCCCCCGGCAGGTTACCCGCGCGGGCACACCTCGCAAGGTGTGGTCGGGCTCGGGAGACCCGCGAGTATCATGGGCCATCATGACAATGATACTCACAATTCCGGGCGACTACCACCGTTGCCCAAGCTGCCGGACATTCCCAAGTTTAAACCCGACTGCTCGTACCAAGAGTTTGAGGCTTGGGAGATTGCAGTGTCTCAGAAGATCGACATCCGGGAGACATACCATTGCAAGCTCTTGGATGAGGATATCAAGGTCAAGCTGGTGTCCAACGAGGCACTGGCTCCCGATGTGAGACAAACTCTCTATTGCGAAAGCGCCCCGGCCAATGGCTTCCCCAGCAGCTTGGCGGAATTATTTCGGCGCCCACGGGCCAAGTACTTGCCACCCGACCAAGACAAGCGGGACCGGGAGGCTTTTGGGGCGTTCAAGCAGGGGAACCTGAGCTATCGGGAATATATGACCAAGTTCGAGCTTCTAGCTGGGCGGGATGATGACCTGATGGGCCCAGAAGCCTTGGCAAGGTTTTATGAGGGCTTGCAACCAGAATTCCGGGATGAGGTGAAGCGGAAATTCGCCCACCTCGAGGATCTCCATCGCGTGGTGGCTGGTCAAGTGTGACACAATGTGCCTCTAGTCTTGGCGGGATGATAAATCAATAATCCTCACACACACACACACACACACACACACACACACACACACACACACACACACACACACACACTTCCAAACAGGTAACACTGCGCTCTAACAAGGAGGATAGGGCATAATCCTTGCTAGCCAGGAATGTACCTGGTTGTCCATGCGAATCCGCTGGAAGTGCAGTCCTTTGAACGAACGGTGCTTGAGTATAAAGCCGTGGCAGCGTCCTCTCGGGCACTGTCACGCTAAACAGGTCACGGGGACCGAGCACCAAAATACGTCAAAAGGACGTGAGATCCTGCACCTTGCCGGAGCTGACAGTATCCCAGATGTAGGGTATGGGGTGCGAGGCAATCGCCAAGACGCCAAATAATGCGTGAAAGTGTAACCCACAAAGCGTTTCCGTAAGCACGCAATATAAGGAAATTCGTTTCCTGACGAATCCCTTAGGTCAACCGGACAAGGCCAGGTTGGTGCGTGCAGGATTTGCAATGTGGGTAACTGGTATGAACAATGAGGATTGTGAGGATCCGACCCCCACAATGTATTAATGCAAGCGGAATTAGTAAGGGTTCCGGCCCTTATATAATTCCGTTGATGATCCGGATCAGATTACAGAAAAACGGGACGGGATAGAGGCCACTAGGAAACTTTCCTCCGAGTCCATTTTAACATGTATGGCTATCTAACTAAAATAATAGCGCCTTGATGATTGATAATGAATGCGGAGGACCTTTGACTTCCTATGCGTCACAGCGCACGATGGTGGCTTCAGAATACTTGTCACACGATACGATTAATATGCTCAAACCCGGAAAACCGGTTTCGTATATTGCAATGTTACCACACAGATTAAAACACTCAATAAGGGAAGACTTTCACCCAGTAGGTGAGGGATTCGCACTCGATCCCACTGGAGAATTACACTCCAGGATTAAGCGATACTTAATCTGTAGAGCAACGTGGTAAATTACGATACAAGGTCCGGATTGCTGGCATAGCTCGTGCCTTGCCTATTTTGTCCCTTCGTCCCTGTCGGTGGCTGCACGCCTCGCGGTGCCAACCAGGCATGACGTGACGTCCGCGGGGACGGGCTTCCGAACCGTCTAGAACACATTAAAGACTAGTACGGCTAGGCCTCTCCTGAAAAATATCCAAAGTCCGTAGGTACCATCATAACGTGTGTGCAGTGCCACAAGTTTGGTTGTCCCGTAACTCCCGGTCAGGCTCTAGGTCCGCCTACGACGCAAAGGCCAAGTTCGTCAGCAAAACTTCTACACTTACTTCCACATGGATTGCCTCGGCTACCAACTATACTATGGCCTCGGCACTGGCGCTGGATTACGGTCGGCGTTGATCGACCGGGACGCCCGGATAATTTAATACCACAAATGGCATGTCGCATCCGTGCAACACATTCCATGCAATCTCCGGATTAAAGAGTGCTAATCATATCAAACAACCTCTTCCGGGCCAATTAAGCATACAACTCACGGTCGTCCCCCATGTCCTTCATTGTTTCCCTCAAAATGCCAATCTTGATTTTCTGAGCTTCGGCGGTAACCAGCATGTCTTGCTTCGCCGCATCCTTGTCAAGCAAGCTCTCCTTCTTGGCAAAGTAGGAGCCCGCTATGTCCTTGCTTGGCCCGTCATCATCAAGCACCACTGGCTCTTTCGAGGTTGCCCCCAGCCCACTTCCTAGGTTGATCAGCTTCTTGAAACCCGGCTTGGGCTTTGATGCATCGGCCCCTTTTGGGGGGACCAAATGCCATGAAAACTATTAAGAATTAGGAAAAGTTTAGCAGAGAAGATCCAAAGTTTATAATTTTCCTCACAGCATGGTACTAGGGTTAGCATACTTCTGACAAAGTTATAGAGGTGTTCTGGCTGGTCAAAGTACAAGGGGTCAGGGTACTTTTTCACGTACAGCGTGCATTCCGGAAAACGACGACCTGGCCATGGTAGCTTGCGCCCACACATGCATGGCATTTACGTTTGCGTTCGAATTTTCTGGCCAAACTTATGAAATTGATTTTATACGTAACCTAAAGATCATACAGGCTAATTTTTGGTTCGCGGGAATGCCATTTGATAGGTGTCGGCAGCGTTCTGCTGGAAAAAACTGCGATCAGGCCGGACGATAGAAACGTTGACAGCAATATTTACCTTTCCGGCATATTTTAAAGGATATCAAGGAGACAACCAGCGCATATAATCGATATATTGGTTTGTACTTTTTATTATGAATTGTAGTCGTAAACGTGCAACGGTGGCCAGAAATCGCCGAGTACTGTTATTTTCCTAGTACTGGTTATCTCATATTATAGAAATGGCACCATTGTTGTTATAATTGTTCTATTGTTGTAGTTGTCTCACTTAACATGGCAAGCACTTGGCAGTTGGATAGTTGACTTGCATAAAGCAATGAAGCGGGTGCGGTACACTAGCCCACTCATCAAATGACATCGACTTGACCTGAAACTTTAAAACAATGGAAACGGTAGCTTCAGGGAGTGTGTTGCAATGTGCCTACCAAGTTTCAGGTCAATTGAAAGTCATTTGATATGGGCTGCCACTCCCAGCTGCTTCAATGGATTGTTGAACGTAATTACGTAGATGAGCACTCGCGTACCGCAATGCGGAAGTGGGTGTGGTGCAGCCCTGCACCCATCAAATGGCATTATGCCTATCAGGCTTGACCTGAAACTTGGATTCTAGCTTTTGGGAGTGTGTCGCAATGTGCCTACCAAGTTTCATGTCGGTTGAATGTCATTTGAGATGGGCTGCCAGCACTCCCACTGAGGCTTTGGCTTGTTGAACACCCCCAACATAGTCGCCCGCGTACCGCAATGAAGTGGACCGTGTCACTGGTGCAGCCCACCAATCAGATGACATCGGCTTGACTTGAAACTTGGAGGGTAATTTTTGGGAGTGTCAAATTTGCAATGCGCCTACCAAGTTTCAGGTCAGTTGAATGTCTGGCATTCGAGAAGGGCTGCCACTCCCAGGCTTTGGCTTGTTGAACACCCCCAACATAGTTGCTCCTAGCCGCTCGCGTACCGCAATTAAGTCATGAGTAAAGCGTGGATATCAAATGACATTCAACTGTCCCGAAACTTGGTAGCTAGGCACATTGCAAGTAACACTCCCAGAAGCTACCTTCCAAGTTTTAGGTCAAGCCGATATCATTTAACCAAAAAGGTTAATGGGTGGGCTGCTAGGTTGGCAAATACGGGTACGGGGTATAATACGCGGACCTAAAATACGCGTATTATACGTGGGGGGTGTAAAATACGCGGCGGTAAAATACGCGACCGTTTTTGTGGTCCAATTGTCAGTCACCCAATTAGCACGCTCCTTGATGATGGTCATGCAGTTATTGCAACTGAAATTTGGTGTATATGCTTATTTATTAACATCTTCCATTAATTTATGCCCTGCAATCCTATCTGATTATGATTTGTTAAATGCTGGGGGGAGCAGACTGCAACGGGAACTGTAAGGAATCAATTAATTAGTTAATTGTAAGGAAAGCCATCCACTATATAATGCATGAGAGGACATAAGACACAACTAACTTCTTCACGAGCAGCTCGCCACCCAACAACTTCCGAGAAGGAGGGGTGACGTGCCCTCCTTTGTATTGGATCATGCCGGCCACCATCTGCTTGAAAGAGGCGCTCTCAGCCGCATTGAAGGCAATGCCGTTCTCGATAAAAAATTCGGCAGCCAGCAGCTGGATACCTTGTTCGTCGACGGGAACCAGCCATTTGGTGATGCTCAGCTGGCCTTGATGCTTGCTGGGAACCGACGACAAGTCAGCCGGCGCAGCCCCTCCCATCTCCGCCATTGCCCTGTTCAAAGTGTGCACCTTCTTGGCGTCTGACTTCTGCAACTTGTTGTTAGCAATCCTGAGAAACCTGTTCCGGATATTCGGTGGAATTTTGTCGCAGGGTAACACCCCTTCCCCTGCGATTCCGGCAAAGTGTGCACGGACTCGGAATACGCTTATTGGCCCCGCCTTGTAGGAGAAGTTCTTGTTGCAAAATGAGCAGAACATCCTCGACACATACTGCGTTGTGTTACTAACAGCATCCGTGACTGCTTCTTTCTTCTCGACAACGAAATCCCATTCAGGCCCTTTCTTCGGCATGGCTGCAAATCGAAAATGGCTGCACACTATCGCACAGTCGCACTGGCCTCGTCCTCGCTATATTGCATTACACCGTCAGTAGCACAGCTGGCATTTGCTGTCATTATGCGTGATGTACCTAGTCCTAGCTGTCTCCTACCGGCCAAAGATTTTGCAAGGCTTGCGCTTTATGGAAAGAACTGTACGCATCTACTTCTAGTAGTAAAAATCTCAAATGTGCAGTGAACGCGACGCGCCCAGAACCTGGGCACCGCGCCAGTGCCCGCTGCCCGCTGGTACCCCCGAAAAATTCTAAGTCCAAACCGCGTATTCTGAAGTAAAGTACGCGTACATACGGCGGAGGCCTTCAGTGTACGTTTTCCCGTACTTCTGCGGCTCCGTACGGCGTACTGACCAACCCGGGACTGGGCTGCACCACACCCACTCGAGGCTCCAACCTCCGGTAATTCCAGGGGGGAAAGAGGGTGAATATGGGTAAATAGTTCGTTTTCCCTGGTTTATTCCCCATGATTTATCGCATGGTAAAACTTAGTTAACCCCCTTTTTTCCCAACACTAGGGCGTACATACATCAAAGTAAATAAAAATGGGGTAAAATTTTCATCTGTTTTTACCCCAAAGTTCCCTTTACCCTGTTTTTACTTTTGGGTAAAACGATTTTACCCTGAATTACCCCTAGATTTACCCACAATGGCCGCTTTTTACTAAAGTTGGAGCCTAGAGTGATATATGAAAATTCCACCTATGAATATATGCCATGCTAAACTATATATCGGGAATAGGAAGAAATTACTGTCAAAGAGAAGGACCGTTACTCAGGGGAGATTATACATGGTGTAACACTAATATTTATTTGCGAACACACATGATGTGGAACGATACACAGTACTTGATAATCATTTGCTTGAAGACACAAGACTCACCCGGTCAGGCTTTCCCATATTCCCCGCGCCCGACCTCGAGCTCCCCCGTCACAAACTCACGTCTGCGGGTGCGAGTAGTAATCAGCCATACAGCGAACGAACACACACAAGCAAGAGAAAAAGTTGAGACAAAGGACCCTGCAACAATGTGCAATTATCAGCAGATATACGTATACAAAATATTGCTACGTGTCTGTAAATCAGAAAGAATCAAGTCTAGACACAAGTCACACAACACAGGGGAATCAGGGGAGGCCTGTTCTCCCCATTCGTATTGGGAGCCGGAATTAGACGCTTCTGCCGGAAACATGCACGCACAAGCTTTTCCACTACCAATCTCAACACAAGTAGTAGTGGCCGCGACTACACATATTGAGGAGATGCTAAGGCAATATGGTACACCAACGGTATTTGCCATTATGAATTTCAAGAATGGCGCAGGGTTTCCTACAAGAATGGCAGCGTTTCCTAGAATGACAAAAACTCATACTGACGTTGGCTGTAATCGACCCGTCGGCTGTAAATTGACCAGTGTCCCACTGCTCCACCTCTTGCGGCTGCTTCTCCCCATTGAATTCAGGTAACGCGATGATTTACTTCCTGCGAACAGGCTGTCATGTAAGTTACACACGGTGTGTTCCCTGGCCACCTACCGTAGGCAGAGATGTTGGCAAACAGGCCAGCCGAACCTACACGACGCGTACACAACATTTGTAATGGTTCGAACTCATACGTATTGGAGTTGTATATATGATCCTGGTTGTATCCAAAAATTGTTTGTATCCACACTGCCCGCGGTTTGTCTACACTCTACAGTGTACTGTGGGCTCGTGGCGGGAGAGAGTGATTATAAAAAATGGAAATTATGTAAGCATGGCTGGTCCTTGTAAGTTGTAACTTCATCGTAGAATTACGGCCACCACTCACCGTACCAAGCCCGCTGACTTCATCGAGAGTAATTGTAATTGTGGCCCTCCAAGCTCTCTGTCGAGTGTCTAGTGTCGGACCACCGGCGCGGGAACTCATACTCAACTCAACCAAGCTCCTCCAAGACATATGCTTTGTCCGTACATCTTCCGTCGTGCTCGCAATGATCACCTTGATACTGCCAACGTGGCGCCTACATAGCGTGGGTGCCACTAATTGCCCGCCACCAATGCCCCACAGTAAGAGGTTACTGGTTAGGCGAGCGCTCGGTTTAAGGAATTGACGTGCCTGAGGCCTAATTCCTCGAGTAACGCGTGGGAGCTATGAGGAAAATGCAGCCATGTCCGCTGGTTACACCTGTCGCGTCAATAGCGTGACCACATGGACAGTGAAGCAATGTTACTTATCTCCTGCAACGTGACCACAGGTCATGATATAGCTTTCAAGAAGAAATGCGAGGCGGGACGCTCGGGGCGCTCGCGGCTTGGCTTGCCATGCGGCAATGGAATGTACGGTGTATTCTCGACCAAGTTCTGCCCATTTCGGAGAAACAAGCTGGAAAGCCAGCGTTGGTGGTGTCCATCCTGCTTAAATGCTAACCTCGCGACAAAGAGTGCGCATGGAGCGTCTACAGAAGTATGTCGCAGTGCCCAGCGATGAGCATCATGATGAGCTTCCTATTTCCGCCCCGCATGGCGAAGTGAAGCACGAGGGTCCGCGCCTTCGCGCAGTTACCCCACAGTCTGCTGCGTCATCCATCCTAGCTTGGCCAGAATTGCTTGTTGGGCTAGTCTCCCCACCAGCAGGGGAACCTTCTGGAGACCGGCGTAGCGCGGAGCAGCCCCGCGTGCATGGCGCGGCCGCGGCCATTGAGGGCTGGGATGGATATGATTTCGAGGACTTGGATAGCGAACTTGGCAGTGAGAGCGCGACGACACGTGCTAGCGAGCAGTTTGCCACCTGCGCCGCGTGGTTCGTCAATGGGCTCTACAAGAGGCTTCTCCTTATATTCTGCATAATCTTTACAATCGTAAGTGTTGCACACCCTGGACGCGCCGCTTAAAGACGTTTGTCTCACAATAATTACACCATAACCACGGCATTATTTCTTTCCTCTCCATTAACCTCCGGGCTGCCTATTTATTAGATTTTTGTAGGGTGTTCTGTCGATAAGCTGGGCATGACGTGCACCGCATGTGGTGGCACAAACCGCAGTTCCCCACAACCCCTCTTGCGTGCAGTTTCCCCACCTTCTCTCTCCCTCCTGACCCCTAGCGCCCCGCCACTTGTTCATTTCCCACCGGTCCTCATCCGTTGCTTCTGTCCCACACCAAGTCCGTGTGTCGAGACACCCTCATTGTGAATGCCTAGTGTTTGCATCAAAATCACCTCCCAGTGTTGCACAATTGTGCAGCGTGTGGTAGGCATGTCGTTTCATGGTGATTACAGCAACGTCAGTTAACTTCTATAAGAATCCAGCTGTGGTCTTTGTTTGGGGGGGGGGACGTCTTACACACACTGGTGAGTCTCGATGGTCTGCACTAGTATGTGAAGGTCATGACACAAATGGCTATGCTATACAAAGGTACCCAGGGTCCCAGCTCCTTGCAACCAGCTGCTACTGGCTCTGGGCTGGATATCTACTGTCGGAGTACGGCCGTTACTAGTGAATGCCGATATGCGCGTGCCAGCATGGGCGGCACGTGGTGGCTCCGTGCCTCGCACTGCTTGTGTCCAATGGTCGACTCATCGAGAATGGTCCGCTGACCGTGGTGTACCCTGGTATGACACATCCTGCACTCTCTTATGCTCCTTTTGGCCTAATTGTGAACACCCGCAATGCTGCAGTACCAAGTTTTTTAGTACTAGCAAAGCCACGAATGCCTCTAGTGGAAGGACTACCCATGCTTCCAAATCTGCCAACGGTAGAAATGCTCTCCCTGTTCCCAGGACGTTCACCCGGCGGTACCAACACTCTTGCTCTTTTGTCCACCCGGCTGGCCTTGGATCTGACACGACCTAGGCTGGTACCTTGCCTGGTGGACATATGCCCTGGGTTCACGTCCCTGCCTCCTCCACAGATAGTTCTTGGTGCCCACCCACGTCCTTTTGTCCTCGTTTTGATGGCCTATGGCCCATCAATGGACAGATGCCCTGTGGCATGCGCCATGTGCTGTCAAACAACATCATCGCCATGCTTGAACGCACGCGCGTGGGCCGCATCACGTTTACAGTGCACGCGATGTCCGTCTCATTGTGGTTGTTTCTTTTCTCGTCCGCGCCATGCCTGCGCGCACACATGGTTCACGGTTGCTGGTCGCCCCGTGCTAATGCTGCCTGCTATTCCACTACGCATGCGTGCATGGTCCCACGGCTCCTGCTGAACCCTGAGCCCGTAATGACAAACGCCGCCATGTGAAACGTGGTCATGGCAAACGTGACCATGTCAAACGTGGTCGTGCGGCGCATGCCCAACACGTGCACAGGACTGATGTGGGTGCCTGATAATTCCTCGCCTCATTAACATCATGCCTACGCACACACCTGGTCCATGCAGTTCCTGGTCGCCCCCGAGCCGGTCATCGACGCCATGGACAGCATCTGGGAGCTGTTCCACCGCCACGAGTCGCTGGTGATCGACCATGGCACCGTGCAGGTGGCCGGCACCACCTTCCGGCGCATGGATGAGCAGGGGGGGTTCTACTGGGCCACGGGTCAGTGGACCGCTCGCATGCCGTGATTGGAAAAATACCTTTATTGGAAGATGCCGTTACTGGAAAATGCCGTTAGTCGCCGCCCGCGTACCACCATGGGCGGTTAGAGCCGCAAGGTGCAAGGTGTTGTATAATGGAGCTGCAGCACGGCGTTTGCCGCCTTGTGACATGCTTTTGGAGAACCATCAAATATGCTCCCACTGATGGCACCGGCATCATCGTGGTTATGTGCATTGCGACGGTCATCGCCACTGTCCTCGTTGTCCTTGTTCGCAATACCATATTGGCTTATCAGTTGATATTGTTGTGATGATTCCTTATCAATTGCTGGCTACCAACGATTATGAAGCGCCCGCGTGTAATTTCCGGTGTGACTACGCTGAGGGTTTACTCCCATGTTTACTCTATGCTGAGGGTTTACTCCCGTGTTTATTCATTCCCGCACCTACGCCCCTACCCCTTCGCCATGCGTGTGCGCGTGCCCACGTCCCTCCCCGTTGGCCATGTGTGTGTGCGCGCAGGCGATGGCGGGCCGTGCTCCGTGTGGACGGGGCTGCTGGGCCTCAATGCATCAGGGGGCGCGGTGTCGTCCGTGGGGAGCAACCGAACGGGGGCGGGCGACAGGACTCGGGAGCAAGCAGGTAGCTGTGCTATGTTACTCTTTTCACTCCCTGTGGCGCACCCTGCGTCTGGCATTTGCCTTGCACGGAAGAAAGTGTGGCCGTGTCGCTTTGGATGGGCACAGGGAGCAGCAGGGATCATCAGGGAGGCAGTCCGCTCGGTGTCGGCAGGGTGCATAGAATATACAGCCATATATACAGTCAATATGCAGCATAGAATATACAGCATAGAATATACAGCATAGAATATACAGCATAGAATATACAGCCAGCGGTTACCAATAGACGCAGCATCCACCTGATTAGCTTCTTGCGACTCCAATACTGGCCTGATAGGGTCATCCTCTCTGTTCTTTCACCCTGAATTCCAGGTGTTTCCTCGAGTACTCTTGCATGCCTTTGCAGAGGGAGCATCTTGAGCATTAAGGTACGACATGCATTTTAGATGCCTAGTGGTAGATGGAAACCCAGTCAGTGGTCGGGGTTCCCGCGCCTAAGGCTGGTGACTGTTTTAGAGGACCCTCGATACCCCCTGGAAGATCCATGGAAGCCAAGCGTGGGGGTTGTTTTGGGGCTTTATTGGTCACGGGGTCCCTTTTGTTCCTCTCCGTATGCCATCTAGTCGTGGCCACCAACTGCGATTTAGCCTTTTTGACCCTATATTTGCTTCCCTTGACCTTCTCTTGGCCCCTCTCCCTACCACATTTGACTTTTGTCTCGACCGCCTTTTTTCCTGTACTTTTCCCCTCATCGTCTCGTTCCCTGCCTCCACCCTGCACGCCTGCCCCCCCCAGACCGCTACATCCCGCTCTACTTTGTCTCCCAGCGTGGCCTCCCGCTGCCCCCATCCAAGTCCCGCAAGGGGGGCCACCGCCCCCGCAACCCGGCACAGGCCTGCTTCCTCCAGAACCTGGCATCCGTCCCTGGCATGCTGGAGGGGCTTGACCTGGGGGGGCCGGGTGACCCG
The DNA here is from genome assembly GCA_009746045.1 of Mesostigma viride. Classification (NCBI taxonomy): domain Eukaryota; kingdom Viridiplantae; phylum Streptophyta; class Mesostigmatophyceae; order Mesostigmatales; family Mesostigmataceae; genus Mesostigma; species Mesostigma viride. The sequence goes on along the minus strand of RPFO01001800.1, from coordinate 33,818 downwards.
CCGCCCGGGCCTTCCGGGTCCCCCTCCCCATCCAGCCAGCCACCGAACCCAAGCACGAACACCAGTGCCGCCAACGGGCATCCAGGCGGTGATGGCAGTACACAGGATGGCAAGTCGGGAAGCCAAGGGGGCAGCCCCCGGTCCCCTGACTCCCCAGCCAGTGGCGGTTCACCATCCAACGGCATGGCCTGGGCCACAGGGTTCCCATCTGGGTCCGACGCAGGCTCCTCGCTGCCCGCTGGGATGGCCCCCATCGCGTCCCCCCTGGTGTTCTACGGGGGCACGCGGGTGGAGGTGCTGCTCCACCGCTGTGGGACGCTGTGGGCGGAGAACACCTGGGTGCGGTACTGCGAGCTGATGGCGGCGGCGGCAGTGGACGGCGACTTGGACCGTTTCGGCAACGGGACGGTGGACCGGGACTGGATCGGGGGCGGGGGACTGGTGGACGGCACGTACACGGGGGCTGATGTCTTTCCTGAGGAGGACGAGGAGGGGGGGGGCGTGAGGGGGAGGCAGCGGCCCAGGCAGCGCCGGCGGTTGGGTGATGGGGAGGGGGGTGGGGAGGTGTTGGACAAGGATGGGGCTAGGGGTGTGGGCACGGTGGATGATGCATCGATGGGTAGTCCAGTGAAACAGGTAAACATCGCGGATTCATCTGGACAGGTCTCAACAGCAGAGCCGACATGGGATGTAGAAAGTAGAGGGCTGCTGCTGGGTGGGGCATGGCCGGGGGATGCCAACGAGGGCGAGGCGGGCACGGAGGTGGGGATGCGTCCTGATGTGACGTCTGGTGGCAGAGAGGGTGATGCAGGGCATGCCACCTGGCGGTCGCATCTCGTGGCGGACGCCAGCAAAGGCACGGGCGCGTTCCACCAGGGGCAGATCCACCGCCGCAGGAACCCAGAGGTGGAGGCGGTGGTTAATGGCTCCCAAGGCCTCCGGCTGGACGAGGACATGAGTGGGACCCCCGGTGGGCCTGATGGGGAGTGCGTTGGAGAGCAATTAACCGAGGGGGTGAAGGGAAGGAGTTTGTTGGAAAGAGAGGATGGGATGGCTCAGGGGCGAAACAGGGGGCTTGTGCTGAATCAAGGGAATCAGGGGCTGGGGATGACTAATGGGAATAGAAGGCTCTTAACAGCAGACAGGAGTGTCAGGGTATTCTTAGAAGAAGCGCGCAAGGGGCGGTCCGCGGCAGAGCAGCGTTACCGACGCCAGCATCAGCCGAATGGGTGGGCTTTCCCTGATGGCGGGCAGGGGGCAGAGGGTCCCTGGGACGCGGGCCACATCGGCGGCGGTCGGCGTCACCTGCTGGGTGGCTGGTCCTCGCCATCCTCGAATGAGTCGTCAGGTGGTGAGAGGGACCACGGGGTGGACTGTGCGGCGGTGAGGCTGGCGTCACTGACAAAGGGGGAGGTCGGGCGGCTGCAGTCTGACAAGGTGGAGGACAAGGTGAGAGCATGGACTTTGTAGGAGTAGGAGGAGGACAAGATGAGGAGTGGTGGTGGGATGAAAAACTAGAAGACAAACGTGGAACAAGGCTGTGACAAAGGGGATTAGGAGGGGGGGATGGGGGCGAGGAGACCTGCTGCCAGTCAATGTTAATGTACCTGGCAATATTTTGGGCAGTTTGTGTAATTAAGCTTTATCTGAGACGAAAGGAGAGAGAGTGTGTCATTTTTTTAATCTGCGACAAGAGGGGCTTCTCCTTACCATCGTACTGTGTCATGTGACCTTAGGGCCATGGGCTTGCGATGCACCATGGCCCTTCCAAGCATACGCTTGAAACCCTACGCGTGCAACTTGTTCCCTTTAATTTTTGTCGGGCTTGCAGGTTGCCGCTAGCTCTAATGTGTTTCTGCGAATAATTGCCATTGGGAGGAATTCGGAGGGGATGGTCGCTATCCTTCATAGACGTGGGGAACATGGCATCCCATCCGTTTGTTGTGTATTGCACCTATTGCCACCCCACCCCGTCCCACCCCACCACGCTGTCTTACCCACCCACACACTGCTCACCGCTGCCATCACGTTATGCACATGCTGTCTCGTTGGCTTCATGCACATTGACATTGTTGACTTTATGCACATTAACACTATTGCATGCACCGCCGCCAGGCCACCTTCCTCTCGGCGGAAGTGGTGTTTGCGGAGGACGCTCCCCTGGACACGCTGCGGCAGAGCTTGCCCAAGGGATTCCGTGCGGTCGTGCACGTGAGGTACGGCGGAGGGAACTGGCTGTGCTAACGAATGAACCTAGGTTTACAGGTATCTATGAACAACTTGCACTAACAAATGAAGCTGGTGATTCAGGTATCCATGAACAACTTGCACTAACGAATGAACCTGGTAATTCAGGTATACATGAACAAAATTGCACTGACGAATGAAGCTGGTCATTTAGCTAGCTAGAAAGTGTAGCTGTCTAGTCTGCCCGGGGGGGTTCGTGCTGTGCTGCACGCAAGGTACGAATGGGACTCAGTATACAAGTCCAGTAGTACACATCACATGCCCTCGCAGCATTACATGCTCGCTTTGTTTTACCCATTACCGCGGGCAGTAGGGTTTTCTGTTGTGACTGGGGCAATCATTGGCCCTGTTATGACTAGCTGTGTCAGAGATTGTCGTTCGCCCATCATATGCGAGAGCCGGAGCAATATTAAGACAACTGGCGTGGCGTGGCGTGGCGTGGCGTGGCGTGGCGTGGCGTGGCGTGGCGTGGCGTGGCGTGGCGTGGCGTGGCGTGGCGTGGCGTGGCGTGGCGTGGCGTGGCGTGGCGTGGCGTGGCGTGGCGTGGCGTGGCGTGGCGTGGCGTGGCCTGGCGTGGCCTGGCGTGGCCTGGCGTGGCCTGGCGTGGCCTGGCGTGGCCTGGCGTGGCGTGGCGTGGCGTGGCGTGGCGTGGCGTGGCGTGGCGTGGCGTGGCGTGGCGTGGCGTGGCGTGGCGTGGCGTGGCGTGGCGTGGCGTGGCGTGGCGTGGCGTGGCGTGGCGTGGCGTGGCGTGGCCTGGCCTGGCGTGGCCTGGCGTGGCGTGGCGTGGCATGGCGTGGCGTGTAGCCAGGGCGGCCGGCTTCGTATGTTTGAATGCATCTTTTGGGGGGGCTCGATGGCCCAAGTCCCTGCGACCAAAACATTTAGGCCCCCAGGTCCTTTTCATCATCCCTGCACATATGCCTTAGACCTTTATGGCCTTCATCTGCCCGGTCTGGACAATCTGTACAGCCGCCCACAACACATCTGACAGGCGCATGCATGCAGTTCCTCTTCTATCTTTAGCGCTGATGGCAATGTGTACCCCTCGCATTTGTACCCTCATGCTGTCGCTGTGCGTGCCGTAGGGGTGGGTCCCTCGAGCCCAACTGGTTGCCCCATGGCCCCTGCCTCGTGATCTCTGTCCCCGTGCCCCTGGCCCCGTGCCCCCCAGCGGCCCTGTGACATCCCCCGTCTGCGGCGTAAAGCCTGCGTGCTCCTTTCTTTGCCTATGTCCCGCTTGGCCCCCTCTCGAACCCCACTTTGGCCCATGACCCACGGGACCCTGGCCCTGATTTCCACCCCTCTCTGGCCCCCGGCGTGCAGGGACCCTCGTGACTTGGTCGTGTCGGGTTACTTCTACCACCTGGCGGCCAACGAGGCGTGGCTGCTGGAGCCCAAGGAGTGGTTCGATGGGCTGTCGTACCAGGAGGTAAGGAGTGGTGGTTTTGTAGGGCTCATCCTACCAGGAGGTAAGGAGTGGTGGTTGTAGGTAGGGCTTGTCCTACCAGGAGGTAAGGAGTGGCGGTTGTAGGGCTTGCCCTACCAGGAGGTGAGGAGTGGTGGCACGGGCTGGTGTGCAAAGAGGAAGTATCCTGAAACTCCGCTCATTTCCTTCAACCCCTATTCCTTGCCTGGTGCAGGGCTTTGTCTGCACTGTTTGTTTGTATGTCGTCTCATTTGCTAGTTAGTGCTTTATCCTATAAAATGGCTTTTGTTGCTTGCATTGTTTCAATGTTGTATTTTTAAACTGTGCTGAACGTTACTCCGCCATTGGATATAGGGTTCAGTTTAAGCTCCTAACCCCTTGATATTGTCATCTCCACATATTTTGGTTCACGCGCCCCCCCCCCCCCCCCCCCCCCCCGCCTCTTCCAGACACACACGGGCCACCCACATGGTCATCCAGCGATGGTTCGACACTAGCACGCTTGTTTTATACCAATGCCACTTTTGCTAAGTTCACGTTTTCACATTCTTGCATACTGCCCCCCCTTTTCCAACTAATGGCGTACTGCCCCCCCATTTCCATTTAATGGCGTACTGCCCCCCTACTGCTATCACATCCTCTCGTGTGTGGCACCGCTCCCGGCCCGTGTGCAGTACCTGCAATCAGTGCCCAAGGAGCAGGGCCTGCACGAGGAGATGAAGCTGCTGCTGCCGCCCTACCTGTCCCGCCTCAAGGGGTACCTGACCTCCAGGGACCCTGCCAGCATTGCATTCATGAAGGTGGGGAGGGCGCCGCAGCATCGCAGCTCAAGTGTCCACCAAGGGGAAGCGCCCTGCCATTGTTTCTTCCCCGCATTTGTGCTTCTTGTCGCAGTGTTTGTGTCTCTTGTCGCAGTGTTTGTGTCTCTTGTCGCAGTGTTTGTTTCTCTTGTCGCAGTGTTTGTTTCTCTTGCCCCTGCACCATCAATGGCAAAGGTTTCGCTTGTTTGCGTGGAGGAGATGTTACACGTATCTTTCCGGACCGTTGCGCCCCTTGTCAAGTCTGCACCTCACTGGCATCCCTTCCACGTCTTCCCATCGATGCCCTGATGCGCACCCAAGGTTCCTCCCCCCCTTCCACGTTTGCTCCCCTTTCTCATGCCCGCTCTTGGGCCCCTCCCCACACAAGTGAAGTGACAAGTTTCCTTCTACCATAACAAGCTAGCCATCTGCTTCCTGATCCGCGCCAGCAGATACACCCTGGCTAGCACCCCTTGCCTTGGCAGAGCATTGGCTGATGCTCGTCAACCAGCGTTCCACCCCATGGACGAAGTTCTTTGTGTCGCAAATCATATCAGTAAGTGTTTTACTGATATGATTTGTAGTGGTCCCTTCAACGTGTCTCAAAACAAGGTGCTCTCCTTGGTCAGGCATGGCAGGTGCAGGCGTGGGCTGGGTATTCGTGTGGTGGTCATCGGGTCATCTGAGTACCTCGTCTATCGTTATTTTGGTATCTGGTTTCCGTTATCTGGTATCTAGTTTGGGTCATCTGGTATCTGGTTCCAAGTACATCTGGTATTTGGTTCGATGGTCTGGTATATATGTCTCGGCATATATGTCTGCCCTCGCTCTGGCTGTTATGTGCGCTGGTGCTCCTCCCGTTCCCCGCCCACTTTCTAAGTTGGTTTACCTCTAGGTTCTTTTATATTAACTCTGTGTTTTATATGTTTTCTGAATCTATGCTACTTTTTTTCTCGCCCCCTTCCTCTGGCCGGCGCGCAGTATGAGGACATGTGGCGCTACGCCACCGCCGACGCGGCGGAGTACCGCACGGTGGCCTCGGTGAGTGCTGCTTCCGCCTCCCTCATGTATGTGGGGCAGCATGTGTTGGCAAGGGTAAGGGCGTGGGAGGCAGCATGTGTTTGCAAGGGTACGGGCATGGGAGGCTTCGTGTGTTGGGTGAGGTTACGTGCTGCCCTACCCACCCGCCAGCTGGCACGGTGCAGCTGCTGGTTTCCGTCTACTTTTTTATCGATGGAAAACTTGTCCACGGTTCCCTGGCTAGGGCGGTGGCAAGCCCTGAGACCGCAGGTCCCCGGTAGCATTTAGGCGTACAAATTGCATGTCGTCTAGGCTGGCATCGTGAAGTTGCTTGTGCCTCGGAGTACGCCTAGTCCAACCTACACTATAAGCCCCCCCACCCCTTTTAATGCCCCCTCTCGTTTCTTTTCTGATAACTCGTCTCTTTTCTGATAGGCTCATGCTCCCTTTTTGTTCCCCGAAATGCTCGTGTGCGATGTCTCTGCGCTGCGTTGCCTCTCGCCCCCCTCGCCCAGTGGTTTGGCCTCCAGTGGGTGGAGTGCCGCTGCAACTGCACAGGCGACCCGGCCCCGCCCGCCAATGCCACGGAGCTCCCCCCCTGCTCCCCCTACGCGCGTACCGCCATGAGCGGCCACCGTTGGCCACCGGCCATGGCCGCACCCCCGCACAACACGCATGCGGACATCGTGGCGTCGCCCACCACGACAAGGCCTGACCCCGGCTGCTGCAGCGAGCGGCGGGCGCCGGAACTGTCGCAAGGTCTTGGTATGTCCCTTGCTGATCTATGCTGGACGGTGCACGGCAGGTTGTTTTTAAGGCAGCCACCGTTTGTGGTTCGTAACAGTGTGCCCTTAGTGGGGGGGGGGGGGGTGTCCTGCTGTATCGCAAACAAGTTGCCAGGGAGCGGTGTCATGATACTGCCAACGTTGTTGTTGGACGCGTTTGTTTTCGCTCGCATGAGTGCCTGGGACTTGTTTATCATTATTACGCGAAACATTATGAAGAAGGCTTTCATCAATGTCAATCTCGACCCTTGGGCCGCGTGCACTTTTTGAATTTCCAACCCACTTAGGAACTGTAACTGGGTGCGTTTGGGCATGTGCATCTGCGGAGTGCTCCCTCTCCTTGCTCAGAAGTCTGCCTGCCCCCCATGATGCTCCGGTGCATGCCGTCTCATTCTGCCAAATATCATGCATACTTGACACTTTTGTGCTAACAAGTGGCCAGTGAAATGATTGGATCTGACAGGTGGCCCCTAACATAATGGGCTTGGCCAACTGGTGTCGCGGTTGGTCAGACCTGGAGCCATAGATGCGCACGTAGCAATCCATCCTTACTGCTGCCTGTCAGCACGTTATTAGCGGCTCTTCCGTTATATTACCATTATATTTGCGCCTGTATTCATATTCCAAAGATCACCCCGCGTGGAGCCATGTATTTTACACCATTTATGTCATCCCATTAATTATCATCATGGAGCGATGTCGACCACCCCTTGCGCTCCGCCTTGTGTCCCCAGCCGCCGACCCCGGGCAGCACCCCGTGATGGTGATGCCCTTGTGGAAGGGCCGCGGCAGCAAGGCCGACGCCTTTCTGCGCGCGGCGGAGGAGCACCCGACGTACATCATGGAGGGGGTCCCTGGCGAGGGCAAGCTGCACCTGTCGCCCTGGAACTTGGAACAGATGCGCACGCTCTTTGGGGGCGAGCTCAACGGGCTGGTGGCCGCGTTTGGGTACGACCCTCTGTAGAGAGGTGCCTGCGGTGATTTTGATTCACAGGCAATGCCAAGGGCACTTGTGGCTGGGCAGCCACTTGCATTTGGACCCAACTTGTTTTTCTGTGTTGGGGTTATTTGCGCCGTCTCCTACATCCCCGCTACAATTCGCGGGGGCCAGTTGCGTCCTGGCTTCATGTAAATAACAGCTCCCCGGGGGGGTCAATTCGCAAAGCTCCCTACAGCCGGGTACCAGACACGGCAACCATTTATTTTTCTTCAGCAGCATGGCGAGAAGAAATGCCAGGTTGGGCGGCCGATGGTGATGGCAAATGCTATTTCATGGGAGCAGTCGGCACATTTGACTGGGTACTTGGTACTCCAACTTGGGCAGGTTGTGCTTGTTGCATTCCTTCGCTGGTCTTCCAGCTCCCTAGGTTGGCAGACGTTCTCGCCTGCAACCCGAGCACCCAGGAGACGAGGCTGTGCTGTCGCCAGCTGGCGTGCAGTAGTGCGGTTTGGTGCGAAATGCCCACTATGTGGAAGGGCTGCACGTGCGGTGTGGTACAGATGGAGAGTGCCAAGGGACAACCAGTATTCCATGGAAATAGTGCAGGGTTAGTTCCCTTGATGTGAAGTTGGGTGTGTGCAGGTTTTGTTTACTAGCCGGTCTACGCAGGTTGCAAGAATAATTATAAGCTGGCAAGGACGCGTAGTATGTCTTGTTGAACTGCAAGAGTGTGCGCCTGCCTGTGGCAGCTTGAGCCCCTTTTGCCAAAGACGGCACTTTACCAGCAAAGAAACTTCGGGCATCCTCTGATCAGAGAGATGCTAACGATGTTTTTTCTCCGCGCCTTCTCAATTACCTATATTTCTTTATTTATACACTACTATTCTGAAACCTGAAAATGGCCCGCATCCAGAGCAGCAGGCAAGCAAGGGATGCACATGAACTGCAAACTGTGGCAGCAAGCCTGCAAGTCACTTGCTGGTGCCCATGCATGAATTTTCAGTAGCAATATATCTTCATTGAGAATGATAAATTACGGAGGTGAGATGGGCATGCAACATAAGGGAAACCCCGAAAAGAAGAAGAACCCTGAAGAAATTAAGAGGAATCTGACACGGACATCCAATGATCATGCCAGCTGCGCAAGGTACAACGTACTAGCTAACTACATCATGTGCAATTAATATAAGCAATATATCTTCATTAAGAATGATAAATCACGATGGTGAGATTGGCATGCAACATAAGGAAAAACCCGATAACTGGGAGAATAACCCTGAAGAAATTAATTGTAATCTGACACGGACATCCAAGGATCACGCCAGCTGCACAAGGTACAACTAACTATACATCACAAAACTATGACACGTGCAGCCACATCGCTGCCGGCCCACCATGCAGGCTTGGGAGGGATATCTAGACCGCATGGGTCGCGACAAAGTCGGCCCGGATGCGGCGGAATAACACATCAGCCACAGTGCGAGTGAGGGCGAGTGACAGGCGCTGCCGCCAATACGAGGACCACGTGCGGGCAGACCACGGGGCGGTCTAACCCTCGAGGTCGAGGCGGTCTTCACGGCGCTGGCAGCACTCGTGGAAAAACTCCGCTGTCTTGGGGCCCATGGCCCCGAACTCCTCAATGACAAAGGGGATGACCCCGTGGGGCCCCACATCGTAGGAGGCAAACTTGTCGCGCTCAGCCACAGCGGCAGCAGCGCCGGCATCCACAGCCGCCCGGAGGATGTGGCGACCGGAGAGCGGCCGAGCCACGGAGACATCGATGAGCAGGTGGCAACCCTGCCCGTCGTATCAAGCACGGTAATGTCAGGGCGGTGGTTGGGTGAGTAGAGGGTGGCCCCATCCGCGTCCTCGCACTTGATGGTGGAGTGGGGAAAGACCGACCGAACCATGGCACATGCACACCACCCGGAGGAGAGCGGTATGGAGATAGAGGAACCAGTTAATTCTGGTTCTGCTGGCCACTCATGCATGCGATGTAGTGCGTCCCAGTAGTATCGAGAGCAAGCTCGCAGCTGCCGCAGGACGCACCCGCCGTGATGAGAGGTTGTGGGGCAAACAGCTGGTGGCGGAGAGCGATGGCGTAAAGGGCCGGCACCAGCGTGAACAGAGGGCTCATGGGGAGGGTGCGCAGGAATGCGGCCCCCACGCTCGGACCCGCAAGGGAAACGGAGTGAAGCCAAGCCTTCAGGCCCCTGCAATCGTTCAATTAGCTCGCATGCAGACCCATCCAGTCGGCACCGTGTAGTATAATACCCGCGTAGGTCTTTTGTTAATTAATTAATTAATTAAAATCATAGCTCCGTTGGGAGCATATGTAACACATAGCCCTGAGAAAGGGGCATCTATGGGTTTGTAATACAATCAGGGCTACAACCTGCAGTTGGAGGATGTACAACTATCACCTGCTCTGGGTGCACAAGGTGCACCTGCACCGCCATGATGGTTCATGCCTCCTTAACAAGCACAGGCACCCAGGGGGGGCTTGAGGAGAGGGCCTAGAAGGCCTGCATGACATATGTGGTGGAAGGTATGTGGCTAGGCTATAGCTGGTGTACACATGGCATCTCAGCAGAGAGTAACTCCCTGCATAGGCATAGCATGGCTAAATTCTTAATGCATCATCCATGGGAGGTCCCATTGTACGCTGGGCGCGGCTAAATACTGAAAGCATCATCCATGGGGGCCATTATGGGCGCACATGCGCGTGGGCAGCCACGAGCCACGAGATAGCCATGGCTGACGGCGGAGCTCATAACTTTCACGTTTGAGCACCGAATTTAGCCGTAAATATCACAATGGATGCGTCTTTCTACGACGCACATGCTGATATAATTTTCCAAAGCTATTACGCAATATACGATGAGCAAACGCCTCTCGACGCAACGCAGCCTGGCGGCTGCGCTCGGCAATGAAAATCCGCCTGCAGCTTCGGCTGCAGCTTCGCCCACCGGCCCAGATGGCAACGGTGACACTAGTCGTGCACTGGTGCCCGCCCAGCCTTCCGGGCTCGCCTCGCCATCTGCATCGCCTGAACCTAAGCGCAGTCGCTCTGCTGAGCCGCCCTGGGAAGAGACCTCCTTTGACGTCAACAGCTCCGGCTTCTGGCAACGCAGCCCCGGTTGGTTCATGGAAGACGTGTTTTACGGCAATCACGCCTCGCTTCTAGCCCTGTGCGTGTACCTCACGTCCCACAACCGTGGCCGCTGGCCTGGTGACGGCAAGCTTGTCGACCCCGCCGAGGCTCTCCCAATCATTCACCGCATGCCTCGCCCCAGGCTTCAACGCTTCGCCCTCTGCTCCCTTGTTGGACGCTCCGAATCCGAGATCTGGGCTTCCCCACCGCCCCCCCCCACCTTCCCCACCGAAGCCACCATCCGCACCCTCCTCAAGGAAGCTTTCGAGCAGCACGTGACCCCTCTTGCCGCAGATGTGGCGGCACTTGGCGGCACGCTGGCTGCTGAGCTCCCCACTATCCCCACCGCCACCGCCACCCTCCTCGCCTCCACCCCCCCCCCCCTCCGCCTCCACCGACTCCATCACCGCCCAGCTCCGCGACATCGACCAGCGCCTCAAGGATAATGCAATCGCTATCGAGGTCTTGCAGAACACAGCAGGCCTCACCGCCCAGGCAGTGAAGGACATTGCCGCCAAGCCAGCCCCGGCTGGCCTGGCCGGCGATGCTCCTCCCATCACGACCTGGGCGGACATGCTTAAGCAACATACCACCTCCACCACCTCCGCCGTCGCAGCCCAGCTCCAGCGGCAGACGCTTGCATGACCTCCGCGAGGAGGCCGAGCTCGCCAAGCGCAGCCTCAACGCCATACTCAAGAACTTCGACATGGAAGCAGGTGAGAATTCCGAGAAGCTTGCACGTGCGTTTGAGAGCAAAATCCTTGCACGCATGGGCCTTCTTGGTGAGATCAAGCTGACCGCCCACCGCCTCCCCCGCGCGCGGGGTAAGGCAGGGGCGCCTCCGCTTCTTCTCATCTTTGATAGCCCAGCGGACAAGATTTCGTTCCTCAGACGCTGCAAGCGGCTCGAGAATACTCACTTCACCGTGGACGACGACTTGACCCTGGCACAGCAACAACGGCGACGGGAGCTATGGCCGACCTACCTCCAGCTCCGGCAGACCAAGGCGGGCCAGCCGGTGTACTGGAAGGGGGCGGCCATCTACGTCGGCCACAAGCCCTGGCAAGCGACCCCCTCGACCACCGCGGCCCCAGCAACTCCAGCCCCAGCCAAGGGGAATACAGCAGTAGTGTAGAATAGTTAGACAGTGGCCTTGTACATGCCCGCCTACTACAGGCACTATACCAGCTGAGGCCTAGCCTTTTTAGTCATGTACATGTGTGCCTATGGTGAGCCACCCTCCAGATGATACCTAGCTTCATTTAATTATTGGCATTATGCCGTGCCCATGCAGGGGGTCACTCCCTGCTGAGAAGCCATGCCCTAGCCTTTGTATAGCTGTGCTGATCTTCCCCACCTATGACAGGCTCCTCTTAGCTGGGTGCATGTTGCCTGAAACTCTGGGTGATGCAGGTGCCCTAGTGCACCTAGAGCAAGTGTTGTTTACATTCCCACCCTTGCAGGAAGCAGCTTAGAATGTATGATAGGCCATATGCCCCTTCTCTGGGCTATGTGCTACATATACTCCCAACGGAGTTATGTTACAATTCAATTCAATTCAATTCAATTCAATGCGCGTGGGCCACATGCTAGGCTAGGCCTGACTAATCTACACTACTGGTATAGGTTCCCTAGTCTGAGGTGGCAGGGGGGGCCGGCCATGGCTTGTGGTCAACGTAACTGGATGACCGCCCCCCTCCAGTACACCGGCTTCCCCCCGGCTGCGCGCTGCCGGAGCTGAAGGTAGGTCGGCCATAGCTCGCGTCGCCGCTGTTGCTGGGCCAGGGTCAAGTCGTCGTCCAGCGTGAAGCGAGTCTCCGAGAGCTTCTTGCGGCATTTAATAAGGAACGCCAGCTTGTCCCCCATGGACTTAAAGGTGAGAAGCACGGGTGCCGGGCCAGCCTTACCCCGCGCGCGGGGGAGGCGGACCGAGCCGACATGTCCAGCTCACCAGTGAGTTGCATGGGGGCAAGAATGTCGCGCTTAAGTGCCGTGAGAAGGCTCGACCCCGCTTGTCGATCTCGGCCTCCTCGCGAAGGTCGAGGGCTTGTTGCTTGAGTTGTGCCGCGATGGTGGAGGTGGTGGAGGTGGTATGATGCTTAAGCAAGTCCGCCCAGGTGGAGGGAACATCACTGGCCGGGCCAGCAGGTGCCGGCTGGGCAGCGATTTCCTGCACCGCCTGGGCGGTGAGGCCGGCGGTGTCATGCAAGCTCTCAAGGGCGGTGGCGGTGGCTTGAAGGCGTTGGTCGAGGTCGAGGAGCTGGGCTTTGATGTCGGCAGTGAAGGCGGAAACGGCGGTGGAGGTGGAGGCGGCGGCGACCGTGGAAATGTGAGGAAGTTCAGCAGTCAGCGTGCCGCCGATTGCTGCTATGTCGGCAGCAAGGGGGGTCACGTGCTGCTGGAAGGCTTCCGTCAGGATGGAACGGAGTGTGGGGGCGGAGATGGATGGAGCCCAGATCTAGCCATCGGAGCGCTTGAGGAGGGAATTGAGGAGGGTATGCTGGAGTTCGGGGCGGGTGGTCCCGAAAAGCAGGTGGATGTTAACCCAGCGGATGCCGTTCGGGGTGAGGAGGCGATTGGTGTCGTGGAGATGGAGGCACAGGTCGTAAAGCGAGGCGTAGTCCCCGAAGAAGATGCATGTCATAGCATCGGTCGGAGGCATGTTGTCCCAGTCGTAATCATCGACCTGGAAAGGCCGGGGCCGAAAGCGCGGTTCTGATCGAGGGGCGTGAAGACCATCCTGTTTGTCGGGCGCGTTTAGGGTCAGGCGATGCTGAGGGCGAGGCGTTGAGCCCGGGAGGTTGCTGGGCGACCACCGCAGTGCACGACTAGTGTCACTGCTGCCTGCCGGACCTGGCGAAGCTGCAGCCTGAGCTGCAGACGGGTTTTCATGGCCGAGCGCATCCGCCAAACTGCGTCTTTTGTTGTTTTTCATGAACGCAGGCCGAGGGGAGGTCGTGCACTACGGGACTGACGACAGTGGACACGCCGGGCGTGCCCCGGGGCAGGCAACGGTGGACGGCCTGGGCGGGGCGGACGAGGTCGCAGGCCTGCTAGATCCCAAGGTAAGAATCCTGCACAGCCTGCACAAAGGGGAAGGGGGATGGGGTGACCAAGTCGGGAATGACGCTGACAGCGCCGGGGACCAACCGGCGGATCTCCGCCCAGGCCTGAGCAACAGAGCCGAGGAAGGCGGCGGGGGTGAGGCGGGCGGCGCGGGTGAGCCCACACCCGGCGCGCCCATGCGGCAGGGGAGGGTGGCCAAGCGCATGGAGGGAGCTGGCAGGCTATAGGGCCGGGCAGGAGCACCTGCAAGGCGGCCGGAATGCGCTCGTCGTGGCCTTCCGCGGCAAGCCGCACCAAGTGCATGGGGGGGAGCGCCACGGAGCCAGTGAACCACCCGCGGGTGGGCGCAAAACCACAGGAGTGAGCCCTTTGGTCTGGGGGTCCTTGCTAGGCGCGCCCAAGTCTCGAGGACGTGGGCGCGCTGTTCCACGGTGGCCCGAGGCTCCTCTTTGACGAAGTCAGGGTCACCCACAGGGACGCCCAGGCATGAGAAACCACGCGCCCGCGCCAATGCCCCCGGGATAGCCGCTGGGAAGCCAGAGCAGTCCCCCTGGGGCGAAAAGACTGCACACTTGGGGAGGGTGAGCCGAAGGTTGATGGCCGCCATGGCCACTTCAAGGGCAGCCAGGGCGGCAACCACAGCGTCGGCCGCGCCAAGGGCATGGATATCGTCCATGTATAGGCGAGGAGCACGACATCCGGGTGCGCAGCGTTGACGCCTTGGAGAGCCTTGTGCAGCAATATATCTGGCCGGTACTGCACTTGCACCAGTAGTCTGCGCGCTCTGTGACGTAGTCATGTGCTTGTCTGGTAAACAGGCGTACATGACAGGCCTCAGTCAGTTTTAAAGTTTCCATGTAATAGACGTTCAACAACATCTTCATGTTGTTTTCTACAAGGGTGATTGATATCATGATCAAGATTTGCCACACATGCAATGGCATGCCGGTTATAGCATGTTCAGCTGACGATAATGTGCACCATGTGCAACACGTACCCTGGCCGGGTGTGCCCCCCCAAACCGGCAGGCTCTGGGATGAATTTAATTAACTAATTTACACGTAACTGCGTCCACAAGAGCGTAAGTCCTCAGGGAAATGAATATGGGATGGGGTGGTGGTAGCTATGTCTAGTTCCTCCTTATACAGGGTTGCGGGCACCACGGCCCGAAATCGCTATGCATGCCAAACTTAGGCACACGCGGAGGCCCCATCGACTGGGTGGTGGTGGCCTTCATTACTGTCTGCTGGCCACCTATCTTTACGCGTCACCTGCCTCCATATTACAGGCTCCGCGGGATCGATAGGCCATTATATTATCCCAGAATGGCAGCTCTCATGCAAAGATCCAAGCCTATCGAAGCCCCTGGACAATCGATGGGGCAGCCTTAAACTGCACCCACTATGCTTTTGCTACATACTTCCTGTTGTATTGCATGCACCCACAGGTGGGCCTGCACCATGATGCACAGAGAGACCCCTGCATGTGGCCTGCCCACGTGCATGAGGCTATGAGAGTTCAGCTAGGGCGCCCTAGCTCCCGAGGTCCTTCTCGTGGTGTATGGGGGTTGAAGGTTCCTTTATTGGTACCCACATGACGCGTCGTGTGTCTACGTGCTTTTAATGTGTGCAATGTTAATTGACTAATTAATCGATTAACTACAACTGGGTCCATGAACCGATTACAATTGTGAAACAATAGGGTCTGAAGACTTTGGCAATCCAATTAATCAAGCCAAAAAATCTACGTGAGAGAATTCCTACCTAACTTCGCGGGAAAGGATGTACCCCATATTAAGAAGATGCAGGCGTGGCATGCACGGTTGTGCATGCATATATGCAGGCTCCACCATGGTATACTGAGCACTAGGGCCTAGACTTCACAAGGTAAGCATAACGATCAGCGCTTCGTTTACAGTCGGTTCCAAGGATCCGGATGGATGCGGCTGTGGAAAAAAGTGCCCGGCGCGGCTCCGGCCGGACGGATGGCCCTTATCGATCAGGCCGGCGCGGCCAATATTGTTGTAATACGTACTTCTGCTAGGAGACGCGACATACGTGGGAATGTTCCCCGAGTGGTATTAAGGATTCACAACGTTAGATGAACAGTTGTTGGTTCGTTTTGCGCCATTTGGTGAGCATCGAACGGAGCCTGAACCCGCAGTCCCATTTTGAGTTGAGTTGAGTTTATTCCCTCGCTGCCCATGTGCAGCGTTGGACACAACAACAACAACAACAACAACAACAGTTGATTCCCATGTCGGACCACCGGCGCGGGAATAAACTCAACTCAACTCAACGCCGGTTTAGAACTGTTAGGGATGTGTCCGCGGATGCGTACGTACACCGCGGAAGCTTAGTATGTTCAACTCGTGTCAACAAAGTTATAGTAGAAGCAACTGGCCGGCATTCGCCGGCCACCGGCCCTGTGAAATAGTTGCCGGCGCGGCGCGGCCTGTGGAAAAAAGCCTAAACGAAGCGCTGATAACGATGCATGCCTTCCCCTTTGTGGGCTTGCAAAAAAAGTTGGACAGCAGCACATCGCTCAAGTGTGACAACCAAGGATATCCTGTTGTTGGGGCAGGTGCATGTCACACACGTACGGTCGCCAGTGTGACAGGCGGGGGGGGGGGCCACAACAAGAACGAACAAGACAGGATAGGTCTGCGTTGCGCTTCACCATGATGCATCACCGACACCATCATCATCCATACAAATCAAGAACAAACTTGGAACTCCTTGTCACGAGGTTTAGATTCTCACCTCGGCAGTCAAGTAGCTTCTGGTTGCTGATGCTGTTGCGCGGGGTTTATGCTTGCAACGTAAGACTGTTACGCTTCGCATCCTCAACTTCACTACTTGGGACATGGTGTGTCTCCCTCAATAATGAGCTGCCAGCCGTCTTCATGGTAAAGCCTCATGTCCATTTGCCAACCCTCACTCAGAAATCCACAAGCACTTGGATTCCTATGATTCTGTGCCGTTATCAGGGAGCCTTTTGTGATATAAAACACTGGTGGGGGGGCATAAATACGCCTCTTCCCTCTTGGCCAGGGAGGCGCCTTGTTGTTTGCGGGTGTAGGCGACACCCCGTCCGTTGCAACTGGCATCGAACCCTGCATGGAGCCGAGCGCACAGAGACGCAGCGACCCGCACAGATGGCAGCATGCACAAGGCATATCAACTGGTCCAAGCCGGCGTCATAGCCCAACAGGTGTATCAACGAGATATACGGCTGAAACAGGTGTGTTGGCCCAAGGATGCCAGCAACAACGGGAAACCGAGAGAACGATGGTGAGGTTGGGGAATGGCCAGTCACTGCAAGGGGCATCAGCCGAGCAGATGGATTGCCGAGGAGATGCTATCACTTCACTGTAGGGTGTAGGGTTTAAACTAAACCCTACACCCTACACCACTACCCCAACGTGGGGAGCCAAGGAAGCAGACGGGATACAACCAGCTGCAAATGCCCTTTCGACAACGTTTGGTGCACTAGTTATGATTGACACAAGGGCCAGGATAGATGCATGCATCTTAAAACACAAATGAAACCATGGATGCATGTCCCACACACGGGTACAGCACAGGACTGCAGCCAAACAGGTGATGTGGGCGGGCAACTTGCGCCTGGGCCTTTACTTGGAAAGTAGAGGTGGTGAGGTGAGGGCTGCATGGGAAGGCAGCGGCATCATGTGGCGCTTCACATACCTCCAGCACCAAGGCATCGTGCTTGGAAACGTTCCTAAGCTTCGCCTGCAGCTTGCCATGGATGGCGCTTCTGCGTTTTGAGCGCATGATTGCCTCTCCGCGAGCCTACGACGCAGAAAACGGGGGCTGTAGCAAACCCACGCTACTGACGGGCCCTATGGTGGTCTCAAGGGTCTCTTCTGCGAGCCGCTTGCCGCCACTGCCTGGGGTCAGGAGACCAGCCCGCACTGTGTGTCGTGCTGGTCACACCTTCCTTGGAAAAAGTGGCACATTTTGACCTGTGGCGCCCGGAGGGGCGGCGTATGCCAGAAACAGAGCATTCCGGCATGCAGCTGTTTTCAATTAGTGTCTTGCATTTAGAAAATTGGTCCTCATGGTTGCTACCAGGATAGTATGCAACACCAGGCACAAGCCAGAGAGGCCACTGAACCTACTTGACAACAATAGGCACAAACTAGAGAAGCCACTGAACCTACAAGGCAACACTAGGCAAAAAACAGAGAAGCCAGTGAGCCTTGTGGCCAAGGGTCAAGCATCCTGTCTATGGTTGCGGCAGTCCATGCAGGCACGATCATGGCCACATGCTTATATAGGTGCTACTATATACACACCACGTGGGTTATAGGAAGCCGCATACTTATATAGGTGCTACTTTACACACCACGTGGGTTATAAGAAGCCACATACTTATATAGGTGCTACTATACACACCACGTGGGTTATAAGAAGCCACATACTTTAGACACCAGACTATAGTCCATACTATAGACCCTTTAGGTGCTACTTAAGACACCACGTGGGATATAAGAAGCCTCCACCCACCTTGCCTGACTGTGCCCACGCCTCGTACAGCAGCATCTCTCGCGTGAAGGAGTGGCCACTGAATAGCTTCTGTGCGTCACCGTCATGGTAGTGCAGCGGCGTGGGCAGGGGGTGGCCACCGCGGTCGTACGAGGGGCCAAATCCATAGAGCGTGAGCCGGCTGCACACCTGGGACGCCAGGTAGACCGCCAGGTACCCTGTGGAGGGTGTGTGTCCTGCGCCGGCCAGGAAGGAGGGGGAGTGACGGCTCGTCCATCTGCAGGCACCATGGCGGTGATGCATGCACGTAAGATGTCATAAACATCACGTTAGATGTCATTCATGTAAGATGTCATCAACATTACTCCATAGGTCTTGGACCATGGTTGGCAATACCCATGAGATGGCAATCACATAGTGACAGCTAGCTACCAGTGGTTGTCGGTAGGTGACCCTTGTGGCTAATGAAGTTGACCATGGTTGGGGAAAAAAAAAAAGCCGAGGTGCCATGGCGGCCCCCTGTCGGAATGCTGATAGGTCCCTGGAGGCAGGCTGTGTATATAAGTGTGTGGAGGTACATGATTATACCGAGCACAACAACCTGAAATGCAGGGTGCGGAAGATTAACAAGATGAATCGCATGGCTGAGCAAGACAAGAAATAATATTATTAAAAAACATAACTTCTAACTATGGAACAAAACATCTACAAACAGAACAAAACATGGAAAGCTCCGTTCGGTCACATGGAGGCGAGTGAGGTAGGAGGCCTCCTACCCGTGAGGGATATCAGGGTGTGCACAGGCGCGATGATGAAGACTACAGCCGTGCCACCCCACGGACCTTGAACGTGCCACCCCACGGTTCCTGATCATGATTGCACACAAACGCTGGGCTCTACCATCGTAGCCAGCCGTTGTGCATGCATGGAGGCCTGGCAAGCCACAAGTGTGACTCAGACCGCCGCTTACTAGAACACACAGGTGCGATAACACAAGGCCTCCGAAATTTCAGTAGCTGACGAGACGCCCCACACTGTCAGCAGTTGTAGAAAACTTGCGAAACTTGCGTCCTAATCACCACATGCGCCACAGCCAACATGCCCGTGGTGACCACATCCAGGTATCGCCGCCAAAAGAATGACTTCTAAGGATGGCCCGCAAGGGAATCGGGAGATTAGGGGCCAAGATGCGTCCAGCTGTGGGACCAGAAGACCCCAGCCAGCAACACGCACAAGTCATTCGACGTGAGAGAAAAGGGCGATCAAGAAAAGTCCATAGTGAAGGAATTGCTTGTTGGGAAAGACCCGAGCACAAGAAATAACGGATTGGGGAAAAACAGCACATTGGGAAAACAGTGGTGCGTCTCCCACTCACCGGTCACTGTAAAAACAGCAGTGCGGCTCCCACTCACCGGTCACTATACGCAAGGAGCAGCGAGCGGGCAGCCTCCACGGTGCCCACAGGGACCCAGAGAAGCCCCGCGTCGCCAGTGCGGTTGATGCGTGGCAGCGCCTTGTGCGCGAGAAGCTTCGCCCGTGCCGCGCCCTCGTCCCTCGTTACCACCAACGTCACGCCGGCCTCCAGCGGCAACCGGTGGCTGAAGTCGCGTCCGTCCCTCGCGCGTGTGCGTAGCAGCGCATACTGCCCCGCCCACTTGTTGTTGAGCACGCGCAAGGTGGTCCGGTTGCCCGTCTGGTGGGTGCGTGGGTGGGGGTTGGAAGGGGAGGTCCAAGAGGGAGGGAAGGGATGGTGGGTGGGTGGGTGGGTGGGTGGGTGAGGGAGGAAAGGGTGAGGCCGGCGGAGGGAAGGGAAGGGCAGGAAGGGCGGGGGAGGGGAGGGGAGGGAGCGGAGGGATGGGAGTGTAGGGTCAAACGCCCCACTTGGGGGAGAAATGAAGCGATCTCCGCAGCTGACATGCAGCACACAGTCCAGATGCGCACGGAGCCTAGAGGGCCCCCCGTGCCACAGTGGCAGCCCTGAATGTGGCGATACATAAATGAGCTACCCACAATGTGGGGTAAATGATGGGGAGAGATTTTGATGACTGCCTCCCTCCGGGTGTCTGGATCGCCGTGTTTGGAAGTAACGTGACGCATGCGCCACAGGCTGACCACGGACCAGCGATGGAGTTCAAGGCGCACAGTCGAGTGATGAAATGGTGCTGGCGTACGGACTTACATGCTCCTCGAACTTGTGCGTCCGCGCGTTGTTGAAGCGCCACACGGCCTCATGACTGTCGATCGCATCCCCAAACTGGTGTCCCCGCACGGCAAGTGGCCGATGCCACACAACGCGCCCGGCCACAGGACAAGGCAAGCCACACAACGCGCCCGGCCACAGGACAAGGCAAGCCACACAACGATTCACGATGTCGTGGTTACCCTTTTTGTTAGAAACGCCCACCCACATTCCAGCAGGTACCCACGCAACAGCTCCAACGTTTGCTCAACTACAGGATAACGTTTCGTGGCACCGTAGGGGTATCTGTGGTGTAACATCACGGCGGCGGATAGAACAGAATGAAAGCACATCGACAGCACATCCACAATGGCAACCACAATGCCCCATATGTGCATTGCGCCGACGCAAGGCAGAGGGGAAGGCTCACAACACGCACCGTGGAGTTGAGCAGGGTCCCTGTCATGTGGTGCCAGGGGCCGGGCGGGAAGCCGACCAGCACCGTGAGGCCGGGGACCGCAAGATGGGGGGGGGGGCAAAGTGGAACGTTCATCGTGAGAAACCATATAGGAGAAACTGTATAGGATGCACCATCACTCGTGGGAAGCATAGGGTGAACACGTTCATCGTGAGAAACTATATAGGAGACACTGTATAGGATGCACCATCACTGGTGGGAAGCATAGGGTGAACACGTTCACCATGAGAAACTATATAGGAGAAACTGTATAGGATGCACCATCACTGGTGGGAGGTATAGGGTGAACACGTTCACCATGAGAAACTATATAGGAGACACTGTATAGGATGCACCATCACTTGTGGGAAGCATAGGGTGAACACGTTCACCATGAGAAACTATATAGGAGACACTGTATAGGATGCACCATCACTGGTGGGAAGCATAGGGTGAACACGTTCATCGTGAGAAACTATATAGGAGAAACTGTATAGGATGCACCATCACTGGTGGGAAGCATAGGGTGAACACGTTCATCGTGAGAAACTATATAGGAGAAACTGTATAGGATGCACCATCACTTGTGGGAAGTATTGGGTGAACACGTTCATCATGAGAAACTATATAGGAGAAACTGTATAGGATGCACCATCACTGGTGGGAAGCATAGGGTGAACAAGCAAATGGGGACAGTGCGATGGGAGCTTATGCACGACGGGGGCATGGGAAGTTG
>RPFO01001800.1:2500-7500 GCA_009746045.1 Mesostigma viride | reverse complement strand
CTAGTTACTAGCGTATAACAGACTACTAGTCTCTCTGGCAAAAAAAACATACCACTCTAGCTAGCCGCTTTTTCATCTTCCTGAACGACTCGAATACGCGGACAAGATAACGGCAGGCTCGAGCTACCATGGTCCGGATTCTCCCGATTTCTGGCCTGCGCTGGTTGTCTCCTTGATACCACTCTAGCCGCTGAAACCTAGTGTTGAACCCAGGTCGATCAGTTTTGGGCATACACCATACGTTTCACGAGGGTGACTCTGTTGCCTATGGACGTCAGCTTGCCAAGTGCATGGGCGTAGGCCCAAGCGAGCGCATATCAATGGTCACTTACGGTCGGTAGCGTCTACCCACCCGGGCCAAATTTGGGGTCATCGGACAACCCTAGCTGCTAGGTAAATTGTGACGTACAGCAGCAATAGAACATTCAGGAAATTTCTCCTATGTGAGGGCATGTAATTAATTAATTAATTAATAAGCACATGACTGCGTCACGTGGGTGCCAATACAGAGTAAAGGAACCTTCAACCCTATATACACAGCGAGGAGGGAGGGCGCCCTACTAGCTTCTCTTACTGCCGCAGGTGGGCAGGCCACAGAGCGCTCTCTCCACGGCATGGTGCATCATGCCGGGGCGCAACACTGTGGGTGCAATACAACCAGTGCAATACCATATAGGTAGGCTGACGCATAGCTTATATGCTACAAATGTGAGGTGGGCTCAAGACGTCGGCTAATTAAGGCGCAAGCTGATGGCCACAAGGTGCCAGAGCTAATTGAAGGTACTATAACGCTGTGCGCTAATATCGTTTCAAGTGCTGTAATGCCTAAGCTATCCCATAATCGATTGCCCCCATCTAGACAACTAGCTTGAGTGCTCTATCCCGGGGAAGCCCGGGGGGGCTTCCACAGCTTCTTGTTGACATAGAGGTCCCCGCCCCGCCAGTACACTTGGGGCTTCTCGGGGTTGGTCTTGTGGCGGATGTAGTCGGGCCACTAGCTGATCGCGGCGTTGCTGCTGCTGGGCTGGCGTCAGGTCGTCGTCAAGCGACCAGGAGGTGTTCACCAGCTTCTTGCGGCGAGAGAGGAACCGAACTCGGGCCGTGATGTCGCTGAAGGTGAGGACCACTGGAGGGGGCCCAGCCAGAGGGCATGTAAACGAATCTAATGTTGTCCCGCGGCAGGACCTCGAAACTAGCTAGTGCACACAGAATGAAGTGATTGGGTGTATGAACATGCTCATGTAGCTAGGTCTCAGTTTGCAGGCATGCACTCAATTAATAGTTGTCTCACTTCATATCTCCGTTGGGAGTATAGTAAGTGACGGAGACAGTGTAACACATATCCCTGAAAAACTAGGGGCTTTTGTTTTTTATACATTCTGAGCTACAACCTGCAGCTAGGTACGGGGGATGTAAACTGCCACCTACTCTGCAGGCATTACATGGCATTATTCTGACATTTGTTAGCATATACAGCTCATTTTGCAATATGTTTCACAATAGGCATGATCAAATGAGACCCAAACCTTGTCAGGCAAATTTGCGCGACAACGTACAACAATGACCCAAATAACAACAATACTTGTCTCACTATATTTGGAATCAACTAACTCTGGGTACAGTAAAAAAATCCTGGTGGTACCCGTGATGTGACTGCCTTGTAGCTACTCATTGCACAAGTGCCAATAACTGCGCATGCTGCTACAGTTGTCAAATTTTCATCCGCTCATGTACAACTGCACGCATCGGTTAGAGCCAATTCGTGGCAGACAGGATTGCATGCCATATGCATGACGTTGCTGCATTAACGATGCTGCTGCAAACGCTCTCTTGTAAATGGCACATATATTTGCGCTGGTTGTCTCCTTGATATCTTGGCCACTGGTGCCCACTGGCTGGACATGTGCACTTTAGTGCAATGTGCACACAGTTGCATGCATCCCACGCCCTCTTAAACAGGACAGTGGTCGGTGCTTCAACATCCCCTCATGTTACTTGACTATAGAGCTTTATCCACTATGCCACCTCCAAGATTTCTCTCAGCTGCTCCCGCGCCTCCTCCGAAAGCTTCTCACTGGCCAGCGCCACCTGCTGCGGCGTGTGCCCCTCCTGGTCCAGCTGGCCAAGGGAGGCACCTGCGGCCACGAGCGCCTGGCAAGTCTCTACGTGACCCCAGCCTGTGGTGGTCATGGTGACACCCCAGGCAGCACAAGACCAGCAACAATTAAGGCAGACTGGGCATTAATAACCTGCAGGGTTAAGGCATGCAAGGGAACATATGAGCTAGCCACAGGTGCTGCGTCCAAGGCTCCAAGCTACTCCACCGACGCTCCTTTGGCTAATGAAGCTGGCCAGGCTCCAGCTCTGGCGATAAACGCTACCATGACTAGCGATCGCGCCCGGCTTGGCAAAAATTGCGTTGGAAGAACTACCGCCCGGTAGGGCAGCCCCAATCCTAGATAGCAGAAGCAAGTCCTTCGTCCACCCTGCTCTGAGACCTTTCTGCATCTCCACTAAGTCCTTCCTGGCATTCCTGCCATCCCACTCCCATGCTCACCTTTCCCCAAGACAGCTTGGAAAGCCCAGAGCAGCGGGCGTGTCGCACCTATTACGAGCCATGTCGCGTGCCACCTGTCACTCTGCGTTCCCTATGGGCCGTTGAGCATGCGGCCAGCTGTCAAGTAAAGGGCGATAATTACACTGTCACTATACCGTCCTCACTATAGCGTTCCAAGGCAACCAACCCCTCGACAATATCAGTGCACCTCTGACATTACGATATCCTTTCACAATGCTAACTCCCGTCACTTGCAGCAAGGCACGATTTGACAAGGTTTCCACACAACCTTGATGACATGAGCGCACATATAAGGCTGCCTCACGCATAGGAGACCACCCACGCAGATGAAAGATTCACTACTACTCATCCTACCACCCTCACTTGTGCACTGTCGCATCATTATTAAGATTGGACCGCACTGTGCTTGCCTCGATTATGAGTAAACACCGCATCGATTATGAGTAAACACGGCATACTTTAGACCCACTCTGCATGCCTCGCTCCCATGTACGCAAGTTAATACCATGTATTTTTTTGTCTATCGTGGAAACGTGAGTTCGTCTCTTTTGCACCTTATAAAGTACCCGCTCGGATTGCCTCGGCGCCACACCAGCACCCACCGCTACCAAGGACGCATCGTTACCAAGCACCCACCACCAACAAGCACCCACCGCTACCACGCACCCACCGCTACCAAGTAACCACCAACAAGTACCCACCCGCCGCCACATGAAGCGGGCTGCGCGCGTGATTGGCTGCGCTGGCATCCGCCCCCACCGCCAGCAGCCACCGCACCGCGTCCACCTGGCCGCGAGAGGAGGCCCAGTAGAGGGGGGTCGACCCCAGGGTATCCCTGGCCTCCAGCGCCGCCGTGCAGACAACCTCTCCGGTGGATGCGACCCTGATGTGCTGGCATCCGCACGGGTGGCCGGCTTGTTCCGTTGTCTGGCGTGCAGTGGCCGATGCAAGTTTCAGGGTACGTGGGCAGTGATTGTAGGGTGGTCAGTGGGTGTAGGTTGCAGCAGTTGAGGGGGGCACAACTACGAGTGAGGTCAAGTTGGAAGTAATGACGATCAAAAGATAGAAAAGCAACGAAAAAAATGACAGTCCAGGCATAAAAGAAGATTGGCTTAACCAGAAGCTACCAGTGCGAACCCGTGATGACAAGCTGCACACAACGAAGAGTCCTTCCAGACAAAGGTGCTTGAAAATATGTCGAGACCACACAATGGCGATAGCGAGTTCCACCCAATAAGAACAGAAACGGAGCAGTGAGCGTCTCGTACAAGAAAGAGCCCCGGGGCACTTCGCTGCCCCTTACCTCATATGGCGACTGTCAAGAGCCGAGCGCGCACACAATGAAGCAGGCACCCTGCCGCACTGGATAGGCACTACCTAGCCACACCCTCTGCCCCCTGGCCTCCATGTCCATGCCCCCCACGACCCACTGTCAGCCCCAAGCCCGCTATCCCAAGCTCTTGCCTGCCAGCCAGATCCCTGGGCACCGTCCATGAGTGCAGGAATCTCGGAAGCACGTACACCACTCAAAGAATAGAGAAAGAACCAGTTAGCATACACATTCCGGAATCTCGGAAGCACGTACACCACGCAGAACCTATAGAACATGGGTAGCCAATGGAGCACTTGCAGTATTGCCTTCCATATCTAACCACCTTTATGCACGCCGCCGTGGCCCAGCTCAGCAGCGTGCGTGCGGCCGACACGTGGCCGCCCTTGACCGCGTGGAACAGGGGGGTACAGCCGCCAGAGTCAACCGCGCGCCAATCGGCCCCCCGATCCAGCAGCAGCGCGAGCACATCCACGTGCCCCCCCGCCGCCGCCTCATGTACTGGGCGCGACCCGCACACGTCACATGATTCGATGTTGGCCCCGTGGCGCAGCAGGGTGTGCACGAGGGGGGCGTGGCCGGCGAGGCAGGCCACGTGGAGGCTGCAGTTCAAGGGGGGGGAAGGGGAGAGAAGGGGGGGGGAAGGGGGCATTGAGAGGTAGATGGGGTGCAAAGAATGCTGATGAGAGGCAGAAGGGATGGCGGAGCGACGTAGAGGCGGTGAGAAGAGGAAGCCGACACGGTCACTGTAAGGCATAGTATAAAAAGCATGTCTAGCACACGACTTGAATGCTCCATCACAGGTGGCTGCATGGAAGGTACAACCAAAAACACGAGAAACATAGCTGGAAGGTGACCCCGGCAACAATCTACACGGGATGAGAAATGGGTTGACCGCTGGCAATGACGCGGCGTCGCGGACAACTTCCTCACTCGTTAGTGTCAAGAAGCGACCCTAGCACCAGAAATTTCTATTTGTATGCAACAGTAACAGTACCAAAGGCCATTGCGCATAGTCACGGCGCATTTTCCTTGTCACGTTTGTGCGATTGTCTAGCACCTGCGATGATATGATCGCGCCACAATGCTTCG
>RPFO01002022.1:0-18254 GCA_009746045.1 Mesostigma viride | reverse complement strand
TTCTCATTCAAATTCCCATATACAGAACTGCCACATGCCATTCCTCCCCCCTCCAGAGGCAGCCCCTCCAAAAGCTTCACCCATTCTGCCTCCCTACGCGCTCTCCTCCCCGGAGGAAAAAAATGTCCTCATCCGGGTCATAAGGAGTATTCGCAGAACCAGAAAATGCTCCGTAACCCCATAGTTCATAATTATCGTACAAGTCATCCATTTCCTTTCCCAATTGGCGTAAGCGAGCTGTCCACCCCCTCCAATTCCTCTCCAACACACGTCTCCTCTCAGCACGCTCGGACCTGAACAACCCTCCCATCGTCTTGCTCGTGCATGTCCCTCTGGTGCTGGCTGGCGTCCTAACACCTCCTCAACTTCTTCACAATATACCTTAAAATACATTCCCCTTGTGACGAGTGTGTAGGGGTGATATCAGCGCTTGCACACTTTACTTGCCCGCCATACAATTCTCGGAAAAGAGACTCAGTTATCAATGTACGAGACCATCCCGAATGCGTCCACGAACCCAGAAATTAACTTAAAGCTGAATTGGGGTTCATACCTCCCCGACACCGCTTCCCTAGCCCCTCTACAAACTGCTTCAAAGCGGGCTACGTCGGGCGCCTCCATAAAAGCTGCGACTTCGGTCCAAATTTCCCACGGCAGTGAGATATCCCCTTCCATTATCGGCCCCGACGTCAAACTTGTCCCCTCTGCACATAACATACATCGACGTCCATCCTTAAAAAAATGAGGTTTTGTCGGAAAGAAAATATGCAAACGTTAGGCGAGGTTTTCCAATCCCTAACGGCCGTTGGGTCACTAATTGTTGTTTAAACCCACTACAGTCGCATGAGAGAAAACGAAAGTCAATTTTATTCCAATTTCAAAGTGAAAGGAGAATTCACTATTACACCATTTTACAACATAAATCAGGTCAATTTTATTCCAATTTCAAAGTGAAAAGAGAATTCACCATTACACCATTTTACAACACAAATCAGACTACATACACAAATTTCAAACCCAAAATGCGTCCAGTTTTCCAGCCTCAAAAGCAAATTATTACTCTACATTTCCAGTTTTTCTATGAGGAAGAACCGTAGTAGAAGGTGAAGGAGAAGTCAACCTCAGAGAAGTCGACCTCGGTTCCATCCATATGGTCGTCCTGTTTACCCCCTTATCACCCCTGCCAGCCCCTCCCTTGCTTGCCTCAGACGTTCGCATCTATCCTTATGCCTACTCCAGTCAGCACGCTGGCACTCCTCACTGCAATATCTGGCATCCCTCATCCTCTACACCACTTTCTGAGGGCCTGTGTCGCACCCACACCCCTCCTTGGAGCAATTTCGCATACCACGCATGGGAGCCCCATCCCTCACGATCGGGTCAGAGAGCAAGAAAAAGTTCATGTTGAGGGGTACTTCTGCCCCTACACACGCATCAGCCCTCACGCGCAGGAAGACGTAACATTCGGGAAAAATGCGCGCCCGTAGGTGCACCCAAGCTGAGCCCCTTCCTCTTCCCCCAACTCTATCTTTGGCCCCTTTGTAATGGACGACACCAAAAGGCGGAACTCCCTCGTTGGGTCTATTGGCGCTCTTAGATCCATCTGTGGTACGAAAAACCCTCTTGAATACAGAAGTTCATATCAGCTAGCTGGGCGTACATAACCCTCTCCATTTGGCTGAACGAATCAAACGCCAATAAAACGCGCCAAGTGGCGGCCTGTCTTCTCCTGCGCGACACGAACTTCCTCGAATATACACGCGACAGAAAGCGAACTTGTTTGTAAACGTTTTGAAGGACGCTTCCGTAGACTTCATTCACGATCTCGGACTCATTCGCGATCTCGGCCATCTTTTTCAGGGAAAAAACGAACAAAAAGATTTACATCGCGGCCAAAAAAACGCGTTTTCCCATTAGTGTGTTTGCCTAATTATTGTAATCATTCATTTTTAAAACAGTCAGGTCCTTCACAACCTCAGAAAATGATTTCATTAATTGCATATACATTTAAAAACATCTTAGGTCGCACTACTTTTGCGTTTCAGTTTACGTTTGTTTTCCCGGTTGAATAAAGTTGACACCATCCCCTTCATCGTCGGAAATTAAGGCCGGCATTTCGTCCACTTCAGCTTGTACATCATCTTTTTTCATCACAACCATGGCTGGAATTGAATCCCAAATTTCTCAATCGCTCTAACAACTTCGGCTGGCAGTTTTTTGGCCCCCCGTTCAACTGCCTCTCTCTCCTGGTTCGACACCGAAACGTCCTTGTCTTTCTCCATTGAAAAAAACTGCACGTGAGCACAACTGGCACAACCAATGTAAGTAAACCTAGTAACTTCAGGGCGGATTAATTCATCAGCCGGAGTACAATTTTATTTTACAACGCCAACGGCCGTTGGCATTACAGCAATGAAGTTAAGATAAAAACGTCGTAATGCAACGGCTGATAAAACTGGCGTATAATCAATAACGCAAAAAAAATTGGCAAGAACTTTTTTTTGGAGGTCCAACGGCCGTTGGCATCACGTAAATCACAACAGCAATGATGGAAACTGATTTGCAAGTCCAACGGCCGTTGGCATCAAGAAAATCAGAAGAGGGAGCGACTGCCCAAAAAACGCATAATAATAAAACAAGTACCTTGCAGGTGGTTGACAGACGCGAATCTTGTGTGGCGACGTGGAATCTGCAAGGAATGCGCAAAAACGTTGCAATCAGAATTACAAGGATTACATATTTTCCACATTTAGTTTTTCAGGTCCAACGGCCGTTGGCATGAGATTAATAGAATACCACTACATGCGTGTGAGAAAATTGTGCCGGGTGACAGAATTAAATCCAAGTTGCCCAGCAGGTGGGAGGGAGGGAGGGAGGGAGGGAGGGAGGGAAGGAGGGAAGGAGGGAGGTAGGGAAGGAAGGAGGGAAGTAGGAGGGAGGGAGGAGGAGGAGGGAGGGAGGGAGGGAAGGAGGGAAGGAGGGAAGGAGGGAAGGAGGGAAGGAGGGAAGGATAAATACCTAGGGGGGGTGCTGGCATGCATAAATACCTAGGGGGGTGCTGCCAAGCATAAATACGTCGGGTGGGGTGCTGGCATGCATAAATACCTAGGGGGGGATGCTGGCATGCATAAATACCTAGGGGGTGCTGGCATGCATAAATACCTAGGGGGGGTGCTGGCATGCATAAATACCTAGGGGGGGTGCTGGCATGCATAAATACCTAGGGGGGGTGCTGGCATGCATAAATACCTAGGGGGTGCTGGCATGCATAAATACCTAGGGGGGTGCTGGCATGCATAAATACCTAGGGGGGGTGCTGGCATGCATAAATACCTAGGGGGGGTGCTGGCATGCATAAATACCTAGGGGGGTGCTGGCATGCATAAATACCTAGGGGGGGTGCTGGCATGCATAAATACCTAGAGGGGGTGCTGGCATGCATAAATACCTAGGGGGGGGTGCTGGCATGCATAAATACCTAGGGGGGTGCTGGCATGCATAAATACCTAGGGGGGGTGCTGGCATGCATAAATACCTAGGGGGGTGCTGGCAAGCATAAATACGTCGGGTGGGGTGCTGGCATGCATAAATACCTAGGGGGGGGGCTGGCATGCATAAATACCTAGGGGGGGTGCTGGCATGCATAAATACCTAGGGGGGGCTGGCATGCATAAATACCTAGGGGGGGTGCTGGCATGCATAAATACCTAGGGGGGTGCTGGCATGCATAAATACCTAGGGGGGGTGCTGGCATGCATAAATACCTAGGGGGGGGTGCTGGCATGCATAAATACCTAGGGGGGTGCTGGCATGCATAAATACGTCGGGGGGTGCTGGCATGCATAAATACCTAGAGGGGTGCTGGCATGCATAAATACCGAGGGGGGGTGCTGGCATGCATAAATACCTAGGGGGGGTGCTGGCATGCATAAATACCTAGGGGGGGGGCTGGCATGCATAAATACCTAGGGGGGTGCTGGCATGCATAAATACCTAGGGGGGGTGCTGGCATGCATAAATACCTAGGGGGGGTGCTGGCATGCATAAATACCTAGGGGGGGTGCTGGCATGCATAAATACCTAGGGGGTGCTGGCATGCATAAATACCTAGGGGGGTGCTGGCATGCATAAATACCTAGGGGGGGTGCTGGCATGCATAAATACCTAGGGGGGGGTGCTGGCATGCATAAATACCTAGAGGGGGTGCTGGCATGCATAAATACCTAGGGGGGGGTGCTGGCATGCATAAATACCTAGGGGGGTGCTGGCATGCATAAATACCTAGGGGGGGTGCTGGCATGCATAAATACCTAGGGGGGTGCTGGCAAGCATAAATACGTCGGGTGGGGTGCTGGCATGCATAAATACCTAGGGGGGGGCTGGCATGCATAAATACCTAGAGGGGGTGCTGGCATGCATAAATACCGAGGGGGGGTGCTGGCATGCATAAATACCTAGGGGGGGTGCTGGCATGCATAAATACATGTGGGGGGTGCTGGCATGCATAAATACCTAGGGGGGGGTGCTGGCATGCATAAATACCGAGGGGGGGTGCTGGCATGCATAAATACCGAGGGGGGATGCTGGCATGAATAAATACCTAGGGGGGGTGCTGGCATGCATAAATACCTAGGGGGGGTGCTGGCATGCATAAATACCTAGGGGGTGCTGGCATGCATAAATACCTAGGGGGGGTGCTGGCATGCATAAATACCTAGGGGGGTGCTGGCAAGCATAAATACGTCGGGTGGGGTGCTGGCATGCATAAATACCTAGGGGGGGGGCTGGCATGCATAAATACCTAGAGGGGGTGCTGGCATGCATAAATACCGAGGGGGGGTGCTGGCATGCATAAATACCTAGGGGGGGTGCTGGCATGCATAAATACATGTGGGGGGTGCTGGCATGCATAAATACCTAGGGGGGGTGCTGGCATGCATAAATACCGAGGGGGGTGCTGGCATGCATAAATACCGAGGGGGGATGCTGGCATGAATAAATACCTAGGGGGGGTGCTGGCATGCATAAATACCTAGGGGGGGTGCTGGCATGCATAAATACCTAGGGGGTGCTGGCATGCATAAATACCTAGGGGGGGTGCTGGCATGCATAAATACCTAGGGGGGGTGCTGGCATGCATAAATACCTAGGGGGGTGCTGGCATGCATAAATACCTAGGGGGGGGTGCTGGCATGCATAAATACCTAGGGGGGGGTGCTGGCATGCATAAATACCTAGGGGGGTGCTGGCATGCATAAATACCTAGGGGGGGTGCTGGCATGCATAAATACCTAGAGGGGGTGCTGGCATGCATAAATACCGAGGGGGGGTGCTGGCATGCATAAATACCTAGGGGGGGGTGCTGGCATGCATAAAAACATGTGGGGGGTGCTGGCATGCATAAATACCTAGGGGGGTGCTGGCATGCATAAATACCGAGGGGGGGTGCTGGCATGCATAAATACCGAGGGGGGGATGCTGGCATGAATAAATACCTAGGGGGGGTGCTGGCATGCATAAATACCTAGGGGGGGTGCTGGCATGCATAAATACCTAGGGGGGTGCTGGCATGCATAAATACCTAGGGGGGTGCTGGCATGCATAAATACCTAGGGGGGGTGCTGGCATGCATAAATACCTAGGGGGGGTGCTGGCATGCATAAATACCTAGGGGGGGTGCTGGCATGCATAAATACCTAGGGGGGTGCTGGCATGCATAAATACCTAGGGGGGGTGCTGGCATGCATAAATACCTAGAGGGGGTGCTGGCATGCATAAATACCTAGGGGGGGGTGCTGGCATGCATAAATACCTAGGGGGGTGCTGGCATGCATAAATACCTAGGGGGGGGTGCTGGCATGCATAAATACCTAGGGGGGGTGCTGGCAAGCATAAATACGTCGGGTGGGGTGCTGGCATGCATAAATACCTAGGGGGGGGGGCTGGCATGCATAAATACCTAGAGGGGGTGCTGGCATGCATAAATACCGAGGGGGGGATGCTGGCATGCATAAATACCTAGGGGGGGGTGCTGGCATGCATAAATACCTAGAGGGGGTGCTGGCATGCATAAATACCGAGGGGGGGGTGCTAGTTAACGTAAAGGATTTACGTTAGATGGATAGAGATTGTTACGCTCTTTCCAACGGCACCTTGAACGCCTCATTTGGTTAAGGAACGTAAAAGTTATGACGTTTCCTAGGCTGTGCCGACAGTACCCGGCGCGCCACTGTGGGCGCGTACGGACACAGGATGTACAAGTGTCACTTTGATAGTCCGCAGGACGTTGACAGGACTTGTACAGGACTTGATGGTCAATTGATAGGTAGGCGCACTGTAGCGCGCCAGGACCTATGAGACAATTGATGCTGACTAGTGTACGGATAGGTCCACAGGACTAGCCGTATGGACAATTGATAGATCTGCGCGCCAAAGGCGTGCCAGAGTCTGTGTAATCAATTGATTGACAGTTCAGCTGTGACAGTGCAGCTGAATACTTGGACGCGTCCCTAGTAAGCTATATGAGTGACTTGGTCACACCGGGACGCTAGTTCTTGCGTGCACGTTCTCTTGGCACTGCGACCCTGTCGTCTGTGCTGCGTGCAGTCTTGGAAGTGACGTGACTTACGTCTGTGTTTCCTGATTGTTAATAAAGGCAACTTCCTGCAAGAACCATGGCGGAATTCGTGGCATTCTTACCCTCACAACTCGTATTACACGCTCTGTCAAAAAGATGCCAAATTCGGAAGAATTTCGGATTCCGGACGATGAGGAAATAGCCGCTCCGCCGGCTGGTTCTTCGTCAAGACCGACGTGCCGTCGTGGCAGCAATTGCTCGACGAAGTAACGTCTCGCTCGACGAGCTTCATCGTCAGCAGCGTGCAGCTCACGCATTGCTCGGGGATAACCCCGAGGACCCCGATTTGCCAGCACTGGTGCCGGCAATCCGCAACCTGTTGGACCAGATTCGAAACATTTTATCGACATTTACGGTCCAGGTGCGGGGAGGTTTGCGGTCGGTGACCGAAGTCACGACTGCCATTGAGGAGTTGGACAACGTCCTCTCTTCACTCACCGGTTACCAGAGAAACCTGCAAAACTGGGCATCGCTACGCACGGGGGGCGCGCCGGCGGTGTCAACAAATTTGTTTCAGGATCTCGCGCTGTTATCGCTGCTCACTCGCGGCGTACGCAGTCGCGAGCGCCAGGTTTTAATTAACCTGGTGGCATTTCTCGCCTCTGTGCGAGAGTGGATTCCCGCGGGGTGGGAATTATTGACGATCTTTACACATCCTCTGCGCCTCGTCGCGCGTCGGCGCGTCGCAACTTACGCGGCGGGGAGCACGCCGGTTTTAATTCATACCGGTGCAGGTCCGGAGCTGGATATGGAGGATCGTGAGTTCGTATACACGTACTGCGACTTCAGGGGCCTTGACTACTAGTCGGCCTAATTTTCTTCTGCAGTACTCGTCGACATTTTTTTGTCGAATTTTCAGCGGCAATTCGCGGGGCGGCAGCGACACCGGCGCAGGCGGCAGTGGCGACACAAAAATTTTGTACATATTTTCTGCTGCTTTGTTAAGGTGTTCTTTGAATAGCTGGTAGTGCAGGATGGCTGAGGGACGCCGTAGCAAGGGTCCAGCCAGTGGGAATAATAATGGGGGTGCTGGTAGTGGAACCGCTCACGTAGATGACGTGGGGCTTACCGGAGAGATTACCAACCTTCCTCACAATAATAATAATGCACAAGCTATTCATGGCTTTGATCTTACCACACAGGGTCTTTTAATTGTCAATCAGTTGCAGCCTGTAACCTCAGACTCCAAGCCTAAGCAGGCTGAAGAGTTTGTGGAGGGATTGGAAGGGTTCCCTAGCTTGTACGGTGGTACAAATTACTATCAAATCTGGATAGGCAGTAGCACTTTTGGCAAGTGTACTGACCAGATTAAGGACCTAACCAGGGAGTGCAAAAAGGCCAATAAGGCCTGGGCACTGTACGTGGCTGAGCTGAAGGAGCTGCTGGAGGACCAACGAAGAAGGTCGGCATCCATTGGCAGGACAAGTACCAAGGGTGGGAGGTCAAGGGGGACCTGATCCAGAACTTTCTCAACTATTGTAAGATGGTTGAGGAGGGCAGGGCTCACGGCTTTAATGTCGCTGATAACATAGCCCTAACCAACTGGCTCAAGGTTTCTGGGCTGGATAAGGCGACACGTGGCTCCTTAAAAGTCATGTGTGCCCCACACTCTACCCTGAAGGCCTACAAGGTCATCATTAAACAAGCTCTCGAGGCAGAGGAGCTGTTTGAGGGTGGAGTGCCAGCAGTGAAGGCTACCCAGGCAGGCGGGCGTACCCAGGGTGGCTCCAAGACGTCTGAGGCTGACCGAAGCCAAGGAGGGCGTAGGGGCAACCATCACAAGCGCAAGGGAGATCATTCACCTGATTCTGACAGGAGGTCACACTCCAAGTCGGTGTTCAGGCGGGTGGGTGGTCAGCCCAAGCAGGGCAACGCGTCTGACAATGGGGGCAGTGGCCAGGGCAAGTCCAAGATACAATGCTACCTGTGCAAGGGGTGGGGGCACATCAAGAAGGAGTGTCCCAGCTTCAAGAAGTCCCAGGGCCAGGGCAGCAACAAGAATAACAACAACAACAAGAAGAACAACAACAAGTCCCAGGCAGGCCAGCCTTCAAAGGGCAGTCAGCAAGAAGACAACAAGGAGCAGTGACTGTCTGAGGCAACCCCTACACACCTTAATTCACCCAAGGGGGAGGCCAGGTGCTCCAATGCAGATTTTATATCTGGGCAACAAGAGGGTGATCTCCAGGTTCAGTGTGGCCCCAGGTCACCTGGAGAGGTACAGGTTCCTATGAAGACGTCCTTGACAGCTGATGCAGCTGTAAGTATGTCTGACCCTATGCATCCTCGTGCTGGGCACGAGGGTGGACCTCTCATTTTGAGAGAAACCAATGTACAACCACAGAGGGGTGTGAAGGCCTCTGGTGGTATGCATGTGGTCCCTGCTGGCGGTCCAGGTGTTGGGCATGAGCAGGGTGACTCAGGCTCTGAGTCAGAACAGGATGGAAGTCAGCATGGTGATGCTGGACAACCTGACAGCACAGTCCTGACTGTGCCAGGGACTGCTTCCTCTGTGTACCAGGAGTTGGGTGCCCGAATCCACAACATGTTTGGGCATGCCACTTCTCTGTCAAACAACTTTGCCTTCCGTATGGGCAGGGCACCCCTTCTTAAGGCGTGTCAGCAAGCTGCCTCACGGTGTAAGTGCCAGTTGTCCTCCAACAAGCCCAGGAAATCACATGCCAAAGCTCTACCTCAGAGCATTGGTGATCTGCAGTGTGATATCCAACACATCAGGGGCATGCAACTGTTGGTGTGCGTGGACAGGTACACGAAATACAAGGTGCTGGAGCATTTACCTTCTATGAAGAACAGGTACTTGCTGGCTGCCCTGCAGAATGTAAGAGCCAAGTTTCCTACCACAAGGATCCAGGTGGACATGCAGTTTCAGCATCTCAAGGGTGATCCTACCCTTCCTGAGTTGCTGGTTACACCTAGGGAGGCTCATGGGCAGCAGGGTGCTATCGAGAGGGCAATCCAGGAGGTCAAGAAATTGATCATCTCTGAAGACTGGGTACCCTTGTCTGCACCTGCACTTGTCAGGAGTGCATGGCTGAGGAACGTGGAGCAGCAGCTGAACAGCAGGGTTAACTTCTACTATGATGGAGTTGCTGTCAGCCCAATGGGTCTATATCATGGCCTGTGCCCACCACATGTGCTGGAGGGCTGGAAACATGCTGCACATGTCACCTTTGCCAAGCTGAGGGAGAAGGACCGGGGTTGGAAGATGCTGGAGCCACAAGTGGGTCAGAAGGTCCTAGCTTGGAAGGAACCTAGCCTTTATGGCAAACGTGGTAGCTGGAGTCCTGGGGTGGTTACCCAGGTTGATGAAGCTAGCCACGCATGCTTGGTCAGCATGGAGGACGAACCAAAGCATGTACACCGGCTGAGTTGGTCATATGTCAAGCCTAACCTGATGAATGAGGGCAGTCAGGCACAAGGCTCACAGGATCTGCAGGATTTTCAGGTCCCAGGTGACATCACTGACGCAACGACCACATCTGTTGCAGGGGAATCTGTCAGCCCTGGCCAGGTTGCAGAGGTACTTGTTGAACAGGCTGCAAGGTCAACAGCTGGGGAGTCAACTGTCAAGCCCAAGGCACTAACCAAGCCCAGGGGGACAAGTTTGGCTGGATTGATTGGGGCTCTACAAAGGGCCAAGAAGCAGCCCAAGGTAGCCAAGCTCAGGTGGCATGGCAATCTGGGGCTGGACACTGCCTTAGAGGTAGACACTAATTCTCAGGTCTCCATTATTGGGACCAGGGCTGCAGCAGGGTACAGCATGTCTGAACCCAGCTATCAGTTTGTGTCTGACTTCAGTGGCGGGGTACACGTGAAGGTACTGGGTGAGGTATTCATTCCTATCCTTGGACAGGACACTGCTTTTTGTGTCTTGGAGGGCTATCAAGGACCTGCTCTTCTGGGGCAGAATTTCCTATGCCAGGATGGGGTAGTGATCACGTCCTCTCTCCTGACTAAGGAAGGGGCTGGTCAGGTCCCACTGATTAATTTCAGGACCACTCACCTATCACGTGCAGTAACCAGGACGGTTAAGCGTGTGCAAGTGTGCCAGGGGCAGGAGCCCTTGGTTGATGACCTCATACTGCCAGCTGCTAGTCATCCAAGCAGTTTGGGCATTGGTCCTCACTCACTTGCTGGACACAGCCCTATCAACTACCAAGGCCTGGTGAAGCTCATGTCCTCTCCCATTATGTGTCCCCAGGTCACACTGGGTCTGATTAAATCTGGGGAGGACTGGATCTCCAAGAAATGCGTGGAACCTGTCAATGACCTGCCTCCTGCACGACGTCTACTCAAGCTCAAGTTTGTCATCAAGATGAAGGAGGTGGACGGGGTCAAGGTACCACATGTCAGGCCAGTGCTGAATGAGTTCAAGGGTACTGGTGAGTGCACTGCTGAGGAGTTGTATACCCCTGGCATGCTGCATGATACTTGGAGGCTGCTGCTGTGTGTCTTTCTAGGCCTTCTCAACAAGGGCTTGGACTATGGCTCAGTGGTGATAGACTTCAAGAGGGCATTTCTGGAGGGTGATGCAGATGTGGCACAGGAAAAGTGGGAGGGCAAGACGCCTTTCTATGTTAGGGTGCCTGCTGTATGGAAAAGGGACATCCACACGGAGTTCCTTAAAATCCTCAAGGGCCTGGAGGGCCTGAGGTCAAGTCCAATAATCTGGAGGGAGACTCTCAACCGTTTCCTGAAGGAGCATTGCAACTTGAAGGTCTCTCCTGTAGACCCCTGTCTGTTTCTGGGGCAATGGGAAGGCCTGCCAGTGTATGCTTCGCTGCACGGGGATGACCTACATCTGATAGCTCCCACGTCGTGGCTTAAGGAGCTGATCTCCATCATTAAGTCCAAGTTTCCTCTGGGTAGGGAGCAATGGCAGGTGGAGAATGAGCCTCTGCTGTTTGTGGGCATGGAGGCCACACTGGTGAAGAAGGGAGGGGAGTGGCGTATGCTGCTGGTGGGGGGCAATGACTATCAAGAGACCCTCATTAGCAAGCTTCCTCCAACCATCACACAGGCACTGTGTCCCATGGTGAGGGGCATGGTTGCTTGGGTGGCAGGCATTTCCAGGCCAGACCTTATGGTCATAGCCAGGTTGCCTGATGACATGCTGGTGGAGCTAGGGTCTGCCAAGGTGGCTGATCAGGTCAGGGCTTCATCTGGCATTCTGTTGTCTGCAGTGGATTTATCACAACCCATTTGCATGGAGCTGTATGTGGATAGCTCAATGGACAGCAGGCAGGTCTCCAAGGTCAGGGGCAGGGCTGCAGGGCTCTTTGTGCTCAGACAGGAAGGCCTGGGGAGTTTGGTGAGCTGGTTTAGTCGCCTGCACAAACGGGTGGCTGTCAGCAGTGATGTGGCAGAATGCAGGGCTATTTGTGAAGGCATTCACACAAGCCTTTATCTGAAGGAGTTGCTTCATCAGATGACTTCTAACACTCCTTGGCCACTTCAGGTTACCACTCTTCTAAAAACAGACTCCATGGGGATGGTGCAGTTTGTGCACAGGCAGATGGCCAGAAGTAGGGACTTGGATTATCTCCTTCTTAAGGAGTTGTCCTCCTTGGCCAATATTGAGCATATCCCTGGGGTTGACAATCCTGCTGATGCTTTGACCAAGCTAGTGCAGAAGGCAGCAGTGCAATACAAGGTTCTTCAGTCTCTGATGGACCCATCTCAGCAAGCTGTCTAAGCTGGTGCATGGTTATAGGGCATTGGAGAGCAGATTGTGTGGTAGTGTCAGCATTGTGACTGGCATAATACCTGTATTTTAGTCTGTACTAAGGCTCATGGACCATGGTACACTCACTCTGATTTTAATCAGGATACAGCCAGGTTTTGGCTGGGGTTCATGCTGTTGACTACACAAGGTTGACAGGTCCATTACAGACCATGTATTCTATTTTAAAAGAAATGTATATTTGTACATACTTCTCACAATGGTCTGGGAACCTTTATTCTGGGGTTTATAGGGCGGGGTTCGATTCCCTGGTATTATGTTTCTACAAGCTGGCCTGTTCAGGTGTTTGCCTGTTCAGACTTCCCTAGTTCCCCAGGGCAGGATTTAATTGTTGCCTATGTGTTTCATTTTGTCATTTGTTTGCTGTGGCAGTTTACCATCTGGCAAGTAGACGGGCGCCGTAAGACGGGCGCCAATAGACCCCTGTTGAGAGAATGACAGGCAAACTATTGTAATACGCCTTACTTTGTCAAGTGGTATTTTAATTGTCATGGATTTATTGTACTTATATTGAATATGTACTGGGTTTTATGGGATTAGTATCTGGGATTAATGTAACTCACCGCCAGAAGGTCATTGTACTGGAGGCTCTACCGAGGTGATGGGATTAATTCCTGGAGAAGACCTCATAGAATTAACCTGTATGTATTTAATTTTGTGTGCTTCTAATATCTGGTGGTACTCTGTAATGCCACTTCCATAGGTTTTCTCCATTTCTCATGAAATGGTTTTCCCTGTGGCAGATCTGTTTCTTTTCCAGTTCCTTAAAAGAAAGGGCTGGGGGAATGGCATGGCCATTAAAGACATCTGTTCAAGCTTCAAGCTGGAGTGAAGGACATTTCAAGCTACTTCAAGGGTCCCTGGCAGGGGATGTGATCCCTAAAGAAAAGAAGGGATTGGAGTTAACGTAAAGGATTTACGTTAGATGGATAGAGATTGTTACGCTCTTTCCAACGGCACCTTGAACGCCTCATTTGGTTAAGGAACGTAAAAGTTATGACGTTTCCTAGGCTGTGCCGACAGTACCCGGCGCGCCACTGTGGGCGCGTACGGACACAGGATGTACAAGTGTCACTTTGATAGTCCGCAGGACGTTGACAGGACTTGTACAGGACTTGATGGTCAATTGATAGGTAGGCGCACTGTAGCGCGCCAGGACCTATGAGACAATTGATGCTGACTAGTGTACGGATAGGTCCACAGGACTAGCCGTATGGACAATTGATAGATCTGCGCGCCAAAGGCGTGCCAGAGTCTGTGTAATCAATTGATTGACAGTTCAGCTGTGACAGTGCAGCTGAATACTTGGACGCGTCCCTAGTAAGCTATATGAGTGACTTGGTCACACCGGGACGCTAGTTCTTGCGTGCACGTTCTCTTGGCACTGCGACCCTGTCGTCTGTGCTGCGTGCAGTCTTGGAAGTGACGTGACTTACGTCTGTGTTTCCTGATTGTTAATAAAGGCAACTTCCTGCAAGAACCATGGCGGAATTCGTGGCATTCTTACCCTCACAACTGTGCTGGCATGCATAAATACCTAGGGGGGGGGGCTGGCATGCATAAATACATGTGGGGGGTGCTGGCATGCATAAATACCTAGGGGGGGTGCTGGCATGCATAAATACCTAGGGGGGGGGGCTGGCATGCATAAATACCTAGGGGGGGTGCTGGCATGCATAAATACCGAGGGGGGTGCTGGCAAGCATAAATACGTCGGGGGGGGTGCTGGCATGCATAAATACCGAGGGGGGGATGCTGGCATGAATAAATACCTAGGGGGGGGTGCTGGCATGCATAAATACGTCGGCTGGGGTGCTGGCATGCATAAATACCTAGGGGGGGTGCTGGCATGCATAAATACCTAGGGGGGTGCTGGCAAGCATAAATACGTCGGGTGGGGTGCTGGCATGCATAAATACCTAGGGGGGGGTGCTGGCATGCATAAATACCGAGGGGGGGTGCTGGCATGCATAAATACCGAGGGGGGATGCTGGCATGAATAAATACCTAGGGGGGGTGCTGGCATGCATAAATACCTAGGGGGGGTGCTGGCATGCATAAATACCTAGGGGGGGTGCTGGCATGCATAAATACCTAGGGGGGGGTGCTGGCATGCATAAATACCTAGGGGGGGTGCTGGCAAGCATAAATACGTCGGGTGGGGTGCTGGCATGCATAAATACCTAGGGGGGGGGCTGGCATGCATAAATACCTAGAGGGGGTGCTGGCATGCATAAATACCGAGGGGGGGGTGCTGGCATGCATAAATACCTAGGGGGGGTGCTGGCATGCATAAATACATGTGGGGGGTGCTGGCATGCATAAATACCTAGGGGGGGTGCTGGCATGCATAAATACCGAGGGGGGGTGCTGGCATGCATAAATACCGAGGGGGGATGCTGGCATGAATAAATACCTAGGGGGGGTGCTGGCATGCATAAATACCTAGGGGGGGTGCTGGCATGCATAAATACCTAGGGGGGGTGCTGGCATGCATAAATACCTAGGGGGGGTGCTGGCATGCATAAATACCTAGGGGGGGTGCTGGCATGCATAAATACCTAGGGGGGTGCTGGCATGCATAAATACCTAGGGGGGGTGCTGGCATGCATAAATACCTAGGGGGGGGTGCTGGCATGCATAAATACCTAGGGGGGGTGCTGGCATGCATAAATACCTAGGGGGGGTGCTGGCATGCATAAATACCTAGAGGGGGTGCTGGCATGCATAAATACCGAGGGGGGGTGCTGGCATGCATAAATACCTAGGGGGGGGTGCTGGCATGCATAAAAACATGTGGGGGGTGCTGGCATGCATAAATACCTAGGGGGGGGTGCTGGCATGCATAAATACCGAGGGGGGTGCTGGCATGCATAAATACCGAGGGGGGGATACTGGCATGAATAAATACCTAGGGGGGGTGCTGGCATGCATAAATACCTAGGGGGGGTGCTGGCATGCATAAATACCTAGGGGGGGTGCTGGCATGCATAAATACCTAGGGGGGGTGCTGGCATGCATAAATACCTAGGGGGGGGTGCTGGCATGCATAAATACCTAGGGGGGTGCTGGCATGCATAAATACCTAGGGGGGGGTGCTGGCATGCATAAATACCTAGGGGGGGTGCTGGCATGCATAAATACCTAGGGGGGGTGCTGGCATGCATAAATACCTAGAGGGGGTGCTGGCATGCATAAATACCTAGGGGGGGGTGCTGGCATGCATAAATACCTAGGGGGGTGCTGGCATGCATAAATACCTAGGGGGGGGTGCTGGCATGCATAAATACCTAGGGGGGTGCTGGCAAGCATAAATACGTCGGTGGGGTGCTGGCATGCATAAATACCTAGGGGGGGGGCTGGCATGCATAAATACCTAGAGGGGGTGCTGGCATGCATAAATACCGAGGGGGGATGCTGGCATGCATAAATACCTAGGGGGGGTGCTGGCATGCATAAAATACCTAGAGGGGGTGCTGGCATGCATAAATACCGAGGGGGGGGCTGGCATGCATAAATACCTAGGGGGGGGGCTGGCATGCATAAATACATGTGGGGGGTGCTGGCATGCATAAATACCTAGGGGGGGTGCTGGCATGCATAAATACCTAGGGGGGGGGCTGGCATGCATAAATACCTAGGGGGGGTGCTGGCATGCATAAATACCGAGGGGGGGTGCTGGCAAGCATAAATACGTCGGGGGGGGTGCTGGCATGCATAAATACCGAGGGGGGGATGCTGGCATGAATAAATACCTAGGGGGGGTGCTGGCATGCATAAATACGTCGGCTGGGGTGCTGGCATGCATAAATACCTAGGGGGGGGTGCTGGCATGCATAAATACCTAGGGGGGGTGCTGGCAAGCATAAATACGTCGGGTGGGGTGCTGGCATGCATAAATACCTAGGGGGGGGGCTGGCATGCATAAATACCTAGAGGGGGTGCTGGCATGCATAAATACCTAGGGGGGGTGCTGGCATGCATAAATACCTAGGGGGGGTGCTGGCATGCATAAATACATGTGGGGGGTGCTGGCATGCATAAATACCTAGGGGGGGGTGCTGGCATGCATAAATACCGAGGGGGGGTGCTGGCATGCATAAATACCGAGGGGGGGATGCTGGCATGAATAAATACCTAGGGGGGGTGCTGGCATGCATAAATACCGAGGGGGGTGCTGGCATGCATAAATACCGAGGGGGGCATGCTGGCATGAATAAATACCTAGGGGGGGTGCTGGCAATGA
The DNA here is from genome assembly GCA_009746045.1 of Mesostigma viride. Taxonomy (NCBI): domain Eukaryota; kingdom Viridiplantae; phylum Streptophyta; class Mesostigmatophyceae; order Mesostigmatales; family Mesostigmataceae; genus Mesostigma; species Mesostigma viride. The sequence goes on along the minus strand of RPFO01002022.1, from coordinate 1,607 downwards.
TAAATACCTAGGGGGGTGCTGGCATGCATAAATACCTAGGGGGGGTGCTGGCAATGCATAAATACCTAGGGGGGTGCTGGCATGCATAAATACCTAGGGGGGGTGCTGGCATGCATAAATACCTAGGGGGGTGCTGGCATGCATAAATACCTAGGGGGGTGCTGGCATGCATAAAATACCTAGGGGGGTGCTGGCATGCATAAATACCTAGGGGGGGTGGCTGGCATGCATAAATACCTAGAGGGGTGCTGGCATGCATAAATACCTAGGGGGGGGGTGCTGGCATGCATAAATACCTAGGGGGGGTGCTGGCATGCATAAATACCTAGGGGGGTTGCTGCATGCATAAATACCTAGGGGGGGTGCTGGCAAGCATAAATACGTCGGGTGGGGTGCTTGGCATGCATAAATACCTAGGGGGGGGCTGGCATGCATAAATACCTAGAGGGGTGCTGGCATGCATAAATACCGGAGGGGGGATGCTGGCATGCATAAATACCTAGGGGGGGTGCTGGCATGCATAAATACATGTGGGGGGTGCTGGCATGCATAAATACCTAGGGGGGGTGCTGGCATGCATAAATACCGAGGGGGGGTGCTGGCATGCATAAAATACCGAGGGGGGGGTGCTGGCATGAATAATACCTAGGGGGGGTGCTGGCATGCATAAATACCTAGGGGGTGCTGGCATGCATAATACCTAGGGGGGGTGCTGGCATGCATAAATACCTAGGGGGGTGCTGGCATGCATAAATACCTAGGGGGGGTGCTGGCATGCATAAATACCTAGGGGGGGTGCTGGCATGCATAAATACCTAGGGGGGGGTGCTGGCATGCATAAATACCTAGGGGGGGGTGCTGGCATGCATAAATACCTAGGGGGGTGCTGGCATGCATAAATACCTAGGGGGGGTGCTGGCATGCATAAATACCTAGAGGGGGTGCTGGCATGCATAAATACCAGGGGGGGTGCTGGGCATGCATAAATACCTAGGGGGGGTGCTGGCATGCATAAAAACATAGGGGGGGTGCTGGCATGCATAAATACGTCGGGGGGGTGCTGGCATGCATAAATACCTAGGGGGGGGCTGGCATGCATAAATACCTAGGGGTGCTGGCATGCATAAATACCGAGGGGGGATGCTGGCATGCATAAATACCTAGGGGGGGTGCTGGCATGCATAAATACATGGGGGGGTGCTGGCATGCATAAATACCTAGGGGGGGGTGCTGGCATGCATAAATACCGAGGGGTGCTGGCATGCATAAATACCGAGGGGGGATGCTGGCATGAATAAATACTAGGGGGGGTGCTGGCATGCATAAATACCTAGGGGGTGCTGGGCATGCATAAATAACTAGGGGGGTGCTGGCATGCATAAATACCTGGGGGGTGCTGGCATGCATAAATACCTAGGGGGGGGTGCTGGCATGCATATAATACCTAGGGGGGTGCTGGCATGCATAAAATACTAGGGGGGGTGTTGCTGGCATGCATAAATACCTAGGGGGGGGGCTGGCTGGCATGCATAAATACCTAGGGGGGTGGCTGGCATGCATTAATACCTAGGGGTGCTTGGCATGCATAAATCTCTCTCTTTTTTTTT
>RPFO01002115.1:0-18271 GCA_009746045.1 Mesostigma viride | reverse complement strand
ATAAGCACAATTAATGGAGCCGCCAAGCCTCGTGCCAGTGAGCAGCGGTGATTCCTGGCCCCGCACCTGAGGAAGTTGCATCCGGAAACAGGTTGGACATCATGGGAGAAGAGCCGGTCTCGGCGCCTCGGTCAACGGTTTTTGATGGACCACAGTATCCTTGGAACCGGTCGGTCGCAGCGTACAAGACCAGGAATCGTGTAATTGGGCCACGATTGCAGCCGGACCACGTCTTCCCGGGTCACCCACACCCACCCTTTGCGACACAGGTCCGTACTGATCAATCTGCTTGTCATAATGTCTAAGGTATGAGTCGGCATATTTATATCATAATCAACAAAGAAAACCCCTGCGCATTTCTCTGCCTCGCGATCGGAAATTTTCGCGAATTCGGCGGACGCAAAGTTCTTTAACGGAAGGTATCGCCATTCTCTCAAGAACTTTGGTCGCCATCATCTCTGCCTCGTTGGAGCCTCCGTGCTGAAACAGCGAAGCTGGAGAGAGCCTACGCTTGCTCTCGTCCAGGAAAACCGCACAGCGGCAATACGTGGCCCATGCTTCTTGCATCGCCATATCTTGACTTTGGCCTTCGCATGGACCCAACATTTGCAGGATCAAATACAGGCTCATCCATATTATGGCCTGCAGGCATTGTCGGCGCTAGCCCCAAGAAGCAAAAAATGGCTCAGCCGGAGCCGGGAAAATGTCACTGTGCAGTAATTGTGTTGCATTCACGGCCTGCGGTAATAAAATAATGTCGCACGTGGATTCATGTTACCCGATATTTTAATTACCTCCAACTATCCAAGATGTCGGGGTGCCGTCTTCTGGTGTTGTTGATGGATTCCCAGCCGTCTTCTGTATGAGCTTTGAGCAGCAGAGCTGGCGCCTGGCGAGTGGCGGCCGTCTTCTGAAATGGGGCTCGTGCCTCGTGGTCGTTCACTTTGTTGTCACGTTCTGCCAGTAAAATACAGCCCCCCCCCCCAAGCTGACGCGGACGCGTCAGCTTTTCCCCCACCGCCGATTCTCCGCACCCCGCACCCCCGCACCCCCACACCCACCCAGATTAACGGACCCCCCACACCCCGGCAGCCCGCAGTTCCCCTGCCGCAGTTCGTCGCTACTCGCGCAGTCCAGTCTCCTCGCGGAGGCGACTACGCGGCGTGCCCCCACGCCCCCAATTTCTGCTGTCCGCCAGTGTCCGCCTGGCCCCAATGTAAACGAACCCCACAGAAGCACTCTCGCTCCAGTATGCTCGTGCAGATCCTCATCACTCGGCCGTTCAGTTCACCCCACTTTTCTCCCTTTCGCGGCGGTAGCTTATATTTCCCTTTCCTTTCTGTTCGCTGCTACTCTCATCCTCCCCCAAGCCCGAGGAGTCTTCCCGTCTCTTCGAACAGCTCAGCTCCGGGCACCCCACGACCCATTTTCGTCTCCAGTTCACTCGATTCGTCGCTACTCCTTTCCCTCCCCTAGCCCTCATTCTTCCCCTCATTCGCGGTAACTCAGTACGATTCAGTTCAGTCTCTCTTTGTGCCCCTACGTGGCATTTGCTTAGTATTCCTTACCTCTCAGAGGCCGCTCCCCCCCCCCGCGCCACTTCCCCTGCGTTTTGCCACCGGAACTACCCGCCCCGCGCCACTTCCCCTGCGTTTTTTCACCGGAACTCCAAGCAAGAGTTGTTTTCAACATATATACTAAAACTTGTAAAACGCAGCCCTGGCACAATTTTAGCTAAACTCTTTCGAACGGCTTTTCGGCTCCAGCCACTCAGCGGCGCGACTTACAGTCCGCTTGACGAATGAGCTGCGCGAAATTTCGTTGCGACCAATCACGAAAAGGTCAAACCACGGCGCGCCCATTTTGAAGGTTTTGAAGCGTTACATCCAGATGAGCCATTTGGCAGAGGTCCGTATGCCCAGATGGCTCCTACTAGAAAACTCTGCGATTTCCTGTGTTCGCGAGCTCCAGATATAACCGTCGCAAACTTTTGGGCTGTTGGACCAAACTTTATCCTGAGGAACCAGTTACAAACGCGCAGGAAGCTCACACGTGGATTTTCCTCTGCTCCACCGCCTGTAAGCGATTTTCCCCTGCTGTCTGCGGGGTTGGCGAGGTCACTCATCCCCGCGCGCATCGCGCTCCCGTACAGGGGTAGCAGTCAATCTGGAGCTTGAACTCCGCAAGTAGTACGCGAGCTCCGTCCACTGCGCGGTTGCGCAGTTTGTCCCTTTGTAGCAATGTACATATTGTGAAACTTCCGGTGAAGCTGCCTACGTAGTCTTCAGGCGCAAAGGCATACGTCATTCATCATGACGTCCCGGGTTCAATCCTTCATAAAGACCGTCTAATGCGTGTTGGATTTTTTCCCTTCACCCTTTTGCCAAATTGCATGAATCTTGTGGTCGAAACTCTAAAGCTAGCGCGCGCTCCTTGGCGGGACTAGCGCCACTTGGCACTCGACGGAGGTACGTGGTGACTCACATCTCCCTAGCCGGGGCTCCCTGGCCGGGGACCGGCCACAAAAAGTACAAGCTCTAATGTCGCGGGCGAAGCCCGCAAAACTTGTTTACATCTAAAGGATATATCAGGTCAGGATCAGGTCAGGATGTCAGGATATTATCACCCCGAGTTTAAAACTTTCGGGGAAATGGGTATATTTTATTAGCCAATTATGGACCAATGAGGTGAGAGGGGAAATAAGTATCAGCGAATCCTAATTAAAGGTGGGCACACACACGTGTGGAGGTGACAGGTGAAAGGCTAATAGGGCGCGTTATTAGACCAGGGAAGCCAGTGGACCTGAGTCATGTCGCCGTGAGGCATAATGGTGAATACCTGATTACGGCCCAGTAGATCATGAAAAAGCTGGAGCGGGCTGGGCTTGTCGTTATTGGGCCCTGGGTCCCACACCCTGTGTTGTTCCTGAGCCAACAGCCAGTATCGGCGCATAGCCGCATTCCTTAGGTATGATATAAAGCGCCGGACTACGCCGCCGCGGGTATACTCCTCGCGGGTATACTCCTCGCGGGTATTAAAGACTGTCTCGTTGCGTATGGTCCAGATCGCGTATAGCATAGTAGTGCGCAGCCATAATAATCCATTCTGCTTGGGAATCTGAAAGCTCGGTCCCTGGTGTGCCAGCAATACCGAAAATGATGGTACGCACGCTAATTGGGAGATTGGGTGGCGATGCCGTCCATGCGGCCCAGATGTTAATGAGCCACGTCCAAACCCCTGGGAGATTACAGAAAAGGAACCGGTGCTCAATGGTTTCACTAGGGTGCGTGCACAGGCATGATGCATCATGACCAAAACGCTCGTGGAGCGTAGCGCAGACCCCTATCGCCCTATGCATCAGAAGATGTTGTACATCAGTGGCCCTGCGGTCCACGAGAGGGTGGTCTACCGCCAGGGTAATCATCTTAACCCAAGTGTAGCCCGGCCAATGTATTCCCCAGCGGGCTCGGCCCGGATGGGGCTGATGGTACGTATGCAACACTGATATCATAACCCCAATCTGCGGTGTACTCGAAGATACATTTGCTGGTTCTGATGTCCCCCTTGGTTAAGACCCATCCAAATTCAACCGGGTCCAGATTGTCCATCTTCCCAGTAAAAGTCCTAAATTTAGGACCAAGTGGAATTAAAATATATATATGCAAACATTAAAATTTGACCCTGGCATTCGTGCCCATGACAGATAACACACTTTTTTAGTTTCTATCAAAAACCTGGGGTCAAATAATTACATTTAGTGCATGAATGGGCCCTGCCACCTGCCAGACCTCAAAGCGCGAATTTGGCCAAAATGTGGGTTTTAGGACCATTAGGACCAATTATTGTCAACGCATGACCATGCTATCCACACGGTCCCTTGAGCATCTTACAAGCGCTAGGGGACCCTACGAGGCCTTGGGATGGCGGGGCAGCGTATAACAAGGCCATACCCTGCTGTGGCTGCCTCTATATATACGCGTGATTAACGGTGTCACAGATGGTGCAGGTAATGCAATATAGGGTTGCATGGTTGCTGAGGTTGCCCGGCTTGAACATGGCCCACCCCTTGCGGTAAACTTTCTCTAAGCATGTGCCAAACCTTCTTTGACATCACGGACATGCTGGCCACCACCCAGCGATGAAAAAACATTGCATTTGCATTGCAACTAACACATGAATGCAGCCAAATCAAGTTACAAAACAACGTTGTGCTAACATGCAACGCTTTGTGAGCGAATTCAGGGTGCATGTAACACGTAAACCATACTGTATATACTGTCTGAGAACACCCTGAACGACTGCAGGCCATAGGACCATGGTTTATAACTAACGCATGAGTAAAACTGCTCTTACGCATGTGTGTTTTAGCTGCAGCGGACGACGAAGATAGAGACGTAAAAAATTGTATGACGTAAACCAACTATGTGTGACAGTTATGTGCACAGAGAGCGTCCCCTCTTTTTAGGCATAGCTGGCTGACTCAAAACACCACGACAGCGTTGCCAGTTACACTCATGATCTAGGACAACCCGGCACTTACCTGCTACTTACGTCGCCTCATTCCAGATGGTTGCAAAAAAGTCGCTGAAATCCGCAGCGAGGTCAGCTTTCCGAGAGCTGAGCGCACCAAAGCTGGCCAACCGGTTCGACCATGATATAAACCACGCTTGTGCTGCGTTCTAGGTCCAAGAAATACCGAAAGTGAAGACCTATAAGGTGCGCTCGCTGCCCAGCCTGAACGTCCCTAAAACATGGTCGACAATGGAAATCGGGCAAGAATATCACGGCCCAGGCGCTCCCATGTCAAATACTCCGTTTATAAACTCCAGACTATAATAAAAATCGTCCACAAAAATTTCCTGGCTTGATTCGCACCACCATTGCTAATACACTAACATGTTTGTGCCAAAATCGACCCTCCGCGAGCAGGCGATCTGCGACCCATTTGTGTTGTGCCGCTGTGATACAGCGCTACACATAAAAACTTGCGCAGAAAATATTCACAGCCTTTAAGCATAACTAACAACCTTTCGTTTTTGCTACTGGGCGCCCGAAATGATAAACGCACGTGAAAACGCCGGCCACGATTGTCAGGTCGCCATATCCACCTCACTTCATTCCCGCACCCACTTTTTCGCTCCAAAATCGGTTATATTTTTGGTCGAGGTACCTACTTTCCCGCCATTATACCCGGTACCCGGGTACGGAATCCGGGTACCATGTGCCGGTACCACGGGTCGGGTACATCATGCCGGGTACGGTCCACATGGGGTACGGTCCATATAGTGACCCCCCCCCCGGTACCTCGGTTATAGTGACCACTAGGACGATTTAGGACAAAGTCCTAAATTTAGGACCGTGGGATGATTAACAAGATGTAGTAAATCGAGCCGTGTGTTGCCCACGTGTAGCCATGTAATGCTCCCAACCGGGGATAATGGGTCCGGCCGGATCATGCAAGATCTTGGTACAGACCATCATTGGGACTACGCGTATGCGGTGACACTGGGAAGATGGCGTGTACGCATATAAGGTGGATAGTTGATACAGACACCCATTGTGGCCAGGAATAGCTTCCAGCAGTTGTAGTTGGAGCCCATCATGTGGCAGAACCGTCACGACTAAACCCTTGCACGCAGGCGTGACTCCGTCGGCGTAGAAGCTAACCCAGTCGCCGGTTATAATTGGCTTGCGTGGGGCAGTCATCAATGCATGCCACGCCGCTGGTATCGCACTTATAAGGGTTTGCCACGCTTGCAGGGAGGGCATGTGGGAGACCCAAGTGCTGACCTCGTCGTAGCTGAGCCGTCGATACGTAGCGCCGTGCCCCAAGTACATAGAGGTCTAGCACCCTGACAATCGGCGGTGACGCGCGCAGAAAGCCATCATACGGGTTGTGTCCGTGGAGAGCGCCGAGTGGCTTGTTAGTAGCGTCAGTGATTAAGTCATTAAAAAAGAGTGGCTGCCGTACCACCTCCCGTCCTCTCGAGTAGTAGGAAAGACTAGGCGACCTGGCTTGAGCTTATTGTAACCTGTCCATATGCGCTGCCAGTTGTTACGTCCCGGCCCTTTAGGTCGGACGTAACAATGGAATAAATTACTAAGGCCTTGTGGCCGTTGTACTAAGTTTTATGGACATTGGCTATTGTGTGAATTGGACTAGTTATTTTGGTCCTAGGTTGCCCTTTTAGGGCCGGTGCTGTGGCGCCGCGCCAGTTCTGAGTCTGTCCGTAGTACTAGGCGTGGATCCTGTAGTTGAGGGTCGATGTCGGCCCGGATCCTACGTGGAATGATTGGCTTGGATTGTTCCAGGGAAATTGGCGTGTATCTGCGCCGCAATCAACCTAGGTTAAATTGGTCCGAGGACGAGAGTCTCGTCCTCTTGGTTTGATGAATGATAAGTGCGAATACGCCTACACATTGAGCCCGGGGCAATTATCCATTTGTAATTGGTGTTGCTAGCCAATATAAGTGTGTACTAATTAGCTTGGCATCAAGCCGTGATGCCAGATATCTCACGACTCACGTCGTGAAGCGCAACCTACTTTAGGCTACCTTGAATTATTCCTAATTCCGGCAAGAAGGGTCTTTCGCTACGTAGCTCAGGCTAGGTGTGTCTGGGCTGGGACGTAACACTGGTTATCGGAGGAAATGTGCTGGAAAGGTTAGCTAACTCTCGCGGAGAGGGTTAGTGAGCCAATTAGGATACCAAGGCTGAGTTTGACGTAGGTAGAGGTTCCGGAATTCAACGACTGCTGACTGGTCGGCGGCCAGCCCGTAAAGGGATTCAACGACGACCTAGCCAGCAAGCGGCCAGTCTGGGATACTCGGCGGGGCTAGCAATAGTCCTGTGGTGAGGTGCTGTAAACGATAGCGTTCAGCTCTCCTGCTTTCAACGACACCTAGTGGCGGCCAGGGCTTGCCTTCAACGACACCGGGTGGCGGCCAGCTCAGGAGGATTTAACGTCATCGAATATGGTTCGTCCCCTAGATAGGATCTTTCTTTGCAAGCGATGCCTGTGGAAGGCTAGCTGGCGTGCTCGCTTCTCTCCGGGTTCGCACGCGTAGGGGTTCTCGTTATACGTTGTGCCTCTATAGGGTGTGAATGTCGTTGGTGCGAATGGAAGTTGCGGACGACGACCATTCGTTGTTTTACATGTTGTGGGGGTGAATACCGTCTGGCTGTTGCCGACTGTGTTGACGGTGTTTACCTCCGTGTAATCGTTGTATAGCCCCTTTGCCGCGGAAGGCTGGGGGCGTGTGCTGTGCTACACTCCGTGCTCTCTCCTCGTTTGTTTAAGGTCACTGCATTAGAGGTAGCCTGGGTTTCCCCTTTCTCTCCTGCTTGCAAGCCGCTGCCAGACTATGATGTAACATGCCCCGACGTAAAATAAACAAGGGTGGACAGTCTGGATTTCCTTACTATGCAGTAGCTAGCTCACGACGGGGATAAGGGTAGACCTGCTATATTCTACAGCTGGAAGACTTGTGAGGAACACATTAAAGATAAGATATTGTCCCAAGGCTCTAGTGCTAAGTGGAAAGGGTTTGATAACATTACAGATGCAGATAGGTTTGTTAGGGAACACATGCCATTGCCTGAGGGGATGCACATCACACGTGAATGCTCCAAGCCACCCACGCTCAGCAGTCAGGGGGAGGGGACAGCAGTTACAGTTACCTTCTCTCAGCTGACCATTGGCCCTAGCAAACAGTAGAGGATACTATTACTAGGAAGTAATACTAGGTTCTATATCTATAGATCCATAGCACGTGGTTGCTCTTTCTCTCTCTCTTCTTCCTGGGGAGGTGATGCCTGCTGTGTAAGGTACCGGTACGAGCACCATGCCAACACGGTACCAAACAAGGAACGCCAGAGAGACAGAAGACGAGCTTAGGGAGAGAGATTCAGATAATAGAGAGATAGAACCGGTAGACAACCACGAGCACGGTACAGAAGGGCTAGAGGTACCACCACAAGTAGAGACAGGTACAGGTGAGGTCATGGAGAGACCTGTGGAAGGCTCCCTACGATCCAGATCTAGTTCCCCAGCGGATGGGGACAATCTAGACGCCTTGACAAGGCAGGAAGAGGACAGAAGTGACCAAGAGATACTCCAGGGGGGCTCGCAGCAGCAGCAACAGCAGCAACACAGCAACAGCAGCAGCAGCAGCAGCAGCAGCAGCAGCAGCAGCAACACAGCAGCAGCAGCAGCAACGACCAGCAGCAGCAGCAGCAGCAACCACAGCAGCAGCAGCAGCAACAACGGCAACCCCGGTTACAGCAACAACAACTCCAGACGAGACCACAATGGCCACCATCGGATCCTGAGCAGCAGGGGACGAGAATGAAGATACCCTGCACTACCGCCATCAGCAGCCAGCCACCGGGCGGCCAACGCATCCTTGGGCAGGTCGGGGGCGGCCCCAGGGACCTCCACCGGGCCCCACACACCGGGGCAGACGCAGAGTGTCCTTCGGCAGCACGTCCCTGTTACCCACGGCGCTCTGGTATTCGGATGAGGAAGGGGAGATCCCAGGGGCAGATGGCGAGTTCGATGACCTGGAAGGGACTAACGAGGCGGACGAGGGAACTGTCACGCAGGGCCCGCCCGTTGGTACTCATAGACCACGGACCAGCCCAGGGGAGACCAGGAGCAGTGTCACCACCAGAGACGAGGAGACTCACACGCCAGTCCAGCGCCCGGCACCTCAACCGCAGCGCCCACGGGTGCTTGACCAAAGCGCGGTCCCCTCGCCTGCGCCTGCTGGCAACCTCAGCTTCAGCAGGGTGGCCTTGGATGACCCGGGGTACGAACACCCCTCATCCGTCCAGGTGCGGCGGACTCATGGTACGCCGCCCAGATCCGGCTCTCTCCCCCGGTCGCAGCCCCCCACCTTCGGCGATATCCCCCACGTAGACGTCGGTGGGCCCGTCACCGCCGCGGTAAAGGCCCCACCGATGCCCAATTTCAAGAATGTACCCAAGCTGCACGCGGACATGAAACCGCGCGAGGTAGAGGAATGGGGACGCATGTGGCGACGGCAGTATACCATCTGGCGCAATCACCACAACTGGCAGCTGGCCACCAGCGATCTGATTGCTAGTGATTAACTCCTGTATGGACCCCTCGGTGATAAGCATCTTGAACTGTGAGAGCATCGCGTCCCAGTCATACCCGCAAACCTTGGCGGAACTGATGGACCGGTGCGTCGCAAGCTGGTGCCCCCAGATGCTACACTCCACGAGCGGATGGCCTTCAGCAAGCTGCGCCAGGGGACCACCCCATATCGCGAGTTTCTGTCTAAGTTCGAGTCCAGCGCCGCCTACCTGGCTGACATGACCTGGTACGAGTACAAGAGCAGGTTCATCGAGGCACTCTGTCCTGAGCTGCAGGACGAGGTATTCAAGCACTACGCTGATGTCCCTTGGGAAGAGTGGGACATCTTGAATATCCAGAGGTATCTCCTACAGGTGGCCGACGTAGTGGCTCGCGGGCGTGCACCCTCAGTGCGCCGTTTCTTCAGACCAGCTCCCCCGCGACGGGTGAATCAGATGTACTCCACTGAGTTCGCCGGCGAGGAGGAGGACGAGTACCTCGACGACCCTGACGAGGGCTACACTGACCATGGCGTCAACGCGATCGACGCTAGCAAGGCGCGCTGCTTCATGTGCAGCGAGGTGGGGCACCTCAAGCGCGACTGCCCCAAGCTCCGGGGCAAGAACGCCAGTCGTGGGCAGGAGAAGGGACACCCAGTGTTCGTTTCTCCGGCCCGGCCTTCGGCAGCCGCCCCGACTCCTCCGGTCCTCGGGACCGACCCCGCAACGCGGGTGAGCGTGCGGCTCGCCTGCAGCACGCCAGACAGGTCCCGACGCAGTACCAGCAGCCGCGACCACCCGCGACCAGCTCTACCAAGGGTGTGTTGCGCGCGGTCAACGAGATTGAGGCGCGGCGACAGTCCTCCTCTTCGGCCAAACGCAGGCAGTGGCTGGCTACGAGTATGACGACGAGGAGGGGGCTGACGAAGAGGAGGAGGGGGGGAAGAGGGCGGGCGGTCGGGCGAGGCGGCCTCCCGTCCCACCGCTCCTCGGGAGTAGTAGCCCTGCCCATGGGCTTGGGTCCCGGGGTAGGGGATAGGGTAGAAAAATCAGATGGTAGCCCAGACGCGGAGTCAACTAGAGTAGAGGTAGACGTCAATAACGTGGCCGCAGACGCGTCCACCCAACCGGCGGCGCGTGCATCTCAAGGAGATTCGCGACATCTGTTTCTTTTCAGCGGAGGGTTACTGGTCCCTCCCACCGTCCTTGATCCGTATTTGAAGGAGAAAACGATCATGGACGTGAAGTTCCTGGTCGACACCGGCGCCTCCACGTCCTTCATCAACGAGGCCCTGGTGCGTCGGCTGGGCCTGGTACCACGACCTCACACCACGGCAGTGTATGTCACCTACTCAGACGGTCGGCGACACCAATCGCCGGGCCTAGCAGACATCAAGGGTGTGCTGCAGGGCACGCCGGTGGACCTGGTGGCGACTATTGCGCCGTTGGGCGCTGCCGACATCATCATTGGAGTGGACTGGCTGGACAAGCAGGATGTGGACATCAGTGTGCGCCGGCGGGTAGTTTGGTTTCCGGATGGTTCATTCTGGTGCCCAGACAGCGAGTATAGGGCACAGGCCGCGGAGGTCCATAACATTACACACGAGCGCTCGGCGGACGGGCCTCGACCAGCGTCCCAGATCCTGATGAGTAGCAAGACGCTGGCGCGCCAGCTCCGGAAGGGCAAGGAGTACGCGATGTATCGCATAGACCTGGACAGCACTCAGGCTCTGCTTAACGAGATTGGTGCCGGCTTCACACCGGACGAGCTGGCGCGGTTCAATGCCGTCCTGGAGAAGCGCACTGCTCTCTTCGCGGATCGCACCCCCCAGTTCCCTCCCAATCGATCGGTGTTACATCGTGTCCAGCTCCAGGAGGGTTCCGGGCCTACCGTGTCTCCCATGTACCGCATGGGCCCAGTCGAGCTGGTGGAGCTCAAGAAGATCCTCATTTCACTGCTCGACGCTGGGCTCATTGAACCCAGCAACAGCCCCTTCTCAGCGGGCGTGCTGCTCGTTCCCAAGCCAGGGGCAAGTGGCGTCTGGTGACTGATTACCGGAAGCTGAACGCCATCACCGTCAAGTCCCGGTATCCTCTACCGCGGATCGACGACATCTTCAACCGTGTCCAGGGGGCTACGTGTTTCACCGTCATCGACTGTGCGGACGGGTTTTGGCAGCTGCGCATCGCGCCAGAAGACTGCCACAAGACCGCGTTCGCTACGCCCTTCGGTCACTATCAGTTTCGGGTGGCGGCAATGGGGCTGTGTAATTCGCCTGCGTCCTTCCAGATGCTGATGAATGACATCCTCCGTCCGGTGATGGGCACAGCCCACTTGCCGCAGGTCTCCCAGGACCTGGCGGACCCGCAGAAGGGGGCGCGCCCGCCCTGGACCTACAAGCGCACGTGCGCGCTGGCGTATCTGGACGACATCCTGGTGTACTCCAAGACGTTCGAGGAGCACCTGGAGGATGTGGACGCCGTGCTGCAGATCATGGAGGATGAGCACCTTTCGGCGCGGAAGGCCAAGGTGCGCGCCGGTCGCTGCGTGCCGTTTCTGGGCCATACCCTGTCCGCGGACGGCATCGCGACCGACCCTGAGAAGATCGAGTCCGTCCAGCAATGGCCTGTCCCTACGGACGTGAAAGGGGTGCGCAGCTTCCTGGGATTGGCATCTTACTACCGACGGTTCATCCCGCGGTTTGCCACCATCGCCGCCCCGATCAACGCTCTTCTCAAGAAGGGTACCCCGTTCCTTTGGGCTGAGCAGTGCCAACAGGCTTTCGAGGCGCTTAAGCGCCACCTCACCACAGCGCCAGTCCTTGTCCTGCCGGATCCGGCCCTTCCTTTCGTCGTGGCCACGGACGCCAGTAAGGTGGCCATCGGGGGTGTTCTCCTGCAGGACCAAGGCAAGGGCCTTCAGCCCATCGAGTACATCTCACGCACGATGATTCCGGCGGAGCGGAATTATCCAGTGCATCAGCAGGAACTCCTGGCAGTAGTCTACAGCTGCCACACGTGGCGTCATCATCTCTTGGGGGCCCAGTTTTCGGTGGCCATCAGTGAGCAGGGGGATCTCGACCCCCATCGCCTGGTGATCCACACGGACCACCGGCCGCTCACCCACCTCCTGGTGCAGCCCAACTTGACGCCCCGCCAGGCGCGGTGGATGGAGTACCTGTCACAGTTTGCGCCGTTCAAGATCCAATATGTCAAGGGCGCGGACAATGTGGTGCCCACGCCCTCTCGCGACGGGCGGACTATTGGTTCTACGAGGACATGGACGTGCTGCATACCACCTGTGTCCCAGTGGCCGCCCCGGGGACCGCCTACGGTGTGGAACCACGGTCTCCCCAGGCCCGCCACTTGTTTCATCTTGGGCACACCACCATGGATGACTTGTCACCCCTCCCGGAGGAGACGGTTCAACCAAGCGCCCACGAGGACGTGGACACCCCCGGGGAGGGGGAGGGGTCGCATGCGCGCGTGCCCCTTAGTCATGTGGTGCCGCCCCAGGGAATTTTTCAGCTTCAGCCGCTCGGCCCTCCCACAGTCTTCTCAGAATTCGTCAACCAGGCGGGTACGGATGCGGCAGAACCGGCTGCGGACGCGTTCACAGTCACGTCGGACTTGGAGATGCTGATCAGCCGTTTCACGATCACGGAGGAAGCAGCACTTGAAGCCATCCGGGCACATCCCCAGCAGATGGGGGCCTATCCTTGCAAGTTCCAGGAGGGACGCCTGTTCGTGAGGCTGCCCCAGCCGGAGGAATGGCGGCTGTATGTTCCTGAGCTTTGTAGGGCTGAGGGGATTCACAAGTGGTCGCTCAATTTCACAAATTTTACTCAATTTTTCCAAATGTTATTGAATGCTTGTATTTGTCAATGAAGTAGGTGTCATTCACCATGAGGACCATGAAATTAGACCACCTAAACAAATTGGGCTCATTCTGAGCTCAAATGGTGACATGTGCTAGTATGAATATGCAGCTTTTCGCCATTTTCACATGTATTCTTCAAAAAACAAATAGGAATCATGATCAAATGAACTCATATCAAGCTGGATTCTTGCAAGCAACATTTAGACCATGAAACTGGACCACCTACAAAAATTGGGCTCATTCTGAGCTCAAATGGTAAGGCATCATCCAAGGACTAGCTAGGATCTACGGGTGTCATTGGCATGGCACAGCTCTGGGCTGACAGTTCTGACATGCACCTCTTTCTTAACAGTCCATCATGAATATACAATAAGTATGTACTAAGACATCAGCTTATGTAAGCACATCACAGCTGTCTCACTTAATAATACTTCAGTTTCATTTAGTCAAAGCTTAACTAGTAAACCAGTCATTGCTAATGGTCCAGTCATTGGAGAAGCTTGGCCACTGCTGCGACGGGGGCCGGCACCATAGTTGGGGAAAGATGACAAGGATGACGGCACCCACGTGGTCCCCGGACGCCATCGTGGCATAGGCGTCGTGTTCCCAGACGCGGCCAGTGTCGCAATTGAATTGAGTGCAGCAACCGCCACAGAGACCGTGCCAGATAAGGGATCAACGGATGGGAGCCGGCGTCCGCCCACCTGTACAACACCAAGCACATCAAGGTTAGCATGCCTTAGGGCACGGTACGGAGGAAAAATCCTCCAACAAACCAAACAAACATATCCTATATACTGCTCCAACATGAATCTATTCACAAAGGAATATTATGTTTCCAAAATAGGAAAGGACATACCTGCATGGGAAGTTGCATCTGAGCCAGCATTTGCTGCACTTGAGCCATGGGCGCTAGTTCGGCGTCCCCGTCAATTACTCGTGGAGTCATTGTAGCGGCAGGGAGTGGGAGGCGGTAGTGTTGCTGTTGCTGCAGCAGCTGCTGCAGCTGCAGCAGCACCAGCTGTTGCGGCTGTTGCTGCGGCTGCTGCTGCTGCAACAGCTGCAGCAGCTGCTGCAGCAGTTGCTGCTGCTGCTGCGGCGGCGGCGGCGGCGGCGGCTGCAGCACGGGCTGCTGCTGCTGCTGCGGCGGCTCCTGCTGCAATAGCTGCAGCAGCTGCTGCAGCAGTTGCTGCTGCTGCTGCGGCGGCGGCTGCAGCAGATGCTGCTGCGGCGGTGGCTGCTGCTGCTGCGACTGCTGCTGCTGCTGCTGCTGTGGCGGCGGCGGTGGCGGCGGCGGCTGCTGCTGCTGCTGCGGCTGCTGCTGCTGCTGGTGGAGCAGCAGTTGCCACTGCTTCTGACTTTCCAGCATCTGGCGTTGCAGCTGCTGAAGCTCCGCGTTGTGCTGCTTGTGCTGCTCCGCGAGAGTGCGGCGCAACTTCGCTACTTGCCCATCGCGGGGTGCCAGCTGCATGTCAGGTTCTTCATCCGACTCGTCCTCGCGTACATATACCGAGGGAGGCCTCTTGCTGCTCCTGCCACTCGCCCTGGCTTCGCTGCTCGGCTTGACTGCTTGATCACCGCACTTGGGCTCTGCCTTGGGCTGGCTGTCCGCCTTCACACGCTTGGAAGAGCGTGTGGGGGCAACCTGCAGCTGCGGCTCTGGCACACTCTTGTTAGCGCGAGGTTGATAGGAAGTGACAGGTGTCTTGCGGTTTGGCATGTCCTTTACCAAGTCAAACTTGACTGCCTCAGCGCCTTTGCCAGTGTAGATCAAGCCACCAGAGATGGCCCGAAGCGCCGCCAGACCTGCGCTTGGCAGGTATTCGCACACAGCATCTAGCCGGTCGCGCAGGACGGTCAGGTTGCCAACCCTGGCGACAACGCCATCCTGTATCAAGACGGGCCGGAGGGCATGGGATTGTTGAGCCCAGGTCACGTAATATGCTGGGGGATCAGGCGTCAGCTTGACCACCCCGCTCTTGACAGCCCCCTCTATAAGGTCCTTTCTTGCGTATGGCGTGTTTGCCAGGAAGATCCCCGCCCCTCCGGAATACACATGAAAACCAAGAATTACCTTGGGGAAGAGGGGTTTGCCGAGCTCTTTATGAGAGATGGCGACGCGAATCAATTGTCCTACACGGACATCGCCAGGGGAGGGGACACCATCAGGGGAGGGAGGCCACGACAGAAACGCTGGAGCTTCCAAGGAAAGCTGGTCCCCCGACTTGAGATTTGCAGCATCAAAGCTGGCACGCCGTGCTGCACTGCTAGCGCTGGGCATGGCAGCTGCTGGGTGGCCGCCCCTGGGCTGGGCGTCGTCTGCATGTGATGCTTCGCAGGTGGGGGGAGGCGGGGAGTCGGGGGGTGGGGGCAGGGAGTCCGGTAAGTCATCATCGACCATGACACCCGCGCTCGACTTGTCACCACTCGATGGCACGCCCTTGCTGGCATCAGTTGAAAGCACGCCCTTGCTGGCATCAGTTGAAAGCACGCCCTTGCTGGCATAAGTTGACGGCGCCTCCTTGCTGGCATCAGTTGACGGCACCTCCTTGCTGGCATCTGATTCCGCGTCGGCATGGGCGTCGGCACCCGGAAACACTAGCTTCCTGCCGGGAGCCTTTGGATGTCCTTTCTCCCAATCCTCCACCTCCTTGCATCCGGAATCCTCCAGCAACATCTTACGGTCGTCGTCGGTTTTCGGAATGAACTTGTTAGCAGCGGACCCCAGGGCCGGGGGGGGAGTGCCGAGCTCATGATGACCGTTCGAACCCGAAGCTTGGAGATTGGCAACTTTCACGCCACCGGGGTCACGGCATCCTGGGCACCACCACTCCTCCCCATTTTTATTCCCGTCAATTGCCTTGACGCAGATCGCGTGAGCAAATAGGTTGCAGCTTTCACCATTTCGGCCCCGACAGTTGTTGTCTGCCCCATCGGCATGGCCTAAGAGGCAAACACCCGCAGTTTGTCCATAACACAGTCGTTCTGCCCGCAGCCTCTCTGTTTCACTCAGATACTCCGCCATATCCCCTACAATTTAGCGGACGACGAACTTCATCGTCGACGACGTCATAGGCTGGCACGTTCTCGTTGTGTTCGTGCGCGCATGCCCTGCAGTGTTTTCTTGGCAGACTAGTGCACGCACCTCCACCCGCGCGCGCGCAAACACGGCGGTCAGTGTGCTTTGTTCATTCAAAAATCATGGGCATTCATTGACAATCCTCGAGGTTCGTGCAGTCTGAATTTCGTACAACGGTAGTATGAAGTTCAGACTGGACGGGCAGTCTCGGGTCTTCGATGAATGAATTCCAGTGAATGCAAGATGAATTGCCGAGACCGACCTGTTAGCAAGGAAATTCGTCCTTTTCGTATGTTCAGACTGGACGGGCAGTCTCGGGGCTTCGATGAGTGAATTCCAGTGAATGCAAGATGAATTGCCGAGACCGACCTGTTAGCAAGGAAATTCAAGTCCTTTTCGTATGTTCAGACTGGACGGGCAGTCTCGGGGCTTCGATGAGTGAATTCCAGTGAATGCAAGATGAATTGCCGAGACCGACCTGTTAGCAAGGAAATTCAAGTCCTTTTCGTATGTTCAGACTGGACGGGCAGTCTCGGGGCTTCGATGAGTGAATTCCAGTGAATGCAAGATGAATTGCCGAGACCGACCTGTTAGCAAGGAAATTCAAGTCCTTTTCGTATGTTCAGACTGGACGGGCAGTCTCGGGGCTTCGATGAATGAATTCCAGTGAATGCAAGATGAATTGCCGAGACCGACCTGTTAGCAAGGAAATTCAAGTCCTTTTCGTATGTGCGCGAAACATGAGGGGTGGGAAAACGGAATAAGCACAGAAAACGGAATCAGCGATGGCGGAGAAGACGGCGATGGCACTTTTCAAATCGCATGTCATGGACGTGCACGAGCCGGAATGGTTGGTGGGGACCCCGGTATGCAAGATATTTTCAGGCCCAAACTCAGGGGAGAAGCGGTATCATGCCCATGTGACGGCGTTTAATAAGGAGCACAACATGGTCCATGTGCTCTACACAGACGGGGACGATGAAATAGTAGGGTTAGATGAGGTGCGAGCTGCGCTTTGCGCATGCCCAGGTGTAGAGTTACCCAATCTGCCACCCGACTCGACTGCGCGAGGTTAGGCGGAGATAGTAGAGTGCGTTCGGATCGAAGCAGGTCGCACACCGGGGCACGGCTAGCAAGCAAGCGAAGGCGACCCCGCGCCACAAGCGCCGCCCTCCCCACATAATTGATGACTCAGACTCAGACTAGCCTTATTGATGTGAGTTTAAATTTTTCAGTTTTAGATCCCAGCGTGCAACATACAGGGATGAAAAGCACTTTAACATGTATTATTGTGCTCTGCGACTCCCCAATAGGAGCGCGTGTTTTATCAATGAATTATTTAATTAATAATTTTTTCAGTTGGAAATGACGTCAAAACTGGGCTGAGTTTAAATGTTACTTATATATATATACTGTCCTGAGCCAGTAGACATCGCGCCTTACGCGGATCCGCGCTTTTTACGTTTCAGTTCAGACAACTGGTCTCAGACATGCACGGGGCTCGGCGTGCCATGCTTCCACGTTTGTTGTCTCTTTTCAGACAACTGGTCTCAGACATGCACGGGGCTCGGCGTGCCATGCTGCCACGTTTGTTGTCTCTTTTCAGACAACTGGTCTCAGACATGCACGGGGCTCAGCGTGCCAATGCTTCAGTCCACGTTTGTTGTCTCTTTTCATATACTGTCACATGTCACCATTTGAGCTCAGATCGAATGAGCCCAATTTTTGTAGGTGGTCTAGTATTATGGTTTAAATGTTGCTTGCAAGAATCCAGCTTGATATGAGTTCATTTGGTCATGATTCCTATTTGTTTCATGTAAGAAACCGGTGCAAATGGCGTAAAACTGCATATTCATACTGTCACATGTCACCATTTGAGCTCATAATGAGCCCAATTTTTGTAGGTGGTGTAGTATTATGGTTTAAATGTAGCTTGCAAGAATCCAGCTGGATATGAGTTCATTGGTTCATGATTCCTATTTGTTTCATGTAAGAAACCGGTGCAAATGACAAAAAGGTTGCATATTTATACTGTCACATGTCACCATTTGAGCTCATAATGAGCCCAATTTTGTAGGTGGTCTAGTATTATGGTTTAAATGTAGCTTGCAAGAATCCAGCTCGATATGAGCTCATTTGGTCATGATTCCTATTTATTTCGTGTAAGAAAACGATGAAAAATGGCGTAAAACTGCAATATTTATACTGTCAC
>RPFO01000326.1:0-18297 GCA_009746045.1 Mesostigma viride | reverse complement strand
CATTGCCGGAATTGTCCTTCGCCCAGCGGCGCAACAACTTCCATGGAATAATAAGACGGCATCCCGCGAGCCTGGAGAGTTTCTTGCCGATTGACGGAAATCTTGCCGAAACCCAGGCAAATTTTTTAAAGCTTTACAATTAACATTTAAACGCATCCTTGACGCTAGGTAAAGCCCATAAAACCTGACAATCACCGCCGCCAGCGTGCATTCTAATTTATTCCTCTCGACGAAAACATCAGATTGGACCCCCGTGGCGATGGTCATCAATAAAATCATCGACACTGCAAAAAACGCGAACTCCGCTACGAAGTAGTATCATTTACTCATCGTCTTTAAGATTCGCTCAGTTTCTCTGCATTCCGCGAGCTATCTTTTTCTACTCTGCCTGAAAGCACGTCGCCATGGCCAGCTCCGGTAGGGGTGCGCGCCCCGTGCACCACTTTTTCACGGTACGGACGGGTACCGCGAATTTTTCGGCGCCAAAATATTCGCGCCGGGACCGTCCCCTTAAGGGGAGGTGGCACCCCAAAATTGAACTAAGGTAATAACACTTGAAATTCATTTGCACAATGCTGAAATATGATTGCGGGCACTAAATAACATCTCTTGTGAGTTGTCCATGCACTTGTTGGGGGTACTACCCCCAAGTATACGCCAATATTGCGCTATAAATAGAAAAAGACGCTAATTAGGGCTGGGTATGCCCCAGCCAATGCACACATTTGTTGGCAACCAAAAATCAACCATTTGTAGTTCCCTGAGTGTGTACCTTGCTGAGCTATTTACATCATGGAAATGGCAAAACCTTGAACAGTTATTAATTTTCCCGCAAAACAGGTCTTTTTTTACCGGACATTGGGAATAAACATATCATAAACACTTCAGATAAGGCCACAAAATCAAGCGAAAATCCGGCTAACAGGGGGACAGCAGTGGTCCAAGTCCCAGGTCATTCCGACAAGTCTAGCTCAAGTTATAAGGTTTTGCGTGCTAAAACCTGAACATACGCTAAATGAGGTTTTTCTGTGTATAAGGCCACCTAGACATCATGTTTTCCATCCAAGAAGCCAAAAAACATGCCCAACTCGATCACACAACATAAGAAAAGGCTAGGCACCTCATCTGCCCTCCCCTGCCCTCAGCATGGCCAGCCTTGCCAGCGTGCGCATAGCAACACCATCGCTAGGCATACACGCACCAAGAGAGCATACACTAAGCTCAGCCCAAGGTTACCATGTAAATTTATGCCAAGAACTCAGCAAGTATACGTGTAAAAACCTTAGAAATACTGCCCAAGCAATAGAGGCATCTGCAGCCTGCAAACTTGGCAGCAAATCTTACATGTTGTCTGCCAAGCATTCACATCCTATCCAGCTTGCCTTGCTGCACACATAGCAGGGAAGTCTTAATGGTTATAGCTCAAGGAAAGCAATGGAAACACCTATCTAATGCAATGCCACTCATGCAGTATGGCCAGCAAAAGAACCACTCTCACCTTCCTTTCCAATAGGGCAATTTGCTAAGAAGCTGATGCCAGCTTGTTAGCCTCTAGGCACATGCCGGATGTCGTTCTAAAACAGGCGTGTCAGATCCGGCACATAACAAAGCGTCTGAGCAAGCTCACGTCCAAAGGATTATGGAAAACAAATGTCAACACATTACCAACAACTTGACCTCGGCGCATTTAGCATGCCAGCCACAAACTACACGAAATTGTACGAAATAGCTAGGAATCTGACGATGCAACCGAAAGAAATGGAGCGCTTCCTGCAGGGAAACTGCCCGAAAAAAAGGCGAAAGGCCGACGTTAATGCACCTGCCTGCGTGGAAATGTTTCATGCATAAACTGGCACGCAAGTTCGAACAATAAAAGACATCATCCATTGATCAGGCGAACAAGGAAGGTGCGCCTTCCGTGAATACGTCGAAGGCGACATGCGCAGGCCTGCGTAGGTTCTTACCTTGAATGCCGGAAATGTAAAAGAAACCGGGAAGCTTCGGCACAAACTCGACAACACCATTAAGTTAGCTTCATAATCGCTCTTTAGAGCCTACGTTGCCTCACAATAGCTGCCGTAAACCTGCATTAAATTTCATGATCCGCAAGAGAAATTATATCCTGGACCCCCGCGCCCGTAGCCGTTCGAGAAATTAGCGGTATTGCAAACCGTAAACTTTCCGCCACGAAATGAGGTCATCAACTAATCTTCTGCGAAATTCAATCATTTTTTCTAGCTGTTTACGTGCCATATCGATTAATATTGCATAAAGGCATGCCGCCATGGCCACTTCCGCGAGGGTTGAGCGGTCCGGGCACAAGTAACTTGCATGAACTTGCATGAACTTGCATGAAGTTTTTGTAAACATCAGACACTGATTTCTTCAGACGATGCACAAGGCTGGGCGCGGCGCAGCGTGCGCAAGGCTGGCGTGCGCAAGGCTGGGGAGTGCGCGAGGCTGGGAGTGCGCAAGGCTGGGCGCGGCGCGACTTGACAGCTACCCACTGGTGCGGCGTAAAACTCCAACCGACGTAAAAGTGTGGCTTGCAAAAGGCGCCAAATTTTGAGCAAGCAGGACTTGGGTCAAATTCGCCGATGCGACCTCTGGTGATCATGGCCGCAACTAGCCGACTGCAATCCTCGTGAAGAACGTCGCGGCTTGCGATTTCATTTCATAGGCACTATCATCATGGCTAGGGCCGTGATTCTAGCCGTTATTTATTTAGGACTCATGTTAACGGCATGCAGGGCCTTGTCATATGTGAACATTACAAGCGATGAATGGGTACGTTTTCCCCTTTTGTTATACTTTGATAATTTACGTTCTAGGTATTGTTCTACGTTCTAGGTGTTGTCTAGATATTGTTTACAACTTGGAAAACGCTGCCATAAATCTGCTTATCACGCTCTTGGTTAAAAAAAAAAAATCAATTGAGCAAGATATCTGCAGCTTCGGTTGGCGCTCCTCATGCGTGCAGGATATTGACAGCGGCGCCAAGCCGGACACGATTATGACGCTCTGTATGCGCATAACGCCAGCCATGGCTGCCAAGTGCGTGTTGGAAAACAGCCCACACGCTACTCTTCATTGCAACGTGGCTACGATTGAAGTTTATGTTGAAGGGGGTACCATCCTGGCGGCGTATCAGGTGAGCGTTTGTCAGCTAGCCATATGATGTGTAGCCTGGCCTGCCGAAAAATTCACCGTAGGGCCTGGGTTTGAGGACTAGGATTTCTTTTATTTCATGGACTGTCATACGTACACACTTGTAAAGCATTACAAATGACGCTTGGCAGGGCACGCTCGGTAAAATAAATTGTCATTCCGACATCATGTTAGCGACAGCCCTGCCCAGCGTAATTTGTAAGGCTTTACAACTTGTACTGTACCCTGCTGAGGCCCTTGGACAGTTTTGATGAGCGGAAAGCTCAAGGCCATGGTTTAAAACAGAAAAGGGACCTCGAGCGCAATGCAGGCTTCGTGTATGTGCAGGCTTCGTGTAGTGAATGTATAGAATACTGAACACAAGAGTGGAAGGTAAGGTGCAGTCATGCGTGCGTGCATGAAGGTACAATATCCCTGGGTCCTTGCCCCTTGGCCCTTAACTCGGTATTTGTTGTCTGGTAGAGTATGCCATGTGATCTTTACCGGGTAAACTCAGCATGGCTTCTTCAATGCCTAGCGGGGCTATACAACTGAAAGTGGTAAAATTGTTTATGTGCTTGCTGTACGGGGTCTTTGCCACCTGCATTGTGGTGACTGCGCGTCCTTATTGGTTTGTTTGTTGACTCACACCTTGTGTTATTATATTTCCGCCTAAATAAGACGTACAAAAGACGAGAGCAATAGCTCTGACAAGCCATCAAAACTTTTTCTATCATTTTCCCCCCCTGAAATTCCCGTCCAGCCCATGCAATACGACATTACTCCAATACTCTGCATTATAGGTTTACTGATTTCTTTTACTATTACAACCCACAAATTGCTTAACTTTCTGGTTCTAAATTTTTCTTCTATTGTTTGTCTCCCCCCCTCCCGCCCCTCCCCTCTGCTCCCCCCCGGCATCCTCCCTGTAATGAACCATAAAAAAGGTCGTCGGAACCGGCCAATGGGGTGGAGAGACGTTTGAAGCTTCAGGGGCATCACAGGTGCTCGCTCAGTTATGGGAGATTACTCGGGACACTGCCTTGCATTATGGCGCATGGGTTGGGCCCAAAGGGGCTCTGGTGCTACATGACAGAAGCCTTAAGGCGATGGTGATGGGCGGCATCCTGGCCCACTCAACAGTGCCATTCACGAGCAGTGTGCTTGAGGGCATGGCAAGACACGGCACGACTTATCACAGCGGGAAAGAAGGTTTTAAGGACATGAACGGAGCTGAGTTGTGTCCTCCTGGCCTTGGCGGTGAGGTGAGTGATACAGGGCTGAAATGGGGACGTCGTTTGTAAGAACATTACGCCATCACTGATGTTTCTTTAACCAGGCGGGACGGTTGTTGGCCTGACAAAAGTGAGTGAATACAGTCTAGGGTTTAGAGCAGTAGTGCATAGGGTAAATTAAAGTCCGTGTTATTTTTCCACCCACTAGACCTGTGTGGCATCACTACCACATCCAAGTTCTTCATTCATGCGGTCTCCTGAAAAGGTTACCAAATATTTGCACCCTTGCTTGCATGCGAGCTTTGGTTGTTCTTAATAACAGGAGTGTGCATGGCAATAGATAAGTATCATTGGGTTGGGTAGACCAGCCGGGCCCCCCAATCCGCCAACACCATACTGGCTTCCACACACATGGTTGTTTGTTGGTAGTGCATTTGTTATGATTGTTTTTAGCTTGCAAGTTTTAAGGTGAGTATTTTTTGCTAGAGAAAAAGGATTTAAATGATGTTATGTTTCTTTTCTTTTTTTTTTTTTGCTACTTGTTCTGGTGCAGGCAAAATTGATTTGTTGCTTTGCGGACAAGTTTATCAACCGGTCATATGCACGTTCTTATTGGCGTGCTATGTTCAAGTCCAACCTCGGCAAATGGTGGTTACGTCGTGGTGCCGCTTTCATCAAGGCACAACGAAAAAACGTGTCAAGCCCGCCCTTGCTGCAGGGTGGAAGCAGTTCATGTGGTGGCCATGGCAACGACAGGCGCGGCTCAGATGACCACATCTATAGGGTTCCTGGATACGCTGGCTTACTTCATGGCTTGGTCGCACGGATTATCGGTTTTGGTTGCTTTGTCAGCGGCAGAAGCAGCAGCAGCAGCAGCAACAACAACAACAACAACAACAACAACAACAACAACAACAACAACAACAACAACAACAACAACAACAACAACAACAACAACAACAACAACAACAACAACAACAACAACAACAACAACAACAACAACAACAACAACAGCAACAGCAACAGCAACAGCAACAGCAACAGCAACAGCAACAGCAACAGCAACAGCAACAGCAACAGCAACAGCAACAGCAACAGCAACAGCAACAGCAACAGCAACAGCAACAGCAACAGCAACAGCAACAGCAACAGCAACAGCAACAGCAACAGCAACAGCAACAGCAACAGCAACAGCAACAGCAACAGCAACAGCAACAGCAACAGCAACAGCAACAGCAACAGCAACAGCAACAGCAACAGCACAACAACAACAACAACAACAACAACAACAACAACAACAACAACAACAACAACAACAACAACAACAACAACAACAACAACAACAACAACAACA
Source organism: Mesostigma viride (assembly GCA_009746045.1). Classification (NCBI taxonomy): domain Eukaryota; kingdom Viridiplantae; phylum Streptophyta; class Mesostigmatophyceae; order Mesostigmatales; family Mesostigmataceae; genus Mesostigma; species Mesostigma viride. Next base: position 12,561 of record RPFO01000326.1, on the reverse strand, counting down.
ACAACAGCCGCCACCACGATGACGTTGACGAGGAGGAGGAGGAGCAGCAGGAGGAGGGGGACGAGGAGGAGGACAAGGTCCAAGCTAGGAACAAGGACCACGACAATGATGATGGCGATGGCAAAGTCGAAGGACAAGATGGCATGGTCGACGACGTGGTGGATGATGCGGCAACGAAGGAGCGCATATATGCCACCAGGGGCAGGGACAATTGCAAAGGAGGTGAAGAGCAAGCTGCTGTGCTGGTTGATGCGCCGCTGACTCAGGTATGCCGTATTTATCCGCTCGTTGTACTAGGGTGTATTGCACTTGTGGCCACAAATTTGCACCTTTTCATGTGGCACCGTTCCTCTGCGGACTTGCGTTTAACCAGTTGGGCTACAATATAGTTAAGTACATTTGTTTTGGCCCCCCTCCGAGGTTACCTTTTTTTTTTTTTTTTCCTGGTCCCCCTTTGAGGACAAAGTGTTGCGCTTAATTCATGATCTTGTATGTGTATGGATTTATGTGTCTTCTTCGGTGCACGCGGGGGCGGGGCAGTGCGAGATCGATGACCACCAGCAAGCCACTCCGACTCCAGCTCCAAGTGCGAATCATGGGCATCCATCTCCCTCTTCGCCGCCATCCCCACAAGCTCGACCAGTGGTCGTGAAATGCATGGGTCGAACGAACAAACGATGGTGCACCAAGCGGGGTCTAACTCAAGTAGACAACTCGGCGCCATCAAGACTTGTGCTGGAAAGCATACAAGGGAAGTACTACTGCCCAGATTGTGCCAAGACACGGCGCCACGGCTTCAAGGCGAAAGGGAAAACCAGGTAATGAAAGGCAGTGATGGCTCGTTTTTTTATGGATTTGACCAAGCAAATTTTTTTCGCATTACTATGAGCCTAACTCCTGAACCTCGTGCTAGTGTAAAGGTGTTACGCGACTCGATCATTCTGTCTGCGGCACTGCGAGCTCTCTTATGCGGATCAAACCTGCGTCATTTGCCTGCGCCGCGCCATCCCTGCTCAACAGCGGCGGCTTTGCGAGCTGCCCCGGTCCCAACAGCGGGGTTGGCGTCGTGCCCGCGCCTGGGCTCAGCCCCCCCCAACGGCCGCCTTACTGACTGACCCGTGCGCAAGGTAATTGCTTGTTAGAAGAGACAGCCCCCTTGGGCCACGCGGCATGCCAACCTGACATCATTATGTTCATCGTGTGATGATGCGTGGTGTTAGGTATGGAGTAACGCACTTGGCTTTCGGACTAAGGCACCCATGTGGACCAAACCTGCGTCGTTTGCGTGCCTTTGCCTGCAGCGCACTGTCCCCGCTCAGCAGCGAGCCTGGCACATCCGTGCCCGGCGCTGACAATCGCATCCCTGGCAGCCGCACCAGCGGCAGCGGCTTTGCGAGCTGCCCCGGTCCCAACAGCGGGGTTGGCGTCGTGCCCGCGCCTGGGCTCAGCCCCCCCCAACGGCCGCCTTACCGACTGCCCCGTGCGCAAGGTAATTGCTTGTTAGAAGAGACAGCCCCCTTGGGCCACGCGGCATGCCAACCTGACATCATTATGTTCATCGTGTGATGATGCGTGGCGTTAGGTATGGAGTAAGGCACTTGGCTTTCGGACTAAGGCACCCATGTGGACCAAACCTGCGTCGTTTGCGTGCCTTTGCCTGCAGCGCACTGTCCCCGCTCAGCAGCGAGCCTGGCACATCCGTGCCCGGCGCTGACAATCGCATCCCTGGCAGCCGCACCAGCGGCAGCGGCTTTGCGAGCTGCCCCGGTCCCAACAGCGGGGCTGGCGTCGCGCCCGCGCCTGGGCTCAGCCCCCCCCAACGGCCGCCTTACCGACTGTCCCGTGCGCAAGGTAATTGCTTGTTAGAAGAGACAGCCCCCTTGGGCCACGCGGCATGCCAACCTGACATCATTATGTTCATCGTGTGATGATGCGTGGCGTTAGGTATGGAGTAAAGCACTTGGCTTTCGGACTAAGGCACCCATGTGGACCAAACCTGCGTCGTTTGCGTGCCTTTGCCTGCAGCGCACTGTCCCCGCTCAGCAGCGAGCCTGGCACATCCGTGCCCGGCGCTGACAATCGCATCCCTGGCAGCCGCACCAGCGGCAGCGGCTTTGCGAGCTGCCCCGGTCCCAACAGCGGGGCTGGCGTCGCGCCCGCGCCTGGGCTCAGCCCCCCCCAACGGCCGCCTTACTGACTGCCCCGTGCGCAAGGTAATTGCTTGTTAGAAGAATGCGCGCATCATGTGTTGATGCGCCTCTCGATTACATGACCCCATGAAATTAGTTTGGTGTATAAATATACATATAATTTAATGTTGTATGCATCAAATAAGGGGTTAGTTAGCCTCTCACCGTCTCAAGTAACCCAGTGGGTGAACGGTTAATGGGTCGGCTACGGTTATTGGGTTGTTTTATAGGGTCCCGAGGTTAAGGTTGATAAACGTTGCTCGAACTCATTCCATGTTGTTTGCTGTCTCACTTAGTCTTGTTCACACACTACACTTGCTATTGTGTCTCATTGCACAGGGACGCTCCACGGGACATAGGAGGGGATTGCGATCTTGCCAAGAATATGCCGACGGGGCCTTGGGAATCCTGGGTCGCCGCTCGTGCCGCAATTCAATCATGGGCTGATCATGGTGAGCATGGAGCCTTCGCGTTATGCGCCCGCTACGTGGCTCAGAGCAGAACAGAGCGCCGGGAATTCTGGTGCGATGGTTGCGGTGTAGCTAATCATCAAGGCAAAAAACAGACAACATCCAAGAAGACGAATTGTGAGTGGCGAGTTGTGATTGCAAAGCGGAAGGATGGGATGTTTTATGTCACAAAATACCCATTGCCCGTGACAAGCCTAAAGCCAGGGCACCTTCCCACTGGCCACAATCATGAGCTAAGACGTCCCGGGACCATTGCTGCTCTCTTGGACCCCATGCTTCGAAAGCTGCCTGATGAGGTGAAGGCAAGGATATTGTTGTGCAGGAAGAGCGGGGTCGACCTGCCAACAATCCTGACAATGATCGATAAGGAATTTGGGGAAAACCGCACGTGGATTGATAGCGATGTCAGGAATTTCCTGCGGCGGTCTCCTGAAGATAACTTGTCGTCTGCGTCGAAGTTGGTCTCCTGGTGCTATGCCCAGCAAGATGCCGATCCTCGTTTCTACTGGAAGCATGCTGTTGATGGCAACAACCGGCTCAACCTTCTTTTCTACGCGACGGGGGACATGAGGGAGCGTTATGCCATGGCTTGTGATTCCCAGGCGGTTTCTGTTGACGCGACCCACGGCACGAATAATCATGGCATGAAGCTAATCTTCTTCACGGGTGTGTCTCCTTACGGGAAAAATGACATTTATGGAGTTGCCCTAACAGTGTCGGAGCACGAGCAGGCATTTGGCTGGATATGGGACCAGTTCGCTGAGTGCATGCATGGGCACTTGCCGAAGGTTGCCATCACCGACGAAGACCAGGCCATGGCATTGGCGATTACAAAGCGAGGAATCACTCATCATCTTTGTATATTCCACCTCTTCATCATGAATGTGACAAAGAACATGAGGCGTTGCTTCGGTGACGAAGCTGCGTGGGAGAAGTTTTACCTGGCATTGTGGCGGCTACGCAACCAAACCGATCTTCGCAGCCGTGAGCACTTTGACAGAGATTTTTTGCAGGTCCTTCTTCTCCTTCCCCAGAAGTATTGGGGCCCCAAATGCCGCACGTTGGCCCATTGGTCCAACCTGCCCTACCTCCAGGCTGGTCATGTCCCTCGTCATCCTCGCATGTTGAATGCGCACGTTGAAAAGGATGACATGTTGCGCCTCGGACGTTTGACAGCCAGCCTGCTTGCCGCCGTCTTGGGTATGTTTGAAAGCGATGTCGCTGGCCACTTTGGTTTCAAATGCGGACACGCTCGTGTGATAGAAGCATTGCGGCACCTGCGCCGCGAGTCTGCTAGCTGTACAGAAGATCTGATTACTCGTGTGCGTTTGTGCTACGGCATCATGCACGAGTCAACTGCCAAGTCAGATTTTCTGGACAGCTTCCCGGATGCTACCATGACATCATGCCCCACGGCGGTCTCACAAGACGACAGTCGGTTTGCAGCGACGACGGATGGCTTGGTGCAGGGTTGGGTTTCATTGGCTGACAAGACATGCACGTACGATGATGGCGTCCTACTTGAAGTCAAGACCCACCCTACGTTCATGGAGGGGCCGACCTTGCGTGCTGGGGAGGAACGGTACGTATGTTTCAATCCAATTTACCACCGCAACACTGTAAAGAGCCGGTATGGACACCCACAGCTCTGCACACATCTTGATTATCCAAGCAATTAGTGTACAAGTGTTTCGCCTCCGTGGCTTACCATTATGCATCATCAGCACAACAAGTTTTAACAGTGATTGCAAACCACGGTTTATTATGTGTCATGCAAGGTCTACCAAAAGGCGGTGTCACCATTGCATTTTTAGGCCCAAATGCATGTGTCACCCGAAATGCATCTAAACCTTAAACCTTCCTCAACCTTTTCATGAAACAATCAAAGGTTCATTACAATATCTGATTTTCTTGCCAACTAGTTTTGCCTGTTGGCTTAGCCCCCCCAACATGGCCCGGGTAGCACGTGTTCGCCGCCCTCATCAGGGGGAATAGTATCACATTTGGTCAATAGGCCATACCAAGTCATGCTTGTTGCCCCAACCAACTAGAGCATATTCTCAATGCCCATTCCCGCCATCCAAGCTATGCCTCCTGTTTACCGCCGCAACACCGGTTGCCAGCAGCCCATTACTCACTTCACCCGCCGCTTGCTACACAAGGCCTTGCCGCCTTGCCCAACATGCTGCCTGCTTCGCCTCGTTCGGCCGAATTTCGCAAGTAACCTTGCAGTTCCAAGTACCTCAGGTTTGCTTGACATTCCCCCTCCCTCACCCCCTCCCACCCCCCCTCCCTCCCTTTTAGAAGCTACATACACCGCTACGTTCAAGAAGTATAAGTATTTATCTATATATTATACAAAGTTGACAAGATATTTATCACACACTTAGTTTCAGTTGGCTAACTCGCTTTCTATGTCGTGTGCCCAAGGGGCTTTTTGTTGTGCATCGATGAATTACGCCAGACATAGGTGTAACTTTTCTGTACATGTTCTTGTTGTCGCTCTGTTGACTTGTTGTCGCTTCACAGGCAATGCACTATTGTGTGGAAGGACGCGCATCCCCTGGAGAAGATGCGACTGTACCATTTTGCCCAGCTTCAGTGGCAAATGAAGGTGAAGAATATGCGTTGTGGCCTTCTCCTCAGCTGGACGATGGAGAACGGCATGCGTGTGTTCGAGGTGCGTCGAAGCGATGAGTGGTTGTCGCTAGCGACTGATATTGCGAACATCTTCTGGGACGAGTACGTAACCTACAAACAAAGCCCGGTGGAGAACTTTCAGAATCGTTTTCCTGGGTATACTTCCTTCATAGATCTTACACAACAACTTTGCGAGGTGGTAAACAGCGTCTTTGTACCCAGCTGCAGAGCCAAGATTGCTGAGGATGCGCGATTTGTGGCTGCTGGTAGTGATGGCTACAACCAGGTGTTTGACTTGTTGTATCCACCCGCCAAATGTGAGCGGTCTCACATGGACAAGCTGTATGACACCGCGCGTAAATGGGCCCGCCGCTTTACTTGGGGTGACTCAACATTTGGGATGAGCTCTTCCCAAAGGTCCGAGGTCACGCACAACGCGATAAAAAACCGTGTGGACAAAACCACGCAGTTGGAGGAGCTCCCTGTTGTGCTGGCTGATTTGTGGCAACGGCGTGCGGAGTCACATGAGATCGAGCTTTACCGTCGATCTAAGCACCACCTGAACCGCATCAGTCCCATAGCCCACCCGGTTTTGGTTGATGCTGAGACAAAGTTAGCCAAATATGCTTTTGACAAGCTGAAAATCCAGTTAGCAATGGCGTTTCATTACATAGTTGGTCCCGTGTATGATGGCAACCTGGTGGAGGTAAAGTTATCTCCAGAGAGCTCTGGGAGCCAGGCTCGCCGAGAACAACTGAAGGAGGATGAGCCTACGGTAGTGTCAAGGATTGTTACTCTTGGCAGCGACAAGCACCCCATTGCTTGCAGTTGTCAATATGTTGTCCACATGGGCCTCCCTTGCAGGCACGTGCTTGCTGTGGAGCTAATTGCTGTGTGGCTTCAAGCAAAGGCTCTGCCGTTGCAGTGTGTCCACCAGAAGTGGTTGTTGCCTTTAGATCAGGCAAATATGCGCAATGAGTCTTTCAAAGCGATGACAAGGCCGCAGCATCCTACACCCCGCTTGGTTGTTGACCCAACCACCCCCTCCAACGTGGAGGTGACACCAAACTATGCCAACTTGATAGCCCTTAGCCGCCGCCTTGTTCAATTGGCGGTCGAGTCCCGTAAGGAAGTGGAAATCATGCAGCATATAGAGCGTGGAATTGAGATGTGTGTTTCCGACAACCCCGGTCTTCCAGCCACAACCCCGGGCCCTGCACAACCGATGATAGCTCAGCACCCACTCCCAGTCAATGCGCAAGCAACATCTGCGCCAACCCAACAGCCCTTGTTATGTGGCAACCCACCAATCGCAAAGCCGCGGGGAAGGCCTAAGGTCCACGGGGCTCAGTCTAGGAGGCACCGCAGTGCTTGCGAGCCGGATAGAGCAGCTAGTCGCAAAGGCAAGCAGCCTCGTAGTGCAACTGCACAGTGTGAAGAGGGGCCTATTTCCAAAAAGCCATTCTTCCGTGGCTCCCACCCTACCTCCTAGTTCATCCCCTTCAATTAGTCCATCCCAGCCTTGTCCATTGTACCACTCGGTCACGAGATAGCTGCCCTTGGGTGGTGCCATGTCCGACGGATGAGTTAAAATGTTGTTATTGTATTAAAGCATGGATAAAATAATTGCATTTTCATTTTAGCAACATCAAAGAGACAACATAACATGTTCATAATTCAATTGTGATTGATTTGGGTTTGATAAACAGTGCTCTCAACGTTTTCCAATTCATCTACACCTTAGTCATGAATTTCAATACAAAATGCTAGTGGGATGGTGATGCATGGAGCATGAATTAATGGATTAAAATATTTACTCATATAATTTTAACACCTAAAAAGTGATTTCAGTCGTCACATGCAATGTTGGGCTACCACCTCTTTTGTTTTGGAATTTTGGCACAGTATCGAGAAAGAGGTAATTCCAAAGTTTGCCAATGACTGCATGGTCTCGGAGCTAAACCAAGAGTTGTGTGTACGACCCTCATTTGTCGTGGCATGATCCACGTAGGGTCTGAGTACAAGGCTAACCAGGACAGTCATAATGCGTACACTCTATGCTCCTAGTACTTGTTGATATTGACATATTCTCCAGATTTCTGGCCTGCGCCGGTAGTCGCTTTGATATTGCATTCATTATGCTCACGTGATGCATGTCACGATAATATTATACTGTCTAACGTATTAGTTGCATTGAATTGAAACGTTACTCCGTTGGGAGATCACGTAACACATGTCCGGTAGTCTGTAATATTAAGGCAGATGGTGCGCAAGGATAGATGGCAAGTAGTGATGAAGGAGACCACCCCCAAGTCTGTGGGGGCTCCGCGTGTGACCAAGTATGGCATTCATAGCGATTCGGGCCGCGGTGCCCACACCCCTGTAACTAGGACCTAGATAGCTTATACCATCCATTCCATCCCATGTTCCCCTCCCACTGAGGACTTATGCTCACGTGACGCAGTCACGTGTCTATTAATTAATTAATTAATGTCCGGTAGGGGCACCTCGGGTAACCCGCTACGGTCGGCACAGTGCCACCGGCCGCGGGGCCCACAATCCTGCTACCCGTGCTTAGATAGTTTCTTTCGCATGTCATCCATTCCCTTCATGAGGATACTGCTCACGCAGTCACGTGGTATTAATTAATTAATTAAATGTCCGTGAGAGGGGGTACATGGTCTATAAGCGTGCTAAGCAACAACCTGCAAATGATGTAAACTTAATAATGCTCACGTGATGTTTGTTAATTATAATATTGATAATTGTCTCTTGTTCACGTGGTGCAGTCACGTTCTTATCGCACGCAATTGATAGCACTGTTACGAGTTAACCCACCTCTATGTGAGAACCTGTACGTCTCCACCGTTGGCACTCGAATGGTACCTATCACCACTAAAGATGATTTAGAGGAATCGTTCGCGACAGCTAGATTGCAATGAAGCTTGATACATGTTCAGCTGCAATAAAACACATTTCCCAATTAACACAAGCAACAGCTATTGTGTGGGTCGACAACAACCAACTAACTATGAGCCCAACTCGAACGTATCGACGTTGGCTAGACTGCCATTATTGTTCTCACGACAGACCATACATTGAGGTGCTCACAGAACGCTGGCACCAAGGGCAGAGGACATACAGGTAAAAACCATGACATGAGTAGGAACGGGCATGGCATGACTAGGAACGTGTACAGCATGACTAGGAACGGGTATGGCATGACTAGGAAGTAGGAACAGGTATGGCATGACTAGGAAAGAGCATGGCATGACTAGGAACGGGCATGGCATGACTAGGAACGGGTGTGGCATGACTAGGAACGTGTACAACATGACTAGGAACGGGATGGCATGACTAGGAATGAGTATGTCATGACTCGGAACGGGTATGGCATGACTCGGAACGACCATGGCATGACTAGGAACGGGTACAGCATGACTAGGAACGGGTATGGCATGACTAGGAATGAGTATGTCATGACTCGGAACGGGTATGGCATGACTCGGAACGACCATGGCATGACTAGGAACGGGTATGGCATGACTAGGAACGGGTGTGGCATGACTAGGAGCGTGTACAGCATGACTAGGAACGGGTATGGCATGACTAGGAACGGGTATGGCATGACTAGGAACGGGTATGGCATGACTAGGAACGGGCATGGCATGACTAGGAACGGGTGTGGCATGACTAGGAACGGGCATGGCATGACTAGGAACGGCCATGGCATGACTAGGAACGGGCATGGCATGACTAGGAACGGGTATGGCATGACTAGGAACGGGTATGGCATGACTAGGAACGGGTATGGCATGACTAGGAACGGGTATGGCATGACTAGGAACGGTATGGCATGACTAGGAACGGGCATGGCATGACTAGGAACGGGTATGGCATGACTCGGAACGACCATGGCATGACTAGGAACGGCCATGGCATGACTAGGAACGGGTATGGCATGACGTGGCCCACGCGCATGTGCGCCCATAATGGCCCCCATGGATGATGCTTTCAGTATTTAGCCGCGCCCAGCCTACAATGGGACCTCCCATGGATGATGCATTAAGAATTTAGCCATGCGATGCCTATGCAGGGAGTTACTCTCTGCTGAGATGCCATGTGTACACCAGCTATAGCCTAGCCACATACCCTCCACCCCATATGTCATGCAGGCCTTCTAGGCCCTCTCCTCAAGCCCCCCCCTGGGTGCCTGTGCTTGTTAAGGAGGCATGAACCATCATGGCGGTGCAGGTGCACCTTGTGCACCCAGAGCAGGTGACAGTTGTACATCCTCCACCTGCAGGTTGTAGCCCTGATTGTATTACAAACCCATAGATGCCCTTTCTCAGGGCTATGTGTTACATATGCTCCCAACGGAGCTATCATTTTAATTAATTAATTAATTAATGGCATGACTAGGAACGGGAGTGACATGACTAGGAACGACCATGGCATGACTCGGAACGACCATGGCATGACTAGGAAGGAGCATGGCATGACTAGGAACGGGTATGGCGGCCAAGCACGTGGGCGGGTTCGTGCTATTCGTACCGTTGATGCTGAAGAGTCACAGGTATCGTTGGAACGGAACGGTCCAGGGGTCGCAGGCGGTTCTTCCCGGGACTGATCTTCCAGCGCTGCAAGAAAATCACGAACATGTCCCTGGTTGGGTAAAGAAAGCAGGCAAACCCCGACCGGCCGACCGCGTCCCCACCGTGCATGTACCTTGGTAAGACGTACGTAAGGTTCTGTGGGCTGAACTGACCGCGCTTCAAGAATATGACGATTTGAAGCCACTATGAAGGTATATGCAAACCATGTCGGCGTCATCCGCTCGACCCCTCTTACTCAGATATAGTTGGATATGCAGCATAAAAAGCAACGGGGAGAAATTGTCAATGACTATGATCCCCCAACTGTGGGTGTTAGGAAATAGAAAAAGCATGGCAGGCATAGCTTGCGTGCAACATTGGGGGTCGGAAATTCTAGTCGGGGGGGTCAGTGGACTCCAACGTGGACTCGATACTCAGATTGATTGATTATTGAGGGTAAACTGCACGACTACAGGCTCTTTGCGCGCGCCACATGTTAAGTAATCATGCCATCAGCTGCCATTTTGAACGCATCATAAGGAAACCCGTCGGGTTAAAAACTAAGATCTAAACGGCCATCACCACTCGCATCGACGACGAAATTCGGCTAAGTCCAAAGGCAGCCGATACGATTTACGTCGTTTGCAGTTTTACGCGCCAGCCTTGCGCACGCTGCCGCGCCGCGCCCAGCCACGATGCACTCCCAGCCTTGCGCACTCCCAGCCTCGCGCACTCCCCAGCCTTGCGCACGCCAGCCTTGCGCACGCTGCGCCGCGCCCAGCCTTGTGCATCGTCTGAAGAAATCAGTGTCTGATGTTTACAAAAACAAGTTATTGCATGCCGGTGTGCCATCGGATTTTGTGCTAGTTGTCAAACGTGTTTTTGCAGCCATGCCACACAAAGTGCCGGAGCATAAATTTGTAGAAAAAAAGACTGTCACGGTGAAGGATGCTCTGGGGAATACGGTTTCGCAGGTCAAGTTTAGCTGCTCATTTTGCGGCCACAATTTTACCAGTGGCGATGGCAAGCAGATCAGTGCGACCAGGATGCGCGCACATTTTGCGAGCATCGCAGGGCAGGGCATAGACGCCTGCCCTGACGCAAAGATTGGGCAGAAACGGAAGCTAGAATTCCAGGAGTTGTGGGCAAGAAGGCCGGGCTGAAGGCGAAGAAGCAGCGGCACCTGAGCTTCAGGGCAGTGTGTCAAGGACATGGTCCTCGTATTTGTACCCACCTGACCTGGCTAGATAGATAGAGGCTCTTGTACAGGAGCCACTGTTCTTTATCCCGTTGGATTAGGCCTACAAATGAGAAAGTTGTGGCCAGTTTTAGTAATCAGGGATTAGTACCTATGCCAAGTGGATCCTTATAGGCAGCTGACAAATCTGTCTATGTCAGCTGACCTATGACATGTCAGATGAGAATCTATGACAGGACAGCTGACTGATTGACATGTACACTGTGCATGTCAGATGTGGCGCTGATATGTTCACGCCAGATTTACTTCATCATCATCAGATCACACATAGAGAGGTCTTTTATTAAATAGTTAGATTACTGTGCAGCAGTTACAAGATAAGACTGTACAGCAGTTACAAGATAAGGCTGTACAGCAGTTACAAGATAAGATTTATTCTTGTCTAGATCTGATTGGTAGCATGTACACTGACCTAACCTGATTGGTGGCCTGAGTATTACATGAGAATATTCCTAGGCACATTCCTAGCCAGCCAATCAGGTCATTCCAGTTTTCTGCCTGTGTTTTTTCCTCGAGTTAATAAAACTGAGGAGCCTTGCCTAAGGTACTCCTCACTATCATTCTGCCTCAAACTAAGTCTCTGTCTCTTTGCTCCCATCCTCCATAGCCTGTACCTGCAAGGACAGGCACATTTGGGTTTCAATCACAAGCATTGTAGAGGGCAAACCCATTAGTTCTTTCAACATGGTATCGGAGCCTGGTTTGATGCCTACCCTGCATTTGAGGAGCAGAGACATTCATCTGACTACCCAGAGACAACACCCAGACCCAGATCAACCATGGAGGATCAAGACACCCAAACTGCTACCAGACAACCTGACTACACCTCCTTGTTTCAACAGTTGCCAAGAGCTGCAAGAAATTTGTTGGAGCAGCTGGTGATGATTACAGCAAGTGGGAGGAGTGGAAGAACTTGTTTTTGGCTGTTGTCAGTCTTTTCAGTTTGGATGCTGTCCTGCTGGGCACTGAGGAGAATGACAGGTGTTACGCCGCGGATATCTACCTCCACCTCTACCTCTAATGGGCCTGATACTACCTAAACTGGTCAGGCCTCCTCTACTTAACCCTCTGGCGAAAGACGAACGTGACGGAGCTGATCTCAATGCATTAACGTAAGTGTTACTATAATACGCCATACAACCATTTATCAAAACCCGTTTACTCCAGGAATAGAGGAAGGAAACACAACTACACTGCCGTGACCCAAGCCTAAATGTGTCAATTCACTTAACACACGCCGAGTGCACACACAAGGGGTAGAACGCGCATAAATGGTCACCAACGGTCCAACACGCTCGGCCGACATGGCCCTCGTCTACAGGTGCACGCTGGTCCACTAAATCTACTGATGCACGCTGGTCCACTACATTCTACCACAGGATCAGGACCACTAGTAAAGTACGCGGCGC
>RPFO01001576.1:0-18382 GCA_009746045.1 Mesostigma viride | reverse complement strand
TTCTCAACCCCTCTATTCCTGTCACCCAGAAGCCTTAAAGCCTCAGACGCACAATCAGTAGACGTCTCCCCTCTGCTCAATCCAACAGCCACAGCGCCAGTCCAATCGGCCGGCATCCAGAGGAAGACTCTCCAAGTACCGACGGCTCAGCAATCACGAAAACCGCTGATTGGTTCGTCTCTACGTTCGTTCGAAAAGTAGAGCATGCTCTTCAATCCCCATATATACTCATTAGCAGCCAGCATCTCCATCTCCTTAGCCACCTTTTCCCTCTCCTCAACTTGCTGTTTTAAGTCCTCGTCTCTCTCGAGCTCGCTTACGTCAAAATCCATTTCTCCCCACATACACCTCTCGTCTCGAAAGTCACGGGACCAATCCTCCCAGTAACCCCGAACTGCAGTCATTCTGTCAAACGTCTCCAGACAGACCCTTCGGAACGCCCCCCCCTTTCCGCCAGCTGCTCCTTCCCTAGATACGCGTGAAATGGTCTAGTAGACCACAAATACGGCGTAAATGGCACTCGTGGCACTCTTCTGTCCGCCACCGAAACACAAAATACCCGCCATCGACAGCCAAGCCCAGCAACCGCAGCTTGCGCCTTCCGACTCACGCACTCAAAACGTGCCTGATCAATCAAGCCTAGGAAACTGGCAACATGCGTTACCACCTCCAGCGGCATATCCATCAGGTGAAGCACAGCCACCATCTCCGTCCTCTTGTTAGCTCCAACCTCGCAGGAGGCGCCCTTGTCCTCCGTCTGCCTCTTCTGTTTGCTCTTCCCTACTCCCATTCGCCTGCATACACACCAGGCAAAACAGTATTTTGAGGCATCCTATTCACTACGAATTATTCGTGCCACAGGATACACATTTTTTTTAACACATCTTCATCTTTTTCTGGCCCTTAATGGGCAGAAAAATTGTTATAACCACCACTAAGCTGCTTGAAAGACACATCCTGCCTTACTGCCACATGAAAAGAATAAAATGCACATGGTAATTTTTTTCCAATTCCAACGGCCGTTGGCTCACAACCCCCCTGTGGGAAGGGTGGATGCCTTACGAACCAGTCAAGCCCCATCTTTATGCTCAGCTAGTTTTTTTGGAGGCCTTTCTAGGAAGGCACATGGTAATAACCTTCACTAAGCTGCATGAAAGACGCATCCTGCCTTACTGCCACCAAATGAAAAGAAAGAAATGCACATGATAATGTTTTTCCAATTCCAACGGCCGTTGGCTCACAACCCCCCTGTGGGAAGGGTGGATGCCTTACGAACCATTCAACCACATCTTTATGGTCAGCTAGATTTTTGGAGGCCTTTCTTGGAAGGCACATGGTAATAACCATCACTAAGCTGCATGAAAGACAGATCCTGCCTTACTGCCACCAAATGAAAGGAATGAAATGCACATGATAATGTTTTTCCAATTCCAACGGCCGTTCGCTCACAACCCCCCTGTGGGAAGGGTGGATGCCTTACGAACCAGTGAAGCCCCATCTTTATGCTCAGCTCGATTTTTTGGAGGCCTTTCTAGGAGAAAAATGGTAAATAGCCACCACTAAGCTGCATAAAAGACACATCCTGCCTTACTGCCACCCAATGAAACGAATGAAATGCACATGGTAATGTTTTTCAAGTCTAACGGCCGTTGGCTCACAACCCCCCTGTGGGAAGGGTGGATGCCTTACGAACCATTCAACCACATCTTTATGCTCAGCTAGATTTTTGGAGGCCTTTCTAGGAAGGCACATGGTAATAACCATCACTAAGCTGCATGAAAGACGCATCCTGCCTTATTGCCACCCAATGAAACGAATGAAATGCACATGATAATGTTTTTCCAATTCCAACGGCCGTTGGCTCACAACCCCCCTGTGGGAAGGGTGGATGCCTTACGAACCATTCAACCACATCTTTATGCTCAGCTAGATTTTTGGAGGCCTTTCTTGGAAGGCACATGGTAATAACCTTCACTAAGCTGCATGAAAGACGCATCCTGCCTTACTGCCACCAAATGAAAAGAATCAAATGCACATGATAATGTTTTTCCAATTCCAACGGCCGTTGGCTCACAACCCCCCTGTGGGAAGGGTGGATGCCTTACGAACCAGTCAAGCCCATCTTTATGCTCAGCTAGATTTTTTGGAGGCCTTTCATGGAGAAAAATGGTAATAGCCACCACTAAGCTGAATGAAAGATACATCCTGGCTGATTGCCAACCCACTCAAAGGAATGAAATGCACATGATAATGTTTTTCAAGTCTAGCGGCCGTTGGCTCACAACCCCCCTCTGGGAAGGGTGGATGCCTTACGAACCAGTCAAACCCATGTTTATGCTCAGCTAGATTTTTTGGAGGCCTTTCTTGGAAGAAAAATGGTAATAGCCACCACTAAGCTGCATGAAAGACACATCCTGGCTGCTTGCCACCCTATCAAACGAATAAAAAGCATATGATAATGTTTTTCCAATTCCAACGGCCGTTGGCTCACAACCCCCTTCGGGTAGAGGCCTTACGGACCAGTCAGAAATAGTGTCCACCAAGCTGTTCCCCCCACACCCACAGTTGTCCTTGTCCACATACCTTTCCAGTACAGTTGTCCTCAGCTTCTCAGCAACGGGCGACTCCTCTCCTTGCTGCCTTGACAGATATCACATAAACAAAACACGATCACGAGAGCATCAGGATTGTTAGAGGTTTCCTCCATCGCAAAACCGTAAGATACACACACCTCAAAAACCAACTTTCTTGTCCTCCCAAATAACATATGTTTTTAAATGTAAAATAAATCACATTCATATTCTGTCACTTGATTTAACCACACAATTTTTCAGGTCCAACGCCCGTTGGCATTACGCCTCTTCCCGGTAAAAGAGTATTTATTGCTCCAACCCCACAAAAAACTCGTTCCGGACCTGATCGAAGCGAAGAGCACTGCCAGGGATCGGAGTCGAGCCAGATTTGTGTGCGGAACATGATGGCTGGCCCACCTCACTCCCCAACATCAATGTGGACCTGGGTTCGAACCCTGTCAGTGCTATTCGCTTCGAACAGTTCCGGAACGAGTTTTTTGTGGGTGTGGAGAAATAATGTCGACATTTTCGGTGACTGTTCAGCCTAAAAAAATCACAAGCAGATGCGACGGCCCCTCCATTAAACAAATTATCCACCACTGTTGCGCTACACTAGCAATGTTTGTCAAGGTCCAACGGCCGTTGGCATCAAATAAATCACAACCATTGGTCACTCCATTTAACAAAATACCCACAACTTTTTAACCACACTAGAAATGTTTTTTGAGGTCCAACGGCCGTTGGAATCCAAAAAATGCCGAATTCATGTCAAATTTATATATATGTGACAGTTGACAGAATTAGAGATAATTAAATTATCAAACCCTCTTTTATTTGCCTTTAAATTATCAGCCTTACCCATCAGCAAAAATTGGCGAATTTCATTCAATATTAGAATTCAAAATTTATTAATGAAATTTATGTTTCATCATTCAACCTCTTCAGAATCCTCATCCAAACACAACATCATGTCCCCTTTCCACTTGTACATACTACTCTCGGCCAAATACAGCAAGCGTGCCTTCTTCCCCCCAAAAAACTTGAGATAATCCGGTGTGAAGATTGTTCCGCTGAGGACCTGCATAGCTAACTCCACCAAAACGCTTGCCATATCCTCCTCCCTACACCTCCTCTCTAATAAGGCCTTCATGTCTGCGTTCTCATCAAATCCCATGATCAGAACTGCACATGCCATTCCTCCCCCCTCCAGAGGCAGCCCCTCCAAAAGCTTCACCCATTCTGCCTCCCTACGCGCTCTCCTCCCCGGAGGAAAAAAAATGTCCTCATCCGGGTCATAAGGAGTATCGCAGAACCAGAAAATGCTCCTTAACCCCCATAGTTCATAATTATCGTACAAGTCATCCATTTCCTTTCCCAATTGGCGTAAGCGAGCTGTCCACCCCCTCCAATTCCTCTCCAACACACGTCTCCTCTCAGCACGCTGGGACCTGAACAACCCTCCCATCGTCCTTGCTCGTGCATGTCCCTCTGGTGCTGGCTGGCGTCCTAACACCTCCTCAACTTCTTCACAATATACCTTAAAATACATTCCCCTTGTGACGAGTGTGTAGGGGGTGATATCAGCTCTTGCACACTTTACTTGCCCGCCATACAATTCTCGGAAAAGAGACTCAGTTATCAATGTACGAGGACCATCCCCGAATGCGTCCACGAACCCAGAAATTAACTTAAAGCTGAATTGGGGTTCATACCTCCCCGACACCGCTTCCCTAGCCCCTCTACAAACTGCTTCAAAGCGGGCTACGTCGGGCGCCTCCATAAAAGCTGCGACTTCGGTCCAAATTTCCCACGGCAGTGAGATATCCCCTTCCATTATCGGCCCCGACGTCAAACTTGTCCCCTCTGCACATAACATACATCGACGTCCATCCTTAAAAAAAAATGAGGTTTTGTCGGAAAGAAAATATGCAAACGTTAGGCGAGGTTTCCAATCCCTAACGGCCGTTGGGTCACTAATTGTTGTTTAACCCGCTACAGTCGCATGAGAGAAAACGAAAGTCAATTTTATTCCAATTTCAAAGTGAAAGGAGAATCCACTATTACACCATTTTACAACACAAATCAGGTCAATTTTATTCCAATTTCAAAGTAAAAAGAGAATTCACCATTACACCATTTTACAACACAAATCAGGACTAAATACACAAATTTCAAATCCAAAATGCGTCCAGTTATCCAACCTCAAAAGCAAATTATTACTCTACATTTCCAGTTTTTCTATGAGGAAGAACCGTAGTAGAAGGTGAAGGAGAAGTCGACCTCAGAGAAGTCGACCTGAGTTCCATCCAGTATGGTCGTCCTGTTTACCCCCCTTATCACCCCTGCCAGCCCCTGTCTTGCTTGCCTCAGACGTTCGCATCTATCCTTATGCCTACTCCAGTCAGCACGCTGGCACTCCTCACTGCAATATCTGGCATCCCTACATCCTCTACACCACTTCTGAGGGCCTGTTTGGCACCCACACCCCTCCTTGGAGCAATTTCGCATACCACGCATGGGGTCCCCATCCCTCACGATCGGGTCAGAGAGCAAGAAAAGGTTCATGTTGAGGGGTACTTCTGCCCCTACACACGCGTCAGCCCTCACGCGCAGGGAAGACGTAACATTCGGGTAAAATGCGCGCCCGTAGGTGCACCCAACCTGAGCCCCTTCCTCTTCCCCCAACTCTATCTTTGGCCCCTTTGTAATGAACGACACCAAAAGGCGGAACTCCCTCGTTGGGTCTATTGGCGCTCTTAGATCCATCTGTGGTACGAAAAAACCCTGTTCAATACAGAAGTTCATATCAGCTAGCTGGGCGTACATAACCCTCTCCATTTGGCTGAACGAATCAAACGCCAATAAAACGGCCAAGTGGCGGCCTGTCTTCTCCTGCGCGACACGAACTTCCTCGAATATGACACGCGACAGAAAGCGAACTTGTTTGTAAACGTTTTGAAGGACGCTTCCGTAGACTTCATTCACGAACTCGGACTCATTCGCGATCTCGGCCATCTTTTTCAGGGAAAAAACGAACAAAAAGATTTACATCGCGGCCAAAAAAACGCGTTTTCCCATTAGTGTGTTTGCCTAATTTATTGTAATCATTCATTTTTAAAACAGTCAGGTCCTTAACAACCTCAGAAAATGATTTCATTAAATTGGCATATACATTTAAAAACATCGTAGGTCGCACTACTTTTTGCGTTTCAGTTTACGTTTGTTTCCCGGTTGAATAAAGTTGACACCATCCCCTTCATCGTCGGAAATTAAGGCCGGCATTTCGTCCACTTCAGCTTGTACATCATCTTTTTTCATCACAACCATGGCTGGAATTGAATCCCAAAATTTCTCAATCGCTCTAACAACTTCGGCTGGCAGTTTTTTGGCCCCCCGTGCAACTGCCTCTCTCTCCTGGTTCGACACCGAAACGTCCTTGTCTTTCTCCATTGAAAAAAACTGCACGTGAAGCACAACTGGCACGTCCAATGTAAGTAAACCTAGTACCTTCAGGGGCGGATTAATTCATCAGCCGGAGTACAATTTTATTTTACAACGCCAACGGCCGTTGGCATTACAGCAATGAAGTTAGGAGAGATAAAAACGTCGTAATGCAACGGCTGATAAAACTGGCGTATAATAAATAACGCGAAAAAAAATTGGCAAGACAAACTTTTTTTTGGAGGTCCAACGGCCGTTGGCATCACGTAAATCACAACAGCAATGATGGAAACTGATTTTGCAAGTCCAACGGCCGTTGGCATCAAGAAAATCAGAAGAGGGAGCGACTGCCCAAAAAACGCATAATAATAAAACAAGTACCTTGCAGGTGGTTGACAGACGCGAATCTTGTGTAGCGACGTGGAATCTGCAAGGAATGCGCAAAAACGTTGCAATCAGAATTACAAGGATTACATATTTTCCACATTTAGTTTTTCAGGTCCAACGGCCGTTGGCATGAAATAAATAAGAAGACCACTACATGCGTGTGAGAAAATTGTGCCGGGTGACAGAATCAAATCCAAGTTGCCCAGCAGGTGGGAGGGAGGGAAAAGGAGTGATCAATGAAATGCCCCCCCTCGGAGGGAGGGAGGGAGGGAGGGAGGGAGGGAGGGAGGGAGGGAGGGAGGGAGGGAGGGAGGGAGGGAGGGAGGGAGGGAGGGAGGGAAGGAGGGAAGGAGGGAAGGAGGGAAGGAGGGAAGGAGGGAAGGAGGGAAGGAGGGAAGGAGGGAAGGAGGGAAGGAGGGAAGGAGGGAAGGAGGGAAGGAGGGAAGGAGGGAAGGAGGGAAGGAGGGAAGGAGGGAAACAAGGAAGGAAGGAGGGAAGGAGGGAAGGAGGTAAATTAATTAACGGAAGGGAAGGAGGGAAGGAGGGAAGGAGGGAAGGAGGGAAGGAGGGAAGGAGGGAAGGAGGGAAGGAGGGAAGGAGGGAAGGAGGGAAGGAGGGAAGGAGGGAAGGAGGGAAGGAGGGAAGGAGGGAAGGAGGGAAGGAGGGAAGGAGGGAAGGAGGGAAGGAGGGAAGGAGGGAAGGAGGGAAGGAGGGAAACAAGGAAGGAAGGAGGGAAGGAGGGAAGGAGGTAAATTAACGGAAGGGAAGGAGGGAAGGAGGGAAGGAGGGAAGGAGGGAAGGAGGGAAGGAGGGAAGGAGGGAAGGAGGGAAGGAGGGAAGGAGGGAAGGAGGGAAGGAGGGAAGGAGGGAAGGAGGGAAGGAGGGAAGGAGGGAAGGAGGGAAGGAGGGAAGGAGGGAAGGAGGGAAGGAGGGAAGGAGGGAAGGAGGGAAGGAGGGAAGGAGGGAAGGAGGGAAGGAGGGAAGGGGGAAGGAGGGAAGGAAGGAAGGAGGGAAGGAGGGAAGGAGGGAAGGGGGAAGGAGGGAAGGAGGGAAGGAGGAAGGAAGGAGGAGGGAAGGAGGGAAGGAGGGAAGGAAGGGAAGGAGGGAAGGAGGGAAGGAGGGAAGGAGGGAAGGAGGGAAGGAGGGAAGGAGGGAAGGAGGGAAGGAGGGAAGGAGGGAAGGAGGGAAGGAGGGAAGGAGGGAAGGAGGGAAGGAGGGAAGGAGGGAAGGAGGGAAGGAGGGAAGGAGGGAAGGAGGGAAGGAGGGAAGGAGGGAAGGAGGGAAGGAGGGAAGGAGGGAAGGAGGGAAGGAGGGAAGGAGGGAAGGAGGGAAGGGGGAAGGAGGGAAGGAAGGAAGGAGGGAAGGAGGGAAGGAGGGAAGGGGGAAGGAGGGAAGGAGGGAAGGAGGGAAGGAAGGAAGGAGGGAAGGAGGGAAGGAGGGAAATTAATTAACGGAAGGGAAGGAGGGAAGGAGGGAAGGAGGGAAGGAGGGAAGGAGGGAAGGAGGGAAATTAATTAACGGAAGGGAAGGAGGGAAGGAGGGAAGGAGGGAAGGAGGGAAGGAGGGAAGGAGGGAAGGAGGGAAGGATAAATACCTAGTTAGGGTGGGGTGCTGGCAAGCATAAATACCTAGGGGGGGTGCTGGCATGCATAAATACGGGGGGGGGCTGGCATGCATAAATACCTAGGGGGGGGCTGGCATGCATAAATACCAAGGGGGGTGCTGGCATGCATAAATACCTAGGGGGGGGTGCTGGCATGCATAAATACCTAGGGGGGGGGCTGGCATGCATAAATACCAAGGGGGGGTGCTGGCATGCATAAATACCGAGGGGGGGTGCTGGCATGCATAAATACCTAGGGGGGGTGCTGGCATGCATAAATACCGAGGGGGGGTGCTGGCATGCATAAATACCGAGGGGGGGTGCTGGCATGCATAAATAGCTAGGGGGGTGCTGGCAAGCATAAATACCGAGGGGGGTGCTGGCATGCATAAATACCTAGGGGGGGTGCTGGCATGCATAAATACCTAGGGGGGGTGCTGGCATGCATAAATACCTAGGGGGGGGTGCTGGCATGCATAAATACCGAGGGGGGGTGCTGGCATGCATAAATACCGAGGGGGGGTGCTGGCATGCATAAATACCTAGGGGGGGGCTGGCATGCATAAATACCGAGGGCGGGGGCTAGCATGCATAAAAACCTAGGGGGGGTGCTGGCATGCATAAATACCTAGGGGGGGGCTGGCATGCATAAATACCTAGGGGGGGTGCTGGCATGCATAAATACCGAGGGGGGGTGCTGGCATGCATAAATACCGAGGGGGGGGGCTGGCATGCATAAATACCTAGGGGGGGTGCTGGCATGCATAAATACCTAGGGGGGGGTGCTGGCATGCATAAATACCTAGGGGGGGTGCTGGCATGCATAAATACCTAGGGGGGGGGCTGGCATGCATAAATACCTAGGGGGGGTGCTGGCATGCATAAATACCGAGGGGGGGTGCTGGCATGCATAAATACCTAGGGGGGTGCTGGCATGCATAAATACCTAGGGGGGGGGCTGGCATGCATAAATACGTCGGGGGGGTCGCTGGCATGCATAAATACCTAGGGGGGTGCTGGCATGCATAAATACCTAGGGGGGGTGCTGGCATGCATAAATACCTAGGGGGGGGCTGCCATTCGTACCTTTTTTTCTTTTTTTATTTTTAAGCCGGCCTGGGGCAGCGGCGGCGGGTGGACGAAAACTGATAGCATTCCCGTTCGTGCATCCCGTGACCACCGGCCACCAAACGGAGGCACGACACCAAGGCAGATCAAGCACCAAAGGAAGCAGCAAGGACGTTGACGTTATTAACCAAGAATGGGGGTGCTGGCATGCATCAATACCTAGGGGGGGTGCTGGCATGCATAAATACATGTGGGGGGTGCTGGCATGCATAAATACCTAGGGGGGGGCTGGCATGCATAAATACGTCGGGGGGGTCGCTGGCATGCATAAATACGTCGGGTGGGGTGCTGGCATGCATAAATACCTAGGGGGGGTGCTGGCATGCATAAATACCTAGGGGGGGGGCTGGCATGCATAAATACCTAGGGGGGGGCTGGCATGCATAAATACCTAGGGGGGGGCTGGCATGCATAAATACCTAGGGGGGGTGCTGGCATGCATAAATACCTAGGGGGGTGCTGGCATGCATAAATACCTAGGGGGGGGGCTGGCATGCATAAATACGTCGGGGGTCGCTGGCATGCATAAATACCTAGGGGGGTGCTGGCATGCATAAATACCTAGGGGGGGGTGCTGGCATGCATAAATACCTAGGGGGGGGGCTGGCATGCATAAATACCTAGGGGGGGTGCTGGCATGCATAAATACCGAGGGGGGGTGCTGGCATGCATAAATACCGAGGGGGGGTGCTGGCATGCATAAATAGCTAGGGGGGGTGCTGGCAAGCATAAATACCGAGGGGGGGTGCTGGCATGCATAAATACCTAGGGGGGGGTGCTGGCATGCATAAATACCTAGGGGGGTGCTGGCATGCATAAATACCTAGGGGGGGTGCTGGCATGCATAAATACCGAGGGGGGGTGCTGGCATGCATAAATACCGAGGGGGGGTGCTGGCATGCATAAATACCTAGGGGGGGGGCTGGCATGCATAAATACCGAGGGCGGGGGCTAGCATGCATAAAAACCTAGGGGGGGTGCTGGCATGCATAAATACCTAGGGGGGGGGCTGGCATGCATAAATACCTAGGGGGGTGCTGGCATGCATAAATACCGAGGGGGGGTGCTGGCATGCATAAATACCGAGGGGGGGGGGCTGGCATGCATAAATACCTAGGGGGGGTGCTGGCATGCATAAATACCTAGGGGGGGTGCTGGCATGCATAAATACCTAGGGGGGGGTGCTGGCATGCATAAATACCGAGGGGGGGTGCTGGCATGCATAAATACCGAGGGGGGGTGCTGGCATGCATAAATACCTAGGGGGGGGGCTGGCATGCATAAATACCGAGGGCGGGGGGCTAGCATGCATAAAAACCTAGGGGGGTGCTGGCATGCATAAATACCTAGGGGGGGGGCTGGCATGCATAAATACCTAGGGGGGGTGCTGGCATGCATAAATACCGAGGGGGGGTGCTGGCATGCATAAATACCGAGGGGGGGGGGCTGGCATGCATAAATACCTAGGGGGGGGGGCTGGCATGCATAAATACCTAGGGGGGGTGCTGGCATGCATAAATACCTAGGGGGGGTGCTGGCATGCATAAATACCTAGGGGGGGGCTGGCATGCATAAATACCTAGGGGGGGTGCTGGCATGCATAAATACCGAGGGGGGGTGCTGGCATGCATAAATACCTAGGGGGGGTGCTGGTATGCATAAATACCTAGGGGGGGGTGCTGGCATGCATAAATACCTAGGGGGGGTGCTGGCATGCATAAATACCTAGGGGGGGTGCTAGTTAGGTTAATATTGTGCGGAAACCTTTTTGCCACTTGGGCTTCTCAGGTTCCGCACAATATTACCGGCGATAACCACTCGCCGGACACTCAAGTTCACAACGGTAGGGGGGGGTGCTGGCATGCATAAATACCTAGGGGGGGGGCTGGCATGCATAAATACCTAGGGGGGGGTGCTGGCATGCATAAATACCGAGGGGCGGGTGCTGGCATGCATAAATACCGAGGGGGGGTGCTGGCATGCATAAATACCGAGGGGGGGGGCTGGCATGCATAAATACCTAGGGGGGGTGCTGGCATGCATAAATACCTAGGGGGGTGCTGGCATGCATAAATACCTAGGGGGGGTGCTGGCATGCATAAATACCTAGGGGGGGGGCTGGCATGCATAAATACCTAGGGGGGGTGCTGGCATGCATAAATACCGAGGGGGGTGCTGGCATGCATAAATACCTAGGGGGGGTGCTGGCATGCATAAATACCTAGGGGGGGGGCTGGCATGCATAAATACCGAGGGGGGGTGCTGGCATGCATAAATACCTAGGGGGGGTGCTGGCATGCATAAATACCTAGGGGGGTGCAGGCATGCATAAATACCGAGGGGGGGTGCTGGCATGCATAAATACCTAGGGGGGTGCTGGCATGCATAAATACCTAGGGGGGGGCTGGCATGCATAAATACCTAGGGGGGGTGCAGGCATGCATAAATACCGAGGGGGGGGTGCTGGCATGCATAAATACCTAGGGGGGGGCTGGCATGCATAAATACCTAGGGGGGTGCAGGCATGCATAAATACCGAGGGGGGGTTGCTGGCATGCATAAATACCTAGGGGGGGTGCAGGCATGCATAAATACCGAGGGGGGGTGCTGGCATGCATAAATACCTAGGGGGGGTGCTGGCATGCATAAATACCTAGGGGGGTGCTGGCATGCATAAATACCGAGGGGGGGTGCTGGCATGCATAAATACCTAGGGGGGTGCTGGCATGCATAAATACCTAGGGGGGGGCTGGCATGCATAAATACCTAGGGGGGGGCTGGCATGCATAAATACCTAGGGGGGGGCTGGCATGCATAAATACGTCGGGGGGTCGCTGGCATGCATAAATACCTAGGGGGGTGCTGGCATGCATAAATACCTAGGGGGGTGCTGGCATGCATAAATACCTAGGGGGGGGGCTGCCATTCGTACCTTTTTTTCTTTTTTTATTTTTAAGCCGGCCTGGGCAGCGGCGGCGGGTGGACGAAAACTGATAGCATTCCCGTTCGTGCATCCCGTGACCACCGGCCACCAAACGGAGGCACGACACCAAGGCAGATCAAGCACCAAAGGAAGCAGCAAGGACGTTGACGTTATTAACCAAGAATGGGGGTGCTGGCATGCATCAATACCTAGGGGGGGTGCTGGCATGCATAAATACATGTGGGGGGTGCTGGCATGCATAAATACCTAGGGGGGGTGCTGGCATGCATAAATACGTCGGGGGGTCGCTGGCATGCATAAATACGTCGGGTGGGTGCTGGCATGCATAAATACCTAGGGGGGGTGCTGGCATGCATAAATACCTAGGGGGGGTGCTGGCATGCATAAATACCGAGGGGGGGTGCTGGCAAGCATAAATACCGAGGGGGGGTGCTGGCATGCATAAATACCGAGGGGGGGTGCTGGCATGCATAAATACCTAGGGGGGGTGCTGGCATGCATAAATACCGAGGGGGGTGCTGGCATGCATAAATACCGAGGGGGGGTGCTGGCATGCATAAATACCTAGAAGGGGGGGCTGGCATGCATAAATACCTAGAAGGGGGGTGCTGGCATGCATAAATACCTAGGGGTTCAGCTGCCATTCGTACCTTTTTTTCTGTTTTTATTTTTTAATGGGGGCCGGCCTGGGCAGCGGCGGCGGGTGGAAGAAAACTGATAGCGTTGTTGTGCATCCCGTGACCACCGGCCACCAAACGGAGGCACGACACCAAGGCAGATCAAGCACCAAAGGAAGCAGCAAGGACGTTGACGTTAGTAACCAAGAATGGGGGTGCTGGCATGCATAAATACCGAGGGGGGGTGCTGGCAAGCATAAATACCGAGGGGGGGTGCTGGCATGCATAAATACCTAGGGGGGGTGCTGGCATGCATAAATACCGAGGGGGGGTGCTGGCATGCATAAATACCTAGGGGGGTGCTGGCATGCATAAATACCTAGGGGGGTGCTGGCATGCATAAATACCTAGAAGGGGGGCTGGCATGCATAAATACCGAGGGGGGGTGCTGGCATGCATAAATACCGAGGGGGGGTGCTGGCATGCATAAATACCTAGGGGTTCAGCTGCCATTCGTACCTTTTTTTCTGTTTTTATTTTTTAATGGGGGCCGGCCTGGGGCAGCGGCGGCGGGTGGAAGAAAACTGATAGCGTTGTTGTGCATCCCGTGACCACCGGCCACCAAACGGAGGCACGACACCAAGGCAGATCAAGCACCAAAGGAAGCAGCAAGGACGTTGACGTTAGTAACCAAGAATGGGGGTGCTGGCATGCATAAATACCGAGGGGGGGGTGCTGGCAAGCATAAATACCGAGGGGGGGGTGCTGGCATGCATAAATACCTAGGGGGGGTGCTGGCATGCATAAATACCTAGGGGGGGTGCTGGCATGCATAAATACCTAGGGGGGGTGCTGGCATGCATAAATACCTAGGGGGGGTGCTGGCATGCATAAATACCGAGGGGGGTGCTGGCATGCATAAATACCGAGGGGGGGGTGCTGGCATGCATAAATACCTAGGGGGGGTGCTGGCATGCATAAATACCGAGGGGGGTGCTGGCATGCATAAATACCGAGGGGGGTGCTGGCATGCATAAATACCTAGGGGGGGGTGCTGGCATGCATAAATACCTAGGGGGGGTGCTGGCATGCATAAATACCGAGGGGGGGTGCTGGCATGCATAAATACCTAGGGGGGGTGCTGGCATGCATAAATACCTAGGGGGGGTGCTGGCATGCATAAATACCGAGGGGGGTGCTGGCATGCATAAATACCTAGGGGGGTGCTGGCATGCATAAATACCTAGGGGGGGTGCTGGCATGCATAAATACCTAGGGGGGGGTGCTGGCATGCATAAATACCGAGGGGGGGTGCTGGCAAGCATAAATACCGAGGGGGGGTGCTGGCATGCATAAATACCTAGGGGGGGTGCTGGCATGCATAAATACCTAGGGGGGTGCTGGCATGCATAAATACCTAGGGGGGGTGCTGGCATGCATAAATACCTAGGGGGGGTGCTGGCATGCATAAATACCGAGGGGGGTGCTGGCATGCATAAATACCGAGGGGGGGTGCTGGCATGCATAAATACCTAGAAGGGGGGGCTGGCATGCATAAATACCTAGGGGGGGTGCTGGCATGCATAAATACCGAGGGGGGGTGCTGGCAAGCATAAATACCGAGGGGGGGTGCTGGCATGCATAAATACCTAGGGGGGGTGCTGGCATGCATAAATACCGAGGGGGGTGCTGGCATGCATAAATACCTAGGGGGGTGCTGGCATGCATAAATACCTAGGGGGGGTGCTGGCATGCATAAATACCGAGGGGGGGTGCTGGCAAGCATAAATACCGAGGGGGGGTGCTGGCATGCATAAATACCTAGGGGGGGTGCTGGCATGCATAAATACCGAGGGGGGTGCTGGCATGCATAAATACCGAGGGGGGTGCTGGCATGCATAAATACCTAGGGGGGGTGCTGGCATGCATAAATACCGAGGGGGGGTGCTGGCATGCATAAATACCGAGGGGGGTGCTGGCATGCATAAATACCGAGGGGGGGTGCTGGCATGCATAAATACCGAGGGGGGGTGCTGGCAAGCATAAATACCGAGGGGGGGTGCTGGCATGCATAAATACCTAGGGGTTCAGCTGCCATTCGTACCTTTTTTTCTGTTTTTATTTTTTAATGGGGGCCGGCCTGGGGCAGCGGCGGCGGGTGGAAGAAAACTGATAGCGTTGTTGTGCATCCCGTGACCACCGGCCACCAAACGGAGGCACGACACCAAGGCAGATCAAGCACCAAAGGAAGCAGCAAGGACGTTGACGTTAGTAACCAAGAATGGGGGTGCTGGCATGCATAAATACCGAGGGGGGTGCTGGCATGCATAAATACCGAGGGGTTCAGCTGCCATTCGTACCTTTTTTTCTGTTTTTATTTTTTAATGGGGGCCGGCCTGGGGCAGCGGCGGCGGGTGGAAGAAAACTGATAGCGTTGTTGTGCATCCCGTGACCACCGGCCACCAAACGGAGGCACGACACCAAGGCAGATCAAGCACCAAAGGAAGCAGCAAGGACGTTGACGTTAGTAACCAAGAATGGGAGCCGGGGGAAAGATCATATGGCGCTGCCATGGCAAGAAAACCCAGCAACGCAGCTATGGCGCAACCCAGAAACGAAAACATTTGCGACAGCCTGCTTCAATAATGCTTGGATTCACACAAATGAACAAGTGGGGCTTACCAATCCAATCGATGGTCTCGGCTTGCTCGCAAATCCCTGCAACCAAACGAGAACCGACAAAAACACTCACACCCCCGTCAGCGACCGGCACCACGACACCAAAAAAGCGACGAAATTATCTGTCTCACACTCCCCCGTCATCGAGCTGCTTGTGGACAACTATCTGTCAAAAGCATCCATGTACAACCACCGCCATTGCTCACCTCTTTTCACACTCTTCGGCTGCACACAATGGCGTTGCTCAGTGAATATGGCTGTCGGGTTGCTAATATCGTTGTCACTTTCGGCCGATGTCGCGAATACCCGCCGTTGATGCTCGGGTGCAAGGTGCATCCACGGTGTCGGTCTTCCAGGAGGGCTGGAAAGCGCCAACGCAGCACCTGCAATTCAAATTCCCTGGTGCTGGTATGCCGACGCGCAAATGGAATGGCGCGGCGCCTAAAAGGCGCCGCGCGCGGGAAAAAAATTGACGCGCCAAACGATATGGCGCGGCGCCGTCCCGGCGCCGCGCTGAAAAATACTTGCAGTCGCAACTGTGACGTGGCGCTGCAGACCACACGGTAGGGAATTCGCAGCGCCATATATGGCGCCACGCCGACTCCTGACGCCGTGTGGCGCCACATGGACGCGGCGCTGCACACAGCTCGAGCCCATTTTTTCACATTCCTGCTACCTGATTGGACGCCTGGCGGAGGAAGCTTTTCACGGCGCGACGCCGAGGGGCTTCAAAAACGTATATAAGCAGGCAAAATTTCTCCGAAATTTAATGAACGAGCGCGACGCGGAGACCATGCTAGTGTGCGGAACTGGTGAACCACACCGGTACGGGACAGATTCTTGGCTGATCCTCGTAGTACCTCGTGAACACGTCTAGTAGGCCCGGGTTCAACTCCCGTCGTAACATTTTTTTTTGGGTTGGTGTGGCAAGCCTATAAAGCAATCCGCAAACCACTACACGGCTGGTAAGATTTAATATAATTAGCAACCTAATAGCTATATCAAAAATGTTTATGGGCATGGAAATTTTTAATATGTTGATATTAGACTGCAATGAAACGAATATGCAACCTGCCCCCCGATGTTTAATACAATAATTATTATTATTATTTGTGGCATGAATATAATAATTGTGTAAAATACAATGCTATGTGCAATATATTGCTGGTATGCCATGCAATTGTAACCAACAGGTGCAAGACCAAAAGGCGTCTTCAGGGCCCACTGCTGCAAACAAGAGCTATGGCGGCGGGAGGTGCGTGCAGGGTTACGGATTTACGGGGTTGTTGACCACCAAATTTGTTGTTACGTGTGTTATGGAAACATTTCAGTCGAATTTCTGGATTCCAACGGTCGTTAAGGTTATAAAAAGTGCGTTGGGATTCGGAAATTCACTTTCTGGCGTGTAAAAAATGCAGGTGTTGGCGAGTTTTCGGCCCGCTTTCAGGGGTCCAACGGCCGTTGGGTGTCTAAAATGCATGTGTTAGCGTGTTTCCGGCCCACTTTCAGGGGCCCAACGGCCATTGGACGTCGAAAATGCATGTAAAGGGCGTGTTTCAGGCCCACTTTCAGGGGTCCAACGGCCGTTGGGTGTAAAAAATGCATGTGTTGGCGTGTTTTCGGCCCGCTTTCAGGGGTCCAACGGCCGTTGGGTGTCGAAAATGCATGTGTTGGCGTGTTTCAGGCCCACTTTCAGGGGTCCAACGGCCGTTGGGTGTCGAAAATGCATGTGTTGGCGTGTTTTCGGCCCGCTTTCAGGGGTCCAACGGCCGTTGGGTGTCGAAAATGCATGTGTTGCCGTGTTTCAGGCCCACTTTCAGGGGTCCAACGGCCGTTGGGTGTCGAAAATGCATGTGTTGGCGTGTTTTCGGCCCGCTTTCTGGGGTCCAACGGCCGTTGGGTGTCGAAAATGCATGTGTTGGCGTGTTTCAGGCCCACTTTCGGGGGTCCAACGGCCGTTGGGTGTCGAAAATGCATGTGTTGGCGTGTTTCAGGCTTACTTTCAGGGGTCCAACGGCCGTTGGGACGTACAAATTGGGTAATTGTTGGAAAGCAATAATTTGATAAAATGTCAAAACTTCGTCTGGATTCTGTATGCGCGCGGATGCAGGTGAAGCGCACAACAAAGACCAAAGTCTCAAGTACGTCGAGATCAAGGGCAACCAACTTGCCCTCGACATGGCCAGCGCAATGGAATACTTGCTGAAGGACAACAATCACAAGACTGAAAACACGAAAACTGCAGTAGGCTTGAGGGCGCTTGAGCGGCTGCCAGGTGCGGTTGTGAAGGTTATGGGGAAACAGTACCGCCCTGCGCTGAAAAGAAAGGCGTCGGAGTCCTTCGCTCAGGAGGTTGTCGCTAATATCGTGCAAGGTTTCCAGGAATTGGGCAAGTCGGATGAGCACAGGAACGCGAAGTGCGCTGTGCTGTCAATGTGCTTGGGAAAGGACGGCATGAACAATCAAGGGCATTGCACTCTCGCGCGGCTGCTTCACGTCACGCCCAAGGATATCCAGACCGCAAGGGGAATGAGGATGGGGGGCGACCTTCCCGCCCTGAAGGCGCCCCCTCGTGCTTTACGGTCGGACAAGTTTCCGGAGGAGGTCAAAGAAATCGTCGGGAGTTACTGGTTGTCAGACCTAAACACGAGGGCGTCTCCCAACCATAAGGACGTGGTCAATGAGTTCGAAAGGAAGGGAAACGCCAGGATTCTCATTTCCTCCCAGGGCGGAAGGTACTATTTGGACTCGCTTGAAACGATTTACAAGCGGTTCTGTTCTGACGCGTCGCCGTACAAGGGAGGTATCGTGACGACTGCGGACGGGACAAGGTACAAGGTGGGGTACACGAAGTTCGTGGAGTTCATGCCCAAGTGCGTAAAGGGCGTGTGGAAGGACCGGGACTTGTGCGCATGCGAAAAGCACGTCGTCTTCGAGTCTCTGCTCTCTGCCTTCACCAAAGGCGTCAAGGAGTTGAAGAGCACGCTGGAGATCGAGGAGAGGGAGGGTA
>RPFO01001324.1:0-18397 GCA_009746045.1 Mesostigma viride | reverse complement strand
CCACATCTGGGTGGCTTCATGCCCATGATGGCCCCACACCCATCATGGCCCCTCACCGGTGATGACACTAACGGCACCACAGCCCTGCGCTGGAGGACGATGACGATGGCAAGACGCTGTTCGAGGAGTGGGAGGCGTCCAAGGACGCGGAGGAGGAGCGGCCGTTTGAGGACATTGCGTTTGACCTGTTCGGGCCCAAGTGAGCACGAGCTTCTGTTGCCTTGAACCCTTCAGCTTTGGTGTGCTCTGTGGCTACCTAGCGGGACCACACACCGAGCCAAGTGATTCGAATACCGCAGTGGCGAGTGGTCGATGGGGCCTAGTTACCGCCGCTTGCCAGGGTTGTTGCGCTGCCGTTATCCCTTGCGGTTGCTGATGGTAAAGTTCGCCTTCACTGCGGGCGTGATTAAAGTGAACACGATTGTGGGAAGATAGCTGGAGCTTGTGGGCTGGGCATAAGACACGATGAGAGGCGTCTGGGTTCAGGCAGGGACTATGAGGGGCTGGGAGGCTTTTGGCTGCCTCTCCTGTGGCTATGGTTGCTTTGTGGCTAGTTCCTTAATTTTAGCTTAGCCTCGATGTGCCGCCTTTGGGGGACCACAGGCTGGAGCCAGCCACGGTGTAGCTAGTCTGCCTTTTGTCGTCTGCCCATCGAACTATTTGGCCCCTTCCTTTCGCCGCTTCTTTCTTTTTCACCCTCGCTTCTCGACCCCTCTCCGTATCTGCCCTCCATCCCTTTATTATGACGTCTTCCCTTCTCTTCTTCCCTACTTCCCAGCCCCAACACCCCCCACCCTAACCTACCCCCCACCCCCCACCCCTGCACATGCTCGCATACACACATACACACACCGCACACGCACGCGCGCGCGCGCACACACACACACACACACAGCTTCAAGAACTACGACAAGAAGATCGCGAAGAAGCTGCTCGAGTGGGGCGCGCACAGGAACCACGGCAAGGATGCGTCGGCGTTTCTCCCAGCGGCGTCCGACGGGCTGGACGCGGTGGCCCACGCGCGCCAAGGAGAAGCTGGCGTACGCCAAGACGGTGGTGAACGTGGCCACGACAACCAACTACCTGCTGCGGGCGCTCGAGGAGCGGCGCCGCAACAACGACCGCTCCGAGCTGATGGAGGAGCTTTACCGGCTCATGGGCGTGGAAGAGGAGGGCGAGGGGGAGGATGATATCAGCGGTTGGGGCCAGAGCCTTAAGGGCCATCGGACGAACAGCCGGCACTTGCACGACGCGGCGCTGCTGGCGTCGATCGAGGCGCATGAGAAGGAGATGGAGCGCATTTGGCGGAGGCAGGAGAGCCGCAAGGAGCGGCTGGCGCGCAGGGGGCAGAGTGGCTGGGTGGGGGAGGAAAGGGGGGGCACATGGCAAACGGGGTTGGGGAGGGGAGGGGGAGCTCGGGGTGGACCTCCCTGGGGGGCATATGCGGCATGGGGCGTCACTGCTGGGGCCATATGGTGAGTACTTTTACTGGGGAGTATGGGTGGGGTGGGGTGCGGTGGGGGCGTGGGGTTTGGGGGGGAACGGGGAGGGGAGGGGGCAGGTGTGTGTGTGTGTGTGTGTGTGTGAGGGGTGAAGAACGAGGTTACTTCGAAATTCTGACTGCACGTATGCCACGTCTCTTATCTGCCTGTACATGCTTGCATGCACTTGCCGATACCTCCATGTCGGTGATAAGGGGAATATGTTTGGGGTTACTGGGGCAACATGACCATCTGTGGCATCACCCTTGCCTCCGTATTTTCCTTTGTTGTCCCTTGTTCCCATCTGCTCATGGGCCCCCCTAGCTACGACCTAAGTACCTATAGTAAAATTCTTCATCTGCAAACCTTTCATGCCCCCCCCCCCCCCCCTCTCCCCCCCCCCCTTCTCTCTCTCTGTCTCTCTCTGTCTCTGTCTCTGTCTCCGTCTCCGTCTCCGCCTCCGCCTCCGCCTCCGCCTCCGCCTCCGCCTCCGCCTCCGCCTCCGCCTCCGCCTCCGCCTCCGCCTCCGCCTCCGCCTCCGCCTCCGCCTCCGCCTCTGTCTCTGTCTGTCTGTCTCTCTCTCTCTCTCTCTCTCTCTCTCTCTCACACACACACACACACACACACACACACACACACACACACACATGCACACGTACACACACGTACACACATGCACACACCCTCGGCCCCCCTTTCCTCTGTCTCCTCACCACCAGGCACACATGTCTACGGGGCACCCCCGGAGAGCCTCGTGGACGAAGAATTCGAGGCCAGGTCTGATGTGCCCGACCACCCGGACCCCAACGTGCGCGCGGCCCTGAACTATAGCATGAGTGCCAGCGGGACCGACACCGGCACCGGCAGCGAGAGCGAGAGCGGCAGCGACAGTGAGACCGCGACGGACGCCAGCGGCAGCAGCGTGGGCACCAGCAGCCGGGCCAGCGGGGCCACGCGAGGCAGCTTCACGCACCGGGAAGGTATCAGTGAGGACAGCCTGGGCCGGCCGGGCAGCTTCTCTCGCAGCATGAGCGATACCCGGGGCCGGCGGCTGCGGCTCTCGCGCCGCCCAGACACGTTAATTATCCCCGAGAGCAGACATCCACCGGTGCACTGGACGTCCCCCGAGGGGAGTGGCCTGTTTGATGACCTGCCCGACCCCAGGGATTGGGACGACAAGGACGCGGGTGATCTAGAGGACCAGCCTGCGGACGGGGAGACGACCCATCGTCGGTGGTCCAAGTACAGCTCCCAGACAGGGACACCGAGGCTGGATAGCCCAGGCTGGATGCTGAACAGCCCGGGACGGGGCCTTAATAGCCCAGGGGGCAGCCGCCCGGGCTCTCGCGGGGGCGACTTTCCCCCATCAGCAGCCCCCGGGTGTTTGGTGGGGTGCCAATCATCAGCCCCAAGGTGAAGAGCGGCATGGGGGAGCCGAGCCGTCGCAAGCACAAGAGCGGCAAGAGCGGCAAAAAGGGTGGCCGGAAGAGTAAGGCCAAGAACGAGGGCCATGGGACGCACCGGCCCTCCGCGGGGGTTACGGCGTGCAGCAGTGGGGCAGGGAGGCCGAGCTGGGGCACGTGTCGGACCAGGAGGTCGAGGATGATGATGACCCCTTCCACTATTTGTATCAGGGGTATGGGGTGGTGGAGGAGGATGAGATGATGGATCCCCCAACCCGCCGGCGGACCCACCCGTGGCGCCGCCGCCCGAACCGCTGCCAAAACCCAAGCCCAAGCGCAAGCCCAAGCCGGCACCCCCCCGAGCGGTCAAAGACTCTCGGCCAAAGTTCACGTTTTCCAAGGGGACGGTGGGTCGGTGCATGCCTCTAGAGGGTTATGGAATGCCAAGTGTTGGCTCAACATGGCCGTCGTTGTCTGTATGTGTTACTTGGCGCCGTTGCTGTTGTGGTTGTACCTGTTGCTGTCGTTTTGCCACATAGCACCTTGAATCGGTGTTACTGTTTCACGGCGATGATATGTAGGAGACGGTCGCGGAACATCTCCTACATGCCATCGCAGCGGAACAGTCATACCAAGTGAGGGTGCCATGTGGCAGAAGTAGATTGTCTCTGGCGCACACTCTATGCTTTCCTTCCAACATGTGGTTGCCGCATTTCCTCCTCGGCTCTCGGCACAGAGCCGCTTGCTCTCCGGTTCCAGGTGTGATGACTATCCCATACATCTGCTGAGTAGGAGAAATAGCGGCCGGGGCTTTCTTGGAACGAAATGCACTGGCGAACTAAACTCAAGGGGTTGCCTTGCAAAGCCGTGGATGTGCCAATCCAATGGCCTGCATGTGTATGTGATCTATGATCCGCCTGCTCTCAATATAATGGTGACCCTGCCATAGTCGGTGGCCCGTGACACTGCTCAGATCTGAGGCTTGATCTAGGACTGCATGGTCAGTACCCTTCTGCTAACGAGTAGATAGGCCTCCCGAATAGCTACCTGCTGACAGGTTGGGTATGGGTGTTCCCTGCGTGAAGGGACTGGCCGGTTCGCAGATGCAACGCCAGCAATCCCCTGTCTCCTTTACGGGACTGTAGGTCATGATTTCGAATAGACATCGGGGGAAGTCTTTGCGTCTCTTCTGCTTGCCTCTTCGTTACCTAACCGGGACCCCATACCTCATCTGCCTGCTTGCCAGGAATTCTAGGTATTGGACAACCCGTAGTTGTATCATTATATGCCTATCTGCTAATTCATGTTTTCCTTTTTTCCTGCATGACTGGGGATCCCTTGGCCCAACTGCGTGCACATGGCCATGGACACACGCTTGGCGTCCACGCCCTGCAGGCGCTCCCCCCACGGGAACCGCGCAAGTGAGTGATCACCATCTGCACGCAGCATACCGTAAAGTACAGACGAGTGTAGTGTGGGGCGGGTGGGCAGGTGGGGCATGCATGGCTGGTGAGAAGGGCGTGAGTAACGTAGTGGGGGAAGTCCTTCTCCAATCTTTTCGTCTATTTCACGCAATCGCTGCCAGCCGTGCGTCAGTATCTGCCCGGGCCGTGATTTTCTTGCCCTGCCACCCGACGCATGCAGCTCTTCGGTGAAAAGCCATCTGGATGTTCCCTGGTTGCTCCCCTTTGCACGTGTCCCTGCTTAGTTGCCGCCCACACTTTCCCGTCACCGTGTGTGTGATAAGTAGTCGACCCGCGTGTTTCTTGGTAGCAGGCCAGGTGGCGGCTGCACAGTTCAGGGGAGTGAGCGGCTTGTGCGTTACAGGGAGGCAGGGGCCTCTACTGCATGTATGGCGCGCGTGGCGTGAGATACGGCGGAGGCGTTGGGGGTAGTGGCCTGTCCCGCCGAGCTATTTTGGGCACCGATGTATCGGGTGACTGTGGGGGTTATAGCACATATATTCTTGCCGTGTGCGCATGATTTTGCCTGCCACGCTGTCCCATTATTCACCAACCAAACCCATGGCTGGTCTCCGGCCAGTCTTTCCTTGATCGGGAAGAAAGGCTTTACTCACAGTCCCCACCATCCCGCCGCACACCAATCAGCCTTGCCTTCTTTTGTCTTCACGGTCAGGCATGCCCCGTATGGCCTGCAAGTGTGCTACTGACAATATCATGGACCCGCGCTGTGGCTTGTATGGCATCGCGTGGATGCGCACTTGTCATGTTGAACTTGTACTTAAGGATGTACTTTAGGATGTACTTTAGGATGTACTTTAGGATGTACTTGTACTCTAGGATGGCTTATCCGGAACATTACTTTTGCGAGCGGCACCCTGCCATCCCCGTTCCTCCCAATCAGGTCCAACGTGGTAGCTGTGATTAAGCACGACCTATATTGGACACCTGTTCGTTTATGTGAACATGAACAAATGCCCCGCAACGGTGCCCCCCCCATCCCATGCCCTCCCCTTGTTTGAGCACACTGGTTCCCCTTGCCGTGATTAGGTTCAACGTGCTAGTCATTCTTGAACATTCAATTAATTAATTAATTAATTAATTAATTAATAGGCACGTGACTGCGTCATGAGGGTGCCAATACAGAGTAAAGGAACCTTCAACCCTATATACACAACGAGGAGGGAGGGCGCCCTAGGTTCTCTCACTGCCGCAAAGTGGGCAGGCCACAGAGCGCTCTCTCCACAGCATGGTGCCGGGGCGCAACACTGTGGGTGCAATACAACCATGCAATACCATAGGTAGGCTGACGCATAGCTTTCTTCTTCTTTAACATGAGCTAGTCTAACCTTGTTTCACATACACATACTGCTTTGCAACTGTCAACTTCTCCACCAGGTTCAACGTGGTGGACAAGTACGTGCCCCCCACCGGCGACGACGTGGCGGGCCTGTTCGAGCGTAAGTGGGGATCTTTCCCTTCCGCCCTCTTCCAAAAGGGGAACGGTGATGCCCCAGGAGATGCCAGCCGTGCCTCCACCGAAGGGAACAATAACAACCCCAATGCGGCCACTCCAGATGCCACCGCCGACGCCACTGGGGGCACCAGCAACGCGAGCGACACGCCCAGCGCTTCCTCTACAGTCCGCCATGTGGACTGGGAGGGCCGGTTGCTCACACTCCCCCTGCTCTCCAAGCGGCTATTCAAAGAACAAGTGGGCGCTGAGCACGGCCGCGAGCTGCGGCGCTACGCCAAGAAGGAGCTACAGCGCCAGATCGCGCAGATGCAGTGGGAGGCGCACGCCGCAGGCCTTCTGCCCGTCGTGCACGAGCAGCAGCAACTAATGCTGGCCGCCGAGTTAGCCGCCGAGGGCACACGGGAGGCGCTTGAGTTGGCCCACCAGGCACGGCGGGGGACAGGGACACGGGTTGGGATTGGGGGCGGCAGTCCTCCCAGGGGCGGGAGCCCTCCCCGGGGCGGCACGGCCTCATTCATGGACACGATGACATTAGCGCAGGCCACCACGGGGTCGATGCAGTCTCCGGCCTCTTCCTCGACCGCGTCCCTTTCCCGTCCGGAGCTGCTGCTCTCGTTGCGGCGGTCTGTCATGCGCAAGGACACGCACCGCCCGTATGAGCGGTTCAGTGTGTCGGATGGTAGCAGCGCCGATTGGGAAGGGAGCGATGTGGGGCCAGCAGAGGCGGGGTCAACCGGGGCCCCTCACGGGGGTCCACACCGGTGGAGGGGCCGACACGGGGACCTCAAGGGAAAGGACGCGGTAAGCCGCTCCCTCGGACACAGCCCCAGGGGGGCAGCTGCGCGCCGAGCGGTCCCTGCCCAACCTGCCCCTATCCACGTACCCGGATACTGGCAACCCACCCGCCCAGCTGCTGGCAGGGGATCCATGGTCGAGCCCACAGAGTGACCCGAGGGGCGAGTCTGGGTACAGTGCGAGCGATGGCGGCCCCCAGGAGACCATCTCTCCAGGGGCCAGCAACACAGGGGCTAGCCACGCGAGCCTGGAGCAGGCCTTGGGCACATCCCAGTATGCCCCCCGCACCCTATGGAAACGCGTCCTATGGGCGTGCGCAGCAGAAAGCCTTGGGCGGGTCCGCCCCCCCCGGTCGGTGCTGCTGCGCGACCCGAACGAGGAGAACCAGCGGCTCTACCAGGTGGGCTCCATGAAGCTCGCGCCCAGGGACCCTGGCGCATCGGCTGCGGGCAAGCAGCCGCTCAAGCGCCAGTCATCGTCGGGCGGGGGGGCGGCAGGGTTCGTGGGGCCCGCGGCTGCGGCTGCGCCAGTGGGGCCGGCTATGGAGGCGGAGCCTTCAGGCTCGGCAGTAGGGGGAGGTGCGGAGGTGGGGGCTGGGCCGGGGATGGGACATGCCAGTGCCAGGACTTACAGCAGCGCTGATCCAAACGCTGGAACAGGTCCAAATGCTGTCACCGCTGGCCTCACGGGGTTAGGGGCGGGCGCAGCCATGTCTGATGCGCTGTATGCAGCGACCGTGGCATCGTGGAACAATGGCAGTGCGACAGCGCAGGTTGGCGGCAGCAGCAGCAAGCGTTTGGAGACCAGCAAAGCGGCCGATGGGCAGAAGGCGATGCCAAAGGGGGCCACTTCCCAGCGAGCAGCATTACAGCAGCAGCCGCAGCAGCCGCCAGGGGAGGGTGGCGAGGGGCCCATGCAGCGCGTTGTGTATTATGGGCGGCGTGAGGAGAAGCAGGTCACGGCCTCTCCCGCGTTGCGCAACGTGTTTGCGCTAGGAGTCGGCTTAGGGGGGGGGAAGGGCGCGGACCAAGGGCGACCAGCCGCGGCCGACAGTGCAGGGGAGGAAGACGCCGACCAAGACGAGGACAAGGCCGAGGGGTAGCGCTGTGGAGCTGGGAGGACTTGAATGGCCAGTCAGAGGCACCGACCGCGGTGCCCCGGGGGTGCAGTACCGCTATCCGTCCACGTATGGAAACCTGGGTCTGAAGCCGACCCCTGCTGGGGCGGAGCCGAAGGCTGGGGCTTTCCTTGGAGATGACATGCCTGGCGGTGATGCCAGCGAGGCAAGGGCGGGGCCTGCGGGGGGGTTGGGGATGCCGTCTCCGAGAGCATGGTGTGGGAAGAAGGGCTAGGGGCAGGGACAGCTGGCAGCAGCAAGGGCCTTCCCTCGTTAACAGCCACGCCAGATAGAAGCAGCGACGATGTGCCGCTGGGGGAAGCCCCTCTCGGCTTGACCTGCACTCGCGGAAACGGATGAACCGCAGTGCTTCCAAACTGGGCAATAAATGAGGCTTTGTCAGTGTGTTTATTTTGGACGACGAGGGTAGCACCGGGATACCACATGGCATGGCGGTCGACACGGCGGGCAGGAGTTTCGGCAACCTAGGCATGCCCACTGACTAGCCATGGTCATATCGCCATGACCTTCGGGTGACTCCCTTGTAGGGTCTCTTATGACCGTGGAATGCGCTACGAACAGGCTAGGGTTGGGTCTCAAGGAGTGGAGGAGAAATGGGATCGATGAATTCATTCGTTCAATCACACGCCTTCGTTGGGAGAGTCACGGGGAAATCGAGGAATGGGCTAGGAATGGGATGGAAGTGTGATACGAGTGAACAGAGACATGGCACCTGTCCTTGTGACATGCTCTCGCGGGAATGGTCACAATGACCGGTGCTGGTACATAAATCACAATCTGTGCAGGGGCCAATGAGCCTTGAACAAACAGGCTGGGAGGCCAGTATCAGCCTTGGGAGGCCTCTTTACTTCAACACTTGGCGAGGGTGAACCCCATGAGCACTATCCTTGAAATAATTGTACATACAATATAATGGAAATGGCTTCAATCGACCGACCGGTCCGAACAGGCAGTGGTTTGTAGATGATGTCTGGGGAGGCCGCATGCATACCAGAGTCAATTGTACCATGGGCCGGTACATTGGACAGGAATAGACCTGTAAACCGCATGAGCTAGGTTGGAGCATACGGAGATAAAAAATTTCTCCATGTGTTCACGAATTTAATTAAAAGCATGCCTTGCAACTTCTTGATCTTGTGGGACCTCCCAATTGATGAAGGAACTGTCACAAGCAAGGCCCATGCGAAATACAGGCACAACGCGGGATGAGGCCGCGGGCACCCTAAAGCTTTTCTCGCGCACTGTCTGCATGGGTCGGGGGCATGCAAACTAGACACACTGAGTACTCTTTCTGCACAAAGTTGTGTGGGTGCAATATATATAAGTCCTTGTGTTGGCAAAATCATGGCGGATCAATACTTCACTGTCACGGGCCAAAACTTGCTCTTCGGACAGACCTACTTAAATTAAAAGGAACCCGCGAAGTTAGTCGGGTGTCTCAAGTGCAGAAAAATTAGGGTGTGTTCAATGGCGGCAACGCCTCCAGAGACGCGAGTCCTCATCATAAAGGCTCATCAAGGGAGAATATAATAGCCTCTCCCGGGGCCTGAGGGTTTTCAGGGGCATAGCCATGCGGGTCATGCAGTTGACCCGCAACCCACAATCCGTGACCCACGGCCCCCAACAATCCGCGTATGAAACATGACATCATTCCGTTCTTTCCATGCATGGGAGGCGTGTCTTAATGTTAATGGCAGACTGCCGCATTGCATTGATCGAAGCCGTGGTCAGTGCTTTCGGGCATGCGGGAAGATGGGATTCTCTAACCCCTTCTGACTATGTAGCAAACGGGGATGGAAAGCACTAGAAGTGCTCAACTTCAAATCATTTTGGCTTTTTCAGGCAAACAATTATTCTTTAACTGCCTTGCAGAAACGTGTTGGATCGACCCAGGTTTTGGGCCCAAGTGAGCACATATGTGGTAGTGCTTACCCCCCAAACTTGGGGTCATCGGACAAGCTGAGACATAGCCCATGCGGCGTGCGCTCATCAACGCTGGCCTAGGCTCTTCAAGCAAGGAAACTAGCCAGACCTGCAGCAGCGGCGAGCCCATGCACGTCCCGGCTGTGAAGCTGGCTTACCATCATGCTTCGGTAAGGAGAACGAGGTCACTGACGCGCCAGCTATTTCGCTGATACGCTGGAACCTACCTACCTAACTGCAACCTACATGTACCTACCACACTCATTATTGCTTGGAGGGCATCGAACTCGCGATCCGGACCGAACTCGGGACCTTCGGTACACGGCCCGCCTTTCGCGACTGTAGGGGAATCCCGATGATCCGAAGGCTACCCACGCTACAGTCCAACTGCGAAAAAGCTCCTTTCCGGGGAGTGATGCCGATGAGGGCGATACCACATTCACTGTTCAACCTGCAAAAGCTGCTGCAAAACCAGGTACAAACTGCATACAAAATGAGCCAGTGCTCGCGCTCGCCGGAGCGTCGAGATGCCATCATCGCACGTTTTCCAAGTAATGGATCCGCACGTTTTCCAAGTGTCAACAGCGACAGTGCTGTTGCGACAGCGCCAACTTGCCATCTGCTTAAGCTTCCAGATCCGATTGATCTTTTTCAGTACGGAAACGTCCACACACAAGCGCGTGGATGACCGTATGAATGCCAGCTGGACAACCTTAGAAAAATCTCCTGGGCGATGGATGCGTACCACGCCATTACGCCAAGTCATATAACCAACCGAGCTTACGCAAATGCAGCTGGAGTGGCCGTGAGCGATCCTCGATATTTTGCGGCATTCGGCCATCTCTTCAATCTCCCCCACCAGTCTTACCTGAAGAGCCGGATACCTTGCAGGCAAGATGGGAGCAGAGGGAGCTCATGATCAGTCTCAGTCCGCCAATTCTCAATGGAAAACCGAGAATGGGACGATTGCCGGCCCCCCGGCCAATGGTCCGTGGACGTCTGAGCTGATGTTTTGTTCCATGCATTCAGCAATGTCCAAATGTAGCTGATATTGCGATAGCCCAGATGGTCGACCAGGTGATTGTTGTGCTTCGTTTTGCTCAGCAAACTAATGTGCACGGGCTTTGCTTTGTTTTTTTGCGCAGGTCGACTAGCTGCATTCAAGTTTGTGACGACGGATTCTTCAACTGCCTCGTGGGCTTTTGCTGCCCATGCGTCGTCTTCGGCCGAAATGCCGAGATCGTGGACGGCATGCCGTGCGCTGTCGCCGCGCCATCTACGTATTGCTCTTGCACATCTTGTAAGCTTCTCGCGCTTGTGACTTGGTTTGACGCCGGCCATAGGTTCCTAGGCGGTTGTTGGCTAGTGCGCGAGTATTGAAGCCGCATCACCATGACGTGTACCGTGACCGCGTTCCGGTTACCCTTGGCATGTCTGCTCTATTCGTAGGCGTGTACGCAGATGCCACGACGTGTCGCCGTCTTTAAACCAAGTGCAATTATCATGGAGACGCGGGACCCAGCATGAGTAAATTGTTTCAAGCAGATCAAAGAGAACACCCCGCACGGATGCAGCCTCGCTACTTGCCGCATTTAGACATTTCGGGCCTGCAATTAGGTTCCTTGGGAATGTCTGTCTCAAGCCTGCTGACAATGGGAATGACTCACGTGAATGCATATTCGTATTGTGGGGCAAACAGGGGCCGCAAGGCGTCAAGGTGGCACCACCTCACCTGAACAGCTGAACATGCAAATTGACATGATTATGATCAGCCTTACGAGCTCTCCAACGGTACTTGAAGGCTTCTGTGCTAGACATTGTATTTGTGTGGCTTCCTTTGACCAGGGCACACACATGCCGGTCGACGCATCATGAAGAAGCGTCCCTAGTCAACAGATGCACGTGTGCATTGAAGCATCCCTCACCAACAGTTCCCCCCCTTTCCTCCCTTCCTCCCTTCCTCCTTCCTCCCTTCCTCCCTTCCTCCCTTCCTCCCTTCCTCCCTTCCTCCCTTCCTCCCTTCCTCCCCCCCCCCCCCTTCCTCCCTTCCTCCCTTCCTCCCTTCCTCCCTTCCTCCCTTCCTCCCTTCCTCCCTTCCTCCCTTCCTCCCTTCCTCCCTTCCTCCCTTCCTCCCTTCCTCCCTTCCTCCCTTCCTCCCTTCCCCCTTCCTCCCTTCCTCCCTTCCTCCTTCCTCCCTTCCTCCCTTCCTCCTTCCTCCCTTCCTCCCTTCCTCCCTTCTCCTCCTCTTCCTCCCTTCCTCCCTTCCTCCCTTCCTCCCTTCCTCCCTTCCTCCTTCTCCCTTCCTCCTTCCTCCCTTCCTCCCTTCCTCCCTTCCTCCCTTCCTCCCTTCCTCCCTTCCTCCCTTCCTCCCTTCCTCCCTTCCTCCCTT
Organism: Mesostigma viride; assembly: GCA_009746045.1. Lineage (NCBI taxonomy): Eukaryota > Viridiplantae > Streptophyta > Mesostigmatophyceae > Mesostigmatales > Mesostigmataceae > Mesostigma > Mesostigma viride. The sequence goes on along the minus strand of RPFO01001324.1, from coordinate 6,331 downwards.
CCTCCCTTCCTCCCTTCCTCCCTTCCTCCCTTCCTCCCTTCCTCCCTTCCTCCCTTCCTCCCTTCCTCCCTTCCTCCCTTCCTCCTTCCTCCCTTCCTCCCTTCCTCCCTTCCTCCCTTCCTCCCTTCCTCCCTTCCTCCCTTCCTCCCTTCCTCCCTTCCTCCCTTCCTCCTTCCTCCCTTCCTCCCTTCCTCCCTTCCTCCCTTCCTCCCTTCCTCCTTCCTCCCTTCCTCCCTTCCTCCCTTCCTCCCTTCCTCCCTTCCTCCCTTCCTCCCTTCCTCCCTTCCTCCCTTCCTCCCTTCCTCCCTTCCTCCCTTCCTCCCTTCCTCCCTTCCTCCCTTCCTCCTTCCTCCTTCCTCCCTTCCTCCCTTCCTCCCTTCCTCCCTTCCTCCCTTCCTCCCTTCCTCCCTTCCTCCTTCCTCCCTTCCTCCTTCCTCCTTCCTCCCTTCCTCCCTTCCTCCCTTCCTCCCTTCCTCCCTTCCTCCCTTCCTCCCTTCCTCCCTTCCTCCCTTCCTCCCTTCCTCCCTTCCTCCTTCCTCCCTTCCTCCCTTCCTCCTTCCTCCCTTCCTCCCTTCCTCCCTTCCTCCCTTCCTCCCTTCCTCCCTTCCTCCCTTCCTCCCTTCCTCCCTTCCTCCCTTCCTCCTTCCTCCCTTCCTCCCTTCCTCCCTTCCCCTCCTCCTTCCTCCTTCCTCCCTTCCTCCTTCCTCCCTTCCTCCCTTCCTCCCTTCCTCCCTTCCTCCTTCCTCCCTTCCTCCCTCCCTCCCTTCCTCCCTTCCTCCCTTCCTCCCTTCCTCCTTCCTCCCTTCCTCCTCCTCCCTTCCTCCCTTCCTCCCTCCTCCTTCCCCTTCCTCCCTTCTCCCTTCCTCCTTCCTCCCTTCCTCCCTTCCTCCCTTCCTCCTTCCTCCCTTCCTCCCTTCCTCCCTCCTCCCTTCCTCCCTCCCTCCCTTCCTCCCTTCCTCCTTCCTCCTTCCTCCCTTCCTCCCTTCCTCCCTTCCTCCCTTCCTCCCTTCCTCCCTCCTCCCTTCCTCCCTCCTCCCTTCCCCTTCCTCCTCCTCCTTCCTCCCTTCCTCCCTTCCTCCCTTCCTCCCTTCCTCCCTTCCTCCCTTCCTCCCTTCCTCCTTCCTCCCTTCCTCCTTCCTCCCTTCCTCCTTCCTCCCTTCCTCCCTTCCTCCCTTCCTCCCTTCCTCCCTTCCTCCCTTCCTCCCTTCCTCCCTTCCTCCCTTCCTCCCTTCCTCCCTTCCTCCCTTCCTCCCTTCCTCCTTCCTCCCTTCCTCCCTTCCTCCCTTCCTCCCTTCCTCCCTTCCTCCCTTCTCCCTTCCTCCCTTCCTCCCTTCCTCCCTTCCTCCTTCCTCCCTTCCTCCCTTCCTCCTTCCTCCCTTCCTCCCTTCCCCTTCCTCCTTCCTCCCTTCCTCCCTTCCTCCCTTCCTCCCTTCCTCCCTTCCTCCTTCTCCCTTCCTCCTTCCTCCCTTCCTCCCTTCCTCCCTTCCTCCCTTCCTTCCTCTTCCTCCTTCCTCCCTTCCTCCCTTCCTCCCTTCCTCCCTTCCTCTTCCTCCTTCCTCCCTTCCTCCCTTCCTCCCTTCTCCCTTCCTCTTCCTCCTTCCTCCCTTCCTCCTTCCTCCCTTCCTCCCTTCCTCCTTCCTCCCTTCCTCCCTTCCTCCCTTCCTCCCTTCCTCCCTTCCTCCCTTCCTCCCTTCCTCCCTTCCTCCCTTCCTCCCTTCCTCCCTTCCTCCCTTCCTCCCTTCCTCCCTTCCTCCCTTCCTCCTTCCTCCCTTCCTCCCTTCCTCCCTTCCTCCCTTCCTCCCTTCCTCCCTTCCTCCCTTCCTCCCTTCCTCCCTTCCTCCCTTCCTCCTTCCTCCCTTCTCCCTTCCTCCCTTCCTCCCTTCCTCCCTTCCTCCCTTCTCCCTTCCTCCCTTCCTCCCTTCCTCCCTTCCTCCTTCCTCCCTTCCTCCTTCCTCCCTTCCTCCTTCCTCCCTTCCTCCTTCCTCCCTTCCTCCCTTCCTCCCTTCCTCCCTTCCTCCCTTCCTCCCTTCCTCCTTCCTCCTTCCTCCCTTCCTCCTTCCTCCCTTCCTCCTCCTTCCTCCCTTCCTCCCTTCCTCCCTTCCTCCTTCCTCCCTTCCTCCTTCCTCCTTCTCCTCTCCCTTCCTCCCTTCCTCCTTCCTCCCTCCCTTCCTCCCTCCTCCTCCTCCTTCCCCCTCCTCCTCCTCCCTTCCTCCCTCCTCCTCTCCTTCCTTCCTCCCTTCCTCCCTTCCTCCCTTCCTCCTTCCTCCTTCCTCCCTTCCTCCCTTCCTCCCTTCCTCCCTTCCTCCCTTCCTCCTTCCTCCCTTCCTCCCTTCCTCCCTTCCTCCTTCCTCCTTCCTCCCTTCCTCCCTTCCTCCCTTCCTCCCTTCCTCCCTTCCTCCCTTCCTCCTCTCTCCTCCCTTCCTCCCTTCCTCCTTCCTCTTCTCCCTTCCTCCTTCCTCCTTCCTCCCTTCCTCCTTCCTCCCTTCCTCCCTTCCTCCTTCCTCCCTTCCTCCCTTCCTCCCTTCCTCCCTTCCTCCCTTCCTCCCTTCCTCCCTTCCTCCCTTCCTCCCTTCCTCCCTTCCTCCCTTCCTCCCTTCCTCCCTTCCTCCCTTCCTCCTTCCTCCCTTCCTCCCTTCCTCCTTCCTCCCTTCCTCCCTTCCTCCTTCCTCCTTCCTCCCTTCCTCCCTTCCTCCCTTCCTCCCTTCCTCCCTTCCTCCCTTCCTCCCTTCCTCCTTCCTCCCTTCCTCCCTTCCTCCCTTCCTCCTCCTTCCTCCCTTCCTCTTCCTCCCTTCCTCCCTTCCTCCCTTCCTCCTTCCTCCCTTCCTCCCTTCCTCCCTTCCTCCCTTCCTCCCTTCCTCCTTCCTCCCTTCCTCCCTTCCTCCCTTCCTCCCTTCCTCCCTTCCTCCTTCCTCCCTTCCTCCTTCCTCCCTTCCTCCCTTCCTCCCTTCCTCCCTTCCTCCTTCTTCCTCCTCCTTCCTCCCTTCCTCCCTTCCTCCCTTCCTCCCTTCCTCCCTTCCTCCCTTCCTCCCTTCCTCCCTTCCTCCTTCCTCCCTTCCTCCCTTCCTCCCTTCCTCCTTCCTCCTTCCTCCTTCCTCCCTTCCTCCCTTCCTCCTTCCTCCCTTCCTCCTTCCTCCCTTCCTCCCTTCCTCCCTTCCTCCCTTCCTCCCTTCCTCCCTTCCTCCCTTCCTCCCTTCCTCCTTCCTCCTTCCTCCCTTCCTCCCTTCCTCCTCTCCCTTCCTCCCTTCCTCCCTTCCTCCCTTCCTCCTTCCTCCCTTCCTCCCTTCCTCCCTTCCTCCCTTCCTCCCTTCCTCCCTTCCTCCCTTCCTCCCTTCCTCCCTTCCTCCCTTCCTCCCCCTCCTTCTCCCTTCCTCCTTCCTCCCTTCCTCCTTCCTCCCTTCCTCCCTTCCTCCCTTCCTCCCTTCCTCCCTTCCTCCTTCCTCCTCTCCCTTCCTCTTCCTCCTTCCTCCCTTCCTCCCTTCCTCCCTTCCTCCCTTCCTCCTTCCTCCTTCCTCCCTTCCTCCCTTCCTCCCTTCCTCCTTCCTCCCTTCCTCCCTTCCCTCCCTTCTCCCTTCCTCCTTCCTCCCTTCCTCCCTTCCTCCCTCCTCCCTTCCTCCCTTCCTCCCTCCCTCCCTCCTCCTCCCTCCCTCTCCTCCCTCCCTCCTCTCCCTCCTCCCTCCCTCCTCCCTCCCTCCCCCTCCTCCTCCCTCCCTCCCTCCTCCCTCCCTCCTCCCTCCCTCCCTCCTCCTCCCTCTCCTCCCTCCCTCCCTCCCTCCCTCCCTCCCTCCTCCTCCCTCCCCTCCCTCCCTCCCTCCTCCTCCCTCCCTCCTCCTCTCCTCCCTCCCTCCCTCCCTCCCTCCCTCCCTCCCTCCTCCTCCTCCCTCCTCCCTCCTCTCCCTCCCTCCCTCCTCCCTTCCTCCCTTCCTCCCTTCCTCCTCCTCTTCCTCCCTTCCTCCCTTCCTCCCTCCCTCCCTTCCTCCTCCTCCTTCTCCCTTCCTCCCTTCCTCTTCCTCCCTTCCTCCCTTCCTCCTCCCTCCCTCCTCCCTCCTCCCTCCCTCCCTCCCTCCCTCCCTTCCTCCCTCCTCCCTCCCTTCCCCTCCTCCTCCCTCCTCCCTCCCTCCCTCCTCTCCTCCTCCTCCCTCCTCCCTCCCTCCTCCTCCCTCCCTCCCTCCCTCCCTCCCTCCCTCCTCTCCTCCCTCCTCCTCCCTCCTCCTCCCTCCCTCCCTCCTCCCTCCCTCCCTCCCTCCCTCCCTCCTCCCTCCCTCCCCCCCTCCTCCTCCCTCCCTCCCCCCCTACCTCCCTACCCCTCCCTACCTCCTACCTCCCTACCTCCCTACCTCCCTACCTCCTACCTCTCCCTCCCTCCCTCCCTCCTCCCTCCTCCTCCTCCCTCCCTCCCTCCTCCCTCCCTCCCTCCCTCCCTCCCTCCCTCCTCCCTCCCTCCCTCCTCCCTCCCTCCCTCCCTCCCTCCCTCCCTTCCTCCCTTCCTCCCTGCCTCCCTTCCTCCCTGCCTCCCTTCCTCCCTTCCTCCCTTCCTCCCTTCCTCCCTTCCTCCCTTCCTCCCTTCCTCCCTTCCTCCCTTCCTCCCTTCCTCCCTTCCTTCCCTTCCTCCCATCCTCCCTTCCTCCCTTCCTCCTTCCTCCTTCCTCCCTTCCTCCCTTCCTCCTTCCTCCTTCTCCTTCCTCCCTTCCTCCCTTCCTCCCTTCCTCCCTTCCTCCCTTCCCTCCTTCCTCCCTTCCTCCCTTCCTCCCTTCCTCCCTTCCTCCTTCCTCCTTCTCCCTTCCTCCCTTCCTCCCTTCCTCCCTTCCTCCCTTCCTCCCTTCCTCCCTTCCTCCCTTCCTCCCTTCCTCCCTTCCTCCTTCCTCCCTTCCTCCCTTCCTCCCTTCCTCCCTTCCTCCCTTCCTCCCTTCCTCCCTTCCTCCCTTCCCCCTTCCTCCCTTCCTCCCTTCCTCCCTTCCTCCCTTCCTCCCTTCTCCCTTCCTCCTTCCTCCCTTCCTCCCTTCCTCCCTTCCTCCCTTCCTCCCTTCCTCCCTTCCTCCCTTCCTCCCTTCCTCCTTCCTCCCTTCCTCCTCCTCCTTCCTCCCTTCCCTTCCTCCCTTCCTCCTTCTCCTTCCTCCCTTCCTCCTTCCTCCCTTCCTCCCTTCCTCCTTCCTCCCTTCCTCCCTTCCTCCCTTCCTCCCTTCCTCCCTTCCTCCCTTCCTCCCTCCCTCCCTTCCTCCCTCCTCCCTCCTCCTCCCTCCCTCCCTCCCTCCCTCCTCCCTCCCTCCTCCCCTTCCTCCCTTCCTTCCTCCCTTCCTCCCTTCCTCCTTCCTCCCTTCCTCCCTTCCTCCCTTCCTCCTTCCTCCCTTCCTCCCTTCCTCCCTTCCTCCCTTCCTCCCTTCCTCCCTTCCTCCCTTCCTCCCTTCCTCCCTTCCTCCCTTCCTCCCTTCCTCCTTCCTCCCTTCCTCCCTTCCTCCCTTCCTCCCTTCCCCTTCCTCCTTCCCCTTCCTCCCTTCCTCCCTTCCTCCTTCCTCCCTTCCTCCCTTCCTCCCTTCCTCCTTCCTCCCTTCCTCCCTTCCTCCCTTCCTCCTTCCTTCCTCCCTTCCTCCCTTCCTCCCTTCCTCCCTTCCTCCCTTCCTCCCTTCCTCCCTTCCTCCCTTCCTCCCTTCCTCCTTCCTCCCTTCCTCCCTTCCTCCCTTCTCCTCCCTTCCCTTCCTCCCTTCCTCCCTTCCTCCTTCCTCCTTCCTCCTTCCTCCTTCTCCCTTCCTCCCTTCCTCCTTCCTCCCTTCCTCCCTTCCTCCCTTCCTCCTTCCTCCCTTCCTCCCTTCCTCTTCCCCCTTCCTCCCTTCCTCTTCCCCCTTCCTCCCTTCCTCCCTTCCTCCCTTCCTTCCTCCTTCCTCCCTTCCTCCCTTCCTCCCTTCCTCCCTTCCTCCCTTCCTCCCTTCCTCCCTTCCTCCCTTCCTCCCTTCCTCCCTTCCTCCCTTCCTCCTTCCTCCCTTCCTCCTTCCTCCCTTCCTCCCTTCCTCCCTTCCTCCTTCCTCCCTTCCTCCCTTCCTCCCTTCCTCCTTCCTCCTTCCTCCCTTCCTCCCTTCCTCCCTTCTCCTTCTCCTTCCCCCTTCCTCCCTTCCTCCCTTCTCCCTTCTCCCTTCCTCCTTCCTCCTCCTCCTCCCTTCCTCCCTTCTCCTTCCTCCCTTCCTCCTTCCTCCTTCTCCTTCCTCCTTCCTCCCTTCCTCCCTTCCTCCTTCCTCCCTTCCTCCCTCCTCTTCCTCCCTTCCTCCCTTCCTCCCTTCCTCCCTTCCTCCCTTCCTCCTTCCTCCTTCCTCCTCCCCCTCCTCCCTTCCTCCCTTCCTCCCTT
>RPFO01002198.1:0-18444 GCA_009746045.1 Mesostigma viride | reverse complement strand
GGGTACTGTTCCCCCAGCGCGGACATCGCCTCACAAATCGCCCTGGGGTACGATTTAGTCCCCTCAAAAAACCTTGAACATTTCACCTTTGAACTTGAAATGCACTTCACCCCCCATCCGAATTACAAGTCCGGCCAAATTGACACCAGACCAGCTGTCTGTAACGTCGCCGTGCATAGTGCTGAGAGACTTTCTCGCCTCACGATACTTGTTACACCACTTCTTGTGTTCCTCCCAGTCCGCACGCTGGCATTCGGCAGCACAATACCGGACGTCTCGACAACCCCCGCACTTGCGGTGGACACCCTCCATCACAGAGCACGCCTGATTCGAGCAACACTTTGGAAGCGAGCCCAGCATCGGCCCTCCCACCCCCGGGAGAACGATCATCCGTGAAAACGTCAATTTCACGGACTCGGAATTCCCGAATGTAAAATGGAAACCTTCAAACCCCCCCCCCTCTACTCTCGCCGATACGGTCAATCTCGGCTGCGCCTCACTCGCGTCTGGAAATTTCCCCCACTGGTCTTTCTCCCACTGGTCCCACCCAACCTTTCCGACATACGACACCAAAAGTCGAAACTCGACGTCTCGATTGAGTGGAACCCGATCCGCCGGCGTGGGCTTGTAGAATCCGCCAGCCAAGGCGAAGTACATGTCCAGCAACTGGAGATTAATCTGTCGTCCTACTGAGGCGAACGAGTCATACACGACCAAAACCGCAAACTGGCGACCCAGGCGCTTCTCGTGCTGCCGTACCCATCCGTGGATCTCGCGAGCCCGGTTAAGTACGTTTGCTGCCACGCAGGCAATCGCAGCGCGGGTCGAAGATTCCAGCTCGCCCGTCTCCGCCATCCCTCCCCTGCGCCAATTGGCACGTGCGTAATACGTAAGTAATGTTTTTCAAGTCTAACGGCCGTTGGCTCACAACCCCCCTGTGGGAAGGGTGGATGCCTTACGAACCATTCAACCACATCTTTATGCTCAGCTAGATTTTTGGAGGCCTTTCTTGGAAGGCACATGGTAATAACCATCACTAAGCTGCATAAAAGACACATCCTGCCTTACTGCCACCAAATGAAACGAATGAAATGCACATGGTAATGTTTTTCAAGTCTAACGGCCGTTGGCTCACAACCCCCCTGTGGGAAGGGTGGATGCCTTACGAACCATCCAACCACATCTTTATGCTCAGCTAGATTTTTGGAGGCCTTTCTTGGAAGGCACATGGTAATAACCATCACTAAGCTGCATGAAAGACACATCCTGCCTTACTGCCACCAAATGAAAAGAATGAAATGCACATGATAATGTTTTTCCAATTCCAACGGCCGTTGGCTCACAACCCCCCTGTGGGAAGGGTGGATGCCTTACGAACCAGTCAACCCATCTTTATGCTCAGCTAGATTTTTGGAGGCCTTTCTAGGAGAAAAATGGTAAATAGCCACCACTAAGCTGCATAAAAGACACATCCTGCCTTATTGCCACCCAATTAAACGAATGAAATGCACATGGTAATGTTTTTCAAGTCCAACGGCCGTTGGCTCACAACCCCCGTGGGAAGGGTGGATGCCTTACGAACCATTCAACCACATCTTTATGCTCAGCTAGATTTTTGGAGGCCTTTCTTGAAGGCAATGGTAATAACATCACTAAGCTGCATGAAAGACACATCCTGCATTATTGCCACCAAATGAAACGAATGAAATGCACATATTGTTTTCAATTCCAACGGCCGTTGCTCACAACCCCCTGTGGGAAGGGTGGATGCCTTACGAACCATTCAACCACATCTTTATGCTCAGCTAGATTTTTGGAGGCCTTTCTTGGAATAAAAATGGTAATAGCCACCACAAAGCTGAATGAAAGATACATCCTGGCTGATTGCCAACCCACTCAAAGGAATGAAATGCACATGATAATGTTTTTCAAGTCCAACGGCCGTTGGCTCACAACCCCCCTGTGGGAAGGGTGGATGCCTTACGAACCAGTCAACCCATCTTTATGCTCAGCTAGATTTTTGGAGGCCTTTCTTGGAAGAAAAATGGTAATAGCCACCACTAAGCTGCATGAAAGACACATCCTGCCTTATTGCCACCAAAAACGAATGAAATGCACATGATAATGTTTTTCAAGTCAACGGCCGTTGGCTCACAACCCCCCTGTGGGAAGGGTGGATGCCTTACGAACCAGTCAACCACATCTTTATGCTCAGCTAGATTTTTGGAGGCCTTTCTTGGAAGGCACATGGTAATAGCCACACTAAGCTGCATGAAAGACATCCTGCCTATTGCCACCCAATCAAACGAATGAAATGCACATGATAATGTTTTTCCAATTCCAACGGCCGTTGGCTCACAACCCCCCTGGAAGGGTGGATGCCTTACGAACCAGTCAAGCCCATCTTTAGCTCAGCTAGTTTTTTTGGAGGCCTTTCTAGGAGAAAAATGGTAAATAGCCACCACTAGGCTGCATAAAAGACACATCCTGCCTTATTGCCACCCAATTAAACGAATGAAATGCACATGATAATGTTTTTCAAGTCTAACGGCCGTTGGCTCACAACCCCCCTATGGGAAGGGTGGAGGCCTTACGAACCAGTCAACCACATCTTTATGCTCAGCTAGATTTTTGGAGGCCTTGCTTGGAAGAAAAATGGTAAATAGCCATCACTAAGCTGCATGAAAGACACATCCTGCCTTATTGCCACCCAATGAAAAGAATGAAATGCACATGATAATGTTTTTCCAATTCCAACGGCCGTTGGCTCACAACCCCCCTCTGGGAAGGGTGGATGCCTTACGAACCAGTCAACCACATCTTTATGCTCAGCTAGATTTTTGGAGGCCTTTCTTGGAAGGCACATGGTAATAACCTTCACTAAGCTGCATGAAAGACGCATCCTGCCTTACTGCCACCAAATGAAAAGAATCAAATGCACATGATAATGTTTTTCCAATTCCAACGGCCGTTGGCTCACAACCCCCCTGTGGGAAGGGTGGATGCCTTACGAACCATTCAACCACATCTTTATGCTCAGCTATATTTTTGGAGGCCTTTCTTGGAAGAAAAATGGTAAATAGCCACCACTAAGCTGCATGAAAGACACATCCTGCCTTATTGCCACCCAATGAAACGAATGAAATGCACATGATAATGTTTTTCCAATTCCAACGGCCGTTGGCTCACAACCCCCCTCTGGGAAGGGTGGATGCCTTACGAACCAGTCAAGCCCATCTTTATGCTCAGCTAGATTTTTTGGAGGCCTTTCTTGGAAGAAAAATGGTAATAGCCACCACTAAGCTGCATGAAAGACACATCCTGGCTGCTTGCCACCCTATCAAACGAATAAAAAGCATAAGATAATGTTTTTCCAATTCCAACGGCCGTTGGCTCACAACCCCCTTCGGGTAGAGGCCTTACGGACCAGTCAGAAATAGTGTCCACCAAGCTGTTCCCCCCACACCCACAGTTGTCCTTGTCCACATACCTTTCCAGTACAGTTGTCCTCAGCTTCTCAGCAACGGGCGACTCCTCTCCTTGCTGCCTTGACAGATATCACATAAACAAAACACGATCACGAGAGCATCAGGATTGTTAGAGGTTTCCTCCATCGCAAAACCGTAAGATACACACACCTCAAAAACCAACTTTCTTGTCCTCCCAAATAACATATGTTTTTAAATGTAAAATAAATCACATTCATATTCTGTCACTTGATTTAACCACACAATTTTTCAGGTCCAACGCCCGTTGGCATTACGCCTCTTCCCGGTAAAAGAGTATTTATTGCTCCAACCCCACAAAAAACTCGTTCCGGACCTGATCGAAGCGAAGAGCACTGCCAGGGATCGGAGTCGAGCCAGATTTGTGTGCGGAACATGATGGCTGGCCTACCTCACTCCCCAACATCAATGTGGACCTGGGTTCGAACCCTGTCAGTGCTATTCGCTTCGAACAGTTCCGGAACGAGTTTTTTGTGGGTGTGGAGAAATAATGTCGACATTTTCGGTGACTGTTCAGCTAAAAAAATCACAAGCAGATGCGACGGCCCCTCCATTAAACAAATTATCCACCACTGTTGCGCTACACTAGCAATGTTTGTCAAGGTCCAACGGCCGTTGGCATCAAATAAATCACAACCATTGGTCACTCCATTTAACAAAATACCCACAACTTTTTAACCACACTAGAAATGTTTTTTGAGGTCCAACGGCCGTTGGAATCCAAAAAATGCCGAATTCATGTCAAATTTATATATATGTGACAGTTGACAGAATTAGAGATAATTAAATTATCAAACCCAGCTTTAGAATTCAATATTAGAATTCAAAATTTATTAATGAAATTTATCTTTCACCATTCAACCTCAACATTAAGTCCCCTTTGTGTTTTATTGAATTATTTAGCCATCAGCTTTACACATCATCAAAAATTGGCGAATTTCATTCAATATTAGAATTCAAAATTTATGAATGAAATTTATGTTTCATCATTCAACCTCTTCAGAATCCTCATCCAAACACAACATCATGTCCCCTTTCCACTTGTACATACTACTCTCGGCCAAATACAGCAAGCGTGCCTCTTCCCCCCAAAAAACTTGAGATAATCCGGGGAAGATTGTTCCGCTGAGGACCTGCATAGCTAACTCCACCAAACGCTTGCCATATCCTCCTCCCTACACCTCCTCTCTAATAAGGCCTTCATGTCTGCGTTCTCATCAAATCCCATGATCAGAACTGCACATGCCATTCCTCCCCCCTCCAGAGGCAGCCCCTCCAAAAGCTTCACCCATTCTGCCTCCCTACGCGCTCTCCTCCCCGGAGGAAAAAAAATGTCCTCATCCGGGTCATAAGGAGTATCGCAGAACCAGAAAATGCTCCTTAACCCCCATAGTTCATAATTATCGTACAAGTCATCCATTTCCTTTCCCAATTGGCGTAAGCGAGCTGTCCACCCCCTCCAATTCCTCTCCAACACACGTCTCCTCTCAGCACGCTCGGACCTGAACAACCCTCCCATCGTCCTTGCTCGTGCATGTCCCTCTGGTGCTGGCTGGCGTCCTAACACCTCCTCAACTTCTTCACAATATACCTTAAAATACATTCCCCTTGTGACGAGTGTGTAGGGGGTGATATCAGCGCTTGCACACTTTACTTGCCCGCCATACAATTCTCGGAAAAGAGACTCAGTTATCAATGTACGAGGACCATCCCGAATGCGTCCACGAACCCAGAAATTAACTTAAAGCTGAATTGGGGTTCATACCTCCCCGACACCGCTTCCCTAGCCCCTCTACAAACTGCTTCAAAGCGGGCTACGTCGGGCGCCTCCATAAAAGCTGCGACTTCGGTCCAAATTTCCCACGGCAGTGAGATATCCCCTTCCATTATCGGCCCCGACGTCAAACTTGTCCCCTCTGCACATAACATACATCGACGTCCATCCTTAAAAAAAAATGAGGTTTTGTCGGAAAGAAAATATGCAAACGTTAGGCGAGGTTTCCAATCCCTAACGGCCGTTGGGTCACTAATTGTTGTTTAACCCACTACAGTCGCATGAGAGAAAACGAAAGTCAATTTACATTGCATTACCGAAAGAGGCAACATTCGTTTCCCTTGAAAATTCAAGTACAACGGACGGCGCGCAAATTTCAGCGTACGGACTGATCCAGGACCGGATCGACCAAACCCGATCTGCCCAAATCTGCCCAAATCTTTCACTTCACGAGTCACTACCGGATCTGTACGGCACCTGCGGGCCGACTTCCTGATTCCGTGGACTCCGAGCATAGAACATTTTTTTCTGAGACGGCAGGCTTAGTCTTTAAATTAGACCAACCTCGGGCAGTGTTCGATGGCATGGAAGCTCTTGCTGTCGTTTAAACGGCGCTGTCAATTAAGTCTGTTGGTTTTTAATTTTGACAGGACTCGCCCAGCATGTTTTCCGCATGTTTTTAGCTCCAGGAATTATAACAGCTGTAATATCACCAGTGGAATGCGGGAGGGGAGGTCGGGCTTAAGGAAAACTTTCTTTCGTTGTCATGCCACCATTCAAGCTCCGTGGTTACATGCACGACAGTGTAAGGCCCCTTCAAGAGAAGTTTCTGCGATCATAGACCGATAGTGCGCCACCGGTACTGGTAGAGAAATTTCATGCGTTTCTTGGAACGCCTATAGGCTTAATGACGGCTAGGCAAACGAGCTACTATCTCGCCCCGGCTAATCTATGAAACGTAAGTGTGCCGCCTTTCCCGTGCGCTTGCAAGTGTGGGGATCTCAGCGGGTCATTCGTTGTCACGTTTACGAAGCGTCTACCCATGTGTTCCATGGCAAACGCGGTGTGCCTGGCATCCGCAATGTGCTCTGAGCATGGGTGTGTTCGGCATTGGTCTCGGCCGCAGCTTGTCAGGCCCTGAGTCGCGATGCACGAAGCACGGTGTGTGTGTGTGTGTGTGTGCGCGCGCGTGTGTATGACTCTTTGTCCGTAGCCAGCCAGTGTTGCCGCTTTAGTTCTGATGTATGACTTGCATCGCAGCACTTTGATATCAACACGGCTCACATTACCAGATTACTAGCAACACTGGTTACATGTTGCAAACTGCATTGGTATACAGATAATATTACAAATGCAAATAATCTGTACATAATATACAAAAGAGATGTCAATAATCTGCATTGAAGAAGATGCAGGTGTTTGACTGTGCATGGAGGCAAGAGCTGCTTGTTGATAGCAGCCACCGCCATGGGCTATGTTGTGTCGCTTTCACATATATTTGCCCATCGTCATTTTCTTCAGCGCTGTAGTGCATGATGGCAGTGCCACAACAATCCATGCCAATGATTTGTCATGATGGGGGGAAAGGATGACATTTCTACCTGGCTGTTTGACACGTGCATGCTTGACTCGCTCACCCAGCCACTCCCTCCCTCACGCACCCACGCAAGCAAGCACACCCACATCCACACTGTCCCACACACCCAAGCACGCACACCCACCCACCCAGACAGCCAGACACACACACATGTCTCTCTGTCTCTCTCTCTCTCTCTCTCTCTCTCTCTCTCTCTCTCTCTCTCTCTCTCTCTCTCTCTCTCTCTCTCTCTCTCTCTCTCTCTCTCTCTCTCTCTCTCCCCTCCACCCACCCACCCACCCACCCACCCACCCACCCACCCACCCACCCACCCACCCACCCACCACCACCCACCCACCCACCCACCCACCCACCCACCCACCCACCCACCCACCCACCCATCCACCCACCCACCCGCCCGCCGCCCGCCCGCCCGCCCGCCCGCCCGCCCGCCCGCCCGCCGCCCGCCCGCCCGCCCGCCCGCCCGCCCGCCCGCCCGCCCGCGCCGCCGCCCACCCACCCACCCACCACCCACCCACCCGCCCACCCACCCACCCACCCACCCATCCATCAAACATGCATGCACGTCTAGTGTCTCTCCATTTGAGCACCTGTCCTTACACCCCCGCAGTGGCAGCCAAGCGAGGAAGCAACCAAGGGACCAAGCGAACCCCCCAACTGCCCGACATCACCGGAATGTACCGTCCGGAATGTTCGTATGGCACGTTAATTGCACAAATACCTGCCCCACATTTTCTTCAACGCTATATAATGCATCATCGCAGTGCCACAACAATCTGGGCTCTGAGATATTGAATCATACGGGGGGGGAAGATGACAGGCATACCTGGATGTTTCACACGTGCATGCCTGAACGGCACATGGATTATGAAACAAATTGAAAGCACGGGCGCACAACATCAACCAATATCATAACTTATTTTACTGTACAAGGTAATGTTCATTGGTACCACATGCATTACTGGACAACTTTGGAGTTGGGTTTGATATGGCCTGCAGGCTATCTATTGTGAAAACTGCAAGGCATGCTGGTATGGCTACTAAGTGGAACACCATGAATGGAATCCCTAGGAACACCAAGCCTAGTAATGTAAATTACAGGTGGCACAACTGGCACACACCACATCGTGGCAAATATAAGCCTGGACTGCAACAGATGATGGCATTTTCCTGTTATGGCATGGTCGATCGGAGGGAATTTTCAACTTTTAATGCCGATGGACAATGTGAAAGTTATTCCACATAGGGCGGCCCGGCACTCAGCTGCTAACGTCTAGCTGACAACAAGCTTCACGGCCGAATCAGGGATGCAGCGTCCACTATTAAACCAAGGCATATGAAAAAAAATTCCTGCACAACGTCGGCTTACCGATGGTTGTGGTTAGCATGCGTGAACAAGAAGATTGTGTGGTTTGTACGCCAGTCTGATCCGGCGACATGGCAGTGGCTGCCGGCCAGCACATGCGCATGCCATTCGACATGCTGAATGGGGGCTGTGCGTTAAAATCAAAATGAACATGACAAACATCTCATGTAAGAAATTTATATACAGCTTTCTGTCTCAAGCCAAAAAAGGGTGTGTCGTCATGCAATATATCAGTCCTGCCAGCCATAAACCTTAACTCCTAATCTGGAATTCACAATTGGCTTGTTTGAATCACACGCATAAACAAAGTAGTCGACACATGTCTACGGAAGCGGCATTTTGAACGTGAGATTGGATTGATTCGCCGTTTGGTTAGTAAGTTTCCCAGACTGCCATCGCTAGCAAATTTACCATGGCTAGCAGGTGCTGCGGTGCATTTTTTGCTTAGGCAACGGGACCATTTTTCTTTAGTCTAGCGCAAAAAAGGCTAAGCATGGGCGGGTCGACATGGCGTCGCATGGGCCGTGAGGCCGGACTTGAACGGACGATAGTGTTGTACTAGTTCAGGCTGAAAATGATTCCACCGTTTTCCTTTTCTGATTCCACCGTTTTTCCTTTCCGATTCCTTGGATGAAATCTGGCCGAATCAGACAGAATAGTTCCTGCGGTGCCAAAAGGGCGGTTACGAAAATGTGTGGCTGGAGTTTGTGCGAAGGGTAACTACTTTGACTGGTGCGCACTTGAAACTAGTCGGCATTGCTAGATGCCGCGGGGGTACACTCCAACTTGAAAGCCGGACGTCTTGGGGGTCAAGGCCTGGCTTTCGGTAATGCAATGTTCCAATTTCAAAGTGAAAGGAGAATCCACTATTACACCATTTTACAACACAAATCAGGTCAATTTTATTCCAATTTCAAAGTAAAAAGAGAATTCACCATTACACCATTTTACAACACAAATCAGGACTACATACACAAATTTCAAACCCAAAATGCGTCCAGTTTTCCAGCCTCAAAAGCAAATTATTACTCTACATTTCCAGTTTTTCTATGAGGAAGAACCGTAGTAGAAGGTGAAGGAGAAGTCAACCTCAGAGAAGTCGACCTCGGTTCCATCCAGTATGGTCGTCCTGTTTACCCCCCTTATCACCCCTGCCAGCCCCTCCCTTGCTTGCCTCAGACGTTCGCATCTATCCTTATGCCTACTCCAGTCAGCACGCTGGCACTCCTCACTGCAATATCTGGCATCCCTACATCCTCTACACCACTTCTGAGGGCCTGTGTCGCACCCACACCCCTCCTTGGAGCAATTTCGCATACCACGCATGGGATCCCCATCCCTCACGATCGGGTCAGAGAGCAAGAAAAAGTTCATGTTGAGGGGTACTTCTGCCCCTACACACGCATCAGCCCTCACGCGCAGGGAAGACGTAACATTCGGGTAAAATGCGCGCTTGTAGGTGCACCCAAGCTGAGCCCCTTCCTCTTCCCCCAACTCTATCTTTGGCCCCTTTGTAATGAACGACACCAAAAGGCGGAACTCCCTCGTTGGGTCTATTGGCGCTCTTAGATCCATCTGTGGTACGAAAAAACCCTCTTGAATACAGAAGTTCATATCAGCTAGCTGGGCGTACATAACCCTCTCCATTTGGCTGAACGAATCAAACGCCAATAAAACGGCCAAGTGGCGGCCTGTCTTCTCCTGCGCGACACGAACTTCCTCGAATATGCCACGCGACAGAAAGCGAACTTGTTTGTAAACGTTTTGAAGGACGCTTCCGTAGACTTCATTCACGATCTCGGACTCATTCGCGATCTCGGCCATCTTTTTCAGGGAAAAAACGAACAAAAAGATTTACATCGCGGCCAAAAAAACGCGTTTTCCCATTAGTGTGTTTGCCTAATTTATTGTAATCATTCATTTTTAAAACAGTCAGGTCCTTCACAACCTCAGAAAATGATTTCATTAAATTGGCATATACATTTAAAAACATCTTAGGTTTTGCGTTTCACTTTACGTTTGTTTCCCGGTTGAATAAAGTTGACACCATCCCCTTCATCGTCGGAAATTAAGGCCGGCATTTCGTCCACTTCAGCTTGTACATCATCTTTTTTCATCACAACCATGGCTGGAATTGAATCCCAAAATTTCTCAATCGCTCTAACAACTTCGGCTGGCAGTTTTTTGGCCCCCCGTTCAACTGCCTCTCTCTCCTGGTTCGACACCGAAACGTCCTTGTCTTTCTCCATTGAAAAAAACTGCACGTGAAGCACAACTGGCACAACCAATGTAAGTAAACCTAGTACCTTCAGGGGCGGATTAATTCATCAGCCGGAGTACAATTTTATTTTACAACGCCAACGGCCGTTGGCATTACAGCAATGAAGTTAAGATAAAAACGTCGTAATGCAACGGCTGATAAAACTGGCGTATAATCAATAACGCAAAAAAAATTGGCAAGAACTTTTTTTGGAGGTCCAACGGCCGTTGGCATCACGTAAATCACAACAGCAATGATGGAAACTGATTTTGCAAGTCCAACGGCCGTTGGCATCAAGAAAATCAGAAGAGGGAGCGACTGCCCAAAAAACGCATAATAATAAAACAAGTACCTTGCAGGTGGTTGACAGACGCGAATCTTGTGTGGCGACGTGGAATCTGCAAGGAATGCGCAAAAACGTTGCAATCAGAATTACAAGGATTACATATTTTCCACATTTAGTTTTTCAGGTCCAACGGCCGTTTGGCATGAGATTAATAAGAATACCACTACATGCGTGTGAGAAAATTGTGCCGGGTGACAGAATTAAATCCAAGTTGCCCAGCAGGTGGGAGGGAGGGAGGGAGGGAGGAGGGAGGGAAGGAGGAAGGAGGAGGTAGGGAAGGAGGGAAGGAGGGAAGTAGGGAGGGAGGGAGGGAGGGAGGGAGAGGAGGGAGGGAAGGAGGGAAGGAGGGAAGGAGAAGAAGGGAGGAAGGAGGGAAGGAGGGAAGGAGGGAAAGAGTAGGGAAAGGGAGGGAAGGAAGGAGGGAAGGAGGGAAGGAGGAAGGAGGGAAGGAGGGAAGGAGGAAGGAGGGAAGGAGGGAAGGAGGAGAGGGAAGGAGGGAAGGAGGGAAGGAGGAAGAGGGAAGGAGGAAGGAGGGAAGGAGGGAAGGAGGGAAGGAGGGAAGGAGGGAAGGAGGAAGGAGGGAAGGAGGGAAGGAGGAAGGAGGAAGAGGGAAGAGGGAAGGAGGGAAGGAGGAGGAGGAAGGAGGGAAGGAGGGAAGGAGGAAGGAGGGAAGGAGGGAAGGAGGGAAGGAGGGAAGGGGAAGGAGGAAGGATAAATACCTAGGGGTGCTGGGACCTAGGGGGGTGCTGGCATGCATAAATACGTCGGGGTGCTGGCATGCATAAATACCTAGGGGGGTGCTGGCATGCATAAATACCTAGGGGGTGCTGGCATGCATAAATACCTAGGGGGGGTGCTGGCATGCATAAATACCTAGGGGGGGCTGGCATGCATAAATACCTAGGGGGGGTGCTGGCATGCATAAATACCTAGGGGGGTGCTGGCATGCATAAATACCTAGAGGGGTGCTGGCATGCATAAATACCTAGGGGGGTGCTGGCAGCATAAATACCTAGGGGGGTGCTGGCATGCATAAATACCTAGGGGGGTGCTGGCATGCATAAATACCTAGGGGGGTGCTGGCATGCATAAATACCTAGGGGGGGTGCTGGCATGCATAAATACCTAGGGGGTGCTGGCATGCATAAATACCTAGGGGGGTGCTGGCATGCATAAATACCTAGGGGGGGTGCTGGCATGCATAAATACCTGGGGGGTGCTGGCATGCATAAATACCTAGGGGGGTGCTGGCATGCATAAATACCTAGGGGGGGGTGCTGGCATGCATAAATACCTAGGGGGGTGCTGGCATGCATAAATACCTAGGGGGGGTGCTGGCATGCATAAATACCTAGGGGGGTGCTGGCATGCATAAATACCTAGGGGGGTGCTGGCATGCATAAATACCTAGGGGGGGTGCTGGCATGCATAAATACCTAGGGGGGGGCTGGCATGCATAAATACCTAGGGGGGGGCTGGCATGCATAAATACCTAGGGGGGTGCTGGCATGCATAAATACCTAGGGGGGGGTGCTGGCATGCATAAATACCTAGGGGGGGTGCTGGCATGCATAAATACCTAGGGGGGTGCTGGCATGCATAAATACCTAGGGGGGGTGCTGGCATGCATAAATACCTAGGGGGGGGCTGGCATGCATAAATACCTAGGGGGTGCTGGCATGCATAAATACCTAGGGGGGTGCTGGCATGCATAAATACCTAGGGGGGTGCTGGCATGCATAAATACCTAGGGGGGGGTGCTGGCATGCAAATACCTAGGGGGGGTGCTGGCATGCATAAATACCTAGGGGGGTGCTGGCATGCATAAATACCTAGGGGGGGTGCTGGCATGCATAAATACCTAGGGGGGTGCTGGCATGCAAATACCTAGGGGGTGCTGGCATGCATAAATACCTAGGGGGGTGCTGGCATGCATAAATACCTAGGGGGGGCTGGCATGCATAAATACCTAGGGGGGGTGCTGGCATGCATAAATACCTAGGGGGGGTGCTGGCATGCATAAATACCTAGGGGGGTGCTGGCATGCATAAATACCTAGGGGGGTGCTGGCATGCATAAATACCTAGGGGGGTGCTGGCATGCATAAATACCTAGGGGGGGTGCTGGCATGCATAAATACCTAGGGGGTGCTGGCATGCATAAATACCTAGGGGGGGTGCTGGCATGCATAAATACCTAGGGGGGGTGCTGGCATGCATAAATACCTAGGGGGGGTGCTGGCATGCATAAATACCTAGGGGGTGCTGGCATGCATAAATACCTAGGGGTGCTGGCATGCATAAATACCTAGGGGGGTGCTGGCATGCATAAATACCTAGGGGGGGTGCTGGCATGCATAAATACTGGGGGTGCTGGCATGCATAAATACCTAGGGGGGTGCTGGCATGCATAAATACCTAGGGGGGGTGCTGGCATGCATAAATACCTAGGGGGGTGCTGGCATGCATAAATACGTCGGGGGGGTGCTGGCATGCATAAATACCTAGGGGGTGCTGGCATGCATAAATACTAGGGGGGTGCTGGCATGCATAAATACCGGGGGGGTGCTGGCATGCATAAATACCTAGGGGGGTGCTGGCATGCATAAATACCTAGGGGGGGGTGCTGGCATGCATAAATACCTAGGGGGGCTGGCATGCATAAATACCTAGGGGGGTGCTGGCATGCATAAATACCTAGGGGGTGCTGGCATGCATAAATACCGAGGGGGGGTGCTGGCATGCATAAATACCTAGGGGGGGTGCTGGCATGCATAAATACTGGGGTGCTGCATGCATAAATACCTAGGGGGGTGCTGGCATGCAAAATACCGAGGGGGGTGCTGGCATGCATAAATACCGAGGGGGGGTGCTGGCATGAATAAATACCTAGGGGTGCTGGCATGCATAAATACCTAGGGGGGTGCTGGCATGCATAAATACCTAGGGGGGGTGCTGGCATGCATAAATACCTAGGGGTGCTGGCATGCATAAATACCTAGGGGGTGCTGGCATGCATAAATACCTAGAGGGGGTGCTGGCATGCATAAATACCTAGGGGGGTGCTGGCATGCATAAATACCTAGGGGGGTGCTGGCATGCATAAATACCTAGGGGGGTGCTGGCATGCATAAATACCTAGGGGGTGCTGGCATGCATAAATACCTAGAGGGTGCTGGCATGCATAAATACCGAGGGGGGGTGCTGGCATGCATAAATACCTAGGGGGGGTGCTGGCATGCATAAATACATGTGGGGGTGCTGGCATGCATAAATACCTAGGGGGGGTGCTGGCGCATAAAATACCGAGGGGGGTGCTGGCATGCATAAATACCGAGGGGGGATGCTGGCATGAATAAATACCTAGGGGGGTGCTGGCATGCATAAATACCTAGGGGTGCTGGCATGCATAAATACCTGGGGGGTGCTGGCATGCATAAATACCTAGGGGGGTGCTGGCATGCATAAATACCTAGGGGTGCTGGCATGCATAAATACCTAGAGGGGTGCTGGCATGAATAAATACCGAGGGGGGGTGCTGGCATGCATAAATACCGAGGGGGGGTGCTGGCATGCATAAATACGAGGGGGATGCTGGCATGCATAAATACCTAGGGTTCAGCTGCCATTCGTACCTTTTTTTCTGTTTTTATTTTAATGGGGGCCGGCCTGGGGCAGCGGCGGGTGGACGAAAACTGATAGCGTTCCCCTTTGTGCATCCCGTGACCACCGGCCACCAAACGGAGGCACGACACCAAGGCAGATCAAGCACCAAAGGAAGCAGCAAGGACGTTGACGTTATTAACCAAGAATGGGGGTGCTGGCATGCATAAATACGTCGGGGGGTGCTGGCATGCATAAATACCTAGGGGGGGTGCTGGCATGCATAAATACCTAGGGGGGTGCTGGCATGCATAAATACCTAGAGGGGTGCTGGCATGCATAAATACCGAGGGGGGGTGCTGGCAAGCATAAATACCTAGGGGGGGTGCTGGCATGCATAAATACCTAGAGGGGGTGCTGGCATGCATAAATACCGAGGGGGGTGCTGGCATGCATAAATACCTAGGGGGTCTGGCATGCATAAATACATGTGGGGGGTGCTGGCATGCATAAATACCTAGGGGGGGTGCTGGCATGCATAAATACCGAGGGGGGTGGCATGCATATAGGGGGGGATGCTGGCATGAATAAATACCTAGGGGGGGTGCTGGCATGCATAAATACCTAGGGGGGGTGCTGGCATGCATAAATACCTAGGGGGGGTGCTGGCATGCATAAATACCTAGAGGGGGTGCTGGCATGCATAAATACCTAGGGGGGGTGCTGGCATGCATAAATACCTAGAGGGGTGCTGGCATGAATAAATACGAGGGGTGCTGGCATGCATAAATACCGAGGGGGGGTGCTGGCATGCATAAATACCGAGGGGGGATGCTGGCATGCATAAATACCTAGGGGTTCAGCTGCCATTCGTACCTTTTCTGTTTTTATTTTTTAATGGGGCCGGCCTGGGGCAGCGCGGCGGGTGGACGAAAACTGATAGCGTTCCCGTTTGTGCCATCCCTGACCACGCCACCAAACGAGGCACGACACCAAGGCAATCAAGCACCAAAGGAAGCGCAAGGACGTTGACGTATTAACCAAGAATGGGGTGCTGCATGCTAAATACCGGGGGGGTGCTGCATGTAAATACCTAGGGGGTGCTGGAGCATGATAAAACCTAGGGGGGTGCTGGCATGCATAAAACCTAGAGGGGTGCTGCAATGCATAAATACCGAGGGGGGTGCTGCAAGCATAAATACCTAGGGGGGTGCTGGCATGCATAAATACCTAGGGGGGGGGCTGGCATGCATAAGAACCTTAGGGGGGTGCTGGCATGCATAATACTAGGGGGGGGTGCTGCATGCATAAATACCGAGGGGGGTGCTGCATGCATAAATACCTAGGGGGGGGGGCTGGCATGCATAAATACGTCGGGGGGTCGCTGGCATGCATAATACCTAGGGGGGTGCTGGCATGCATAAATACCTAGCGGGGTGCTGGCATGCATAAATATACCTAGGGGGGCTGGCATGCCATAAATACCTAGGGGGGTGCTGGCATGCATAAATACCTAGGGGGGGCTGGCATGCATAAATACGTCGGGGGGTCGCTGGCATGCATAAATACCTAGGGGGTGCTGCATGCATAAATACCTAGGGGGGGTGCTGGCATGCATAAATACCTAGGGGGGGGCGGCATGCATAAATACGTCGGGGGGCGCTGGCATGCATAAATACCTAGGGGGGTGCTGGCATGCATAAATACCTAGGGGGTGCTGGCATGCATAAATACCTAGGGGGGGGCTGGCATGCATAAATACCTAGGGGGGTGCTGGCATGCATAAATACCTAGAGGGGTGCTGGCATGCATAAAAACCGAGGGGGTGCTGGCAAGCATAAATACCTAGGGGGGGGTGCTGGCATGCATAAATACCGAGGGGGTGCTGGCATGCATAAATACCGAGGGGGGATGCGGCATGAATAAATACCGAGGGGGGGGTGCTGGCATGCATAAATACCTAGGGGGGGTGCTGCATGCATAAATACATGTGGGGGGTGCTGGCATGCATAAATACCTAGGGGGGGTGCTGCATGCATAAATACCGAGGGGGTGCAGGCATGCATAATACCAGGGGTGCTGGCATGCATAAATACCTAGGGGGTGCTGGCATGCATAAATACCTAGGGGGCTGCATGCATAAATACCTAGGGGGGGCTGGCATGCATAAATACCTAGGGGGTGCTGCATGCATAAATACCTAGGGGGTGCTGCATGCATAAATACCTAGGGTTCAGCTCCATTCGTACCTTTTTTTCTGTTTTTATTTTTAATGGGGCCGGCCTGGGGCAGCGGCGGCGGCGTGGACGAAAACTGATAGCGTTCCCGTTTGTGCATCCCGTGACCACCGGCCACCAAACGAGGCACGAGCACCAAGGCAGAATCAAGCACAAAGGAGCAGCAAGGACGTTGACGTTATTAACAAGAATGGGGTGCTGCATGCATAAATACTCCGGGGGGGTGCTGGCATGCATAAATACCTAGGGGGGTGCTGCATGCAGTAAATACCTAGGGGGGTGCTGGCATGCATAAATACCTAGGGGGTGCTGGCATGCATAAATACCTAGGGGGTGCTGGCATGCATAAATACTAGGGGGGGTGCTGGCATGCATAAATACCTAGAGCGGGTTCTGGCATGCATAAATACCTAGGGGGGGTGCTGCATGCATAAATACCTAGGGGGGGGTGCTGGCATGCATAAATACCTAGAGGCTGGCATGCATAAAATACCGAGGGGGGTGCTCATGCATAAATACCTAGGGGGGGGGTCTCATGCATAAATACTGTGGGGGTGCTGGCATGCATAAATACCAGGGGGGGGCTGGCATGCATAAATACTAGGAGGTTGCTGGCATGCATAAATACCTAGTGGGGGTGCTGGCATGCATAAATACCTAGGGGGGTGCTGGCATGCATAAATACCTAGAGGGGGTGGCTGCATGCATAAATACCGAGGGGGGTGCTGGCAAGCATAAATACCTAGGGGGGGTGCTGGCATGCATAAATACCGAGGGGGGGTGCTGGCATGCATAAATACGAGGATGCTGGCAGCATAAATACCTAGGGGGGGGTGCTGGCATGCATAAATACCTAGGGGGGTGCTGGCATGCATAAATACCTAGGGGGGTGCTGGCATGCATAAAACCTAGGGGGGCTGCATGCATAAAACCTAGGGGGGTTGGCATGCATAAAACCTAGGGGGTGTGCTGGCATGCATAAATACCTAGGGGGTGCTGCATGCATAAATACCTAGGGGGGGTGCTGGCAGCATAAATACCTAGGGGGTCTGGCATGCAAAATACCTAGGGGGGGGTGCTGGCATGCATAAATACCTAGGGGGTGCTGGCATGCATAAATACCTAGGGGGGTGCTTGGCATGCATAAATACCTAGGGGGGGGTGCTGGCATGCATAAAAACTAGAGGGGTGCTGGCATGCATAAATACCTAGGGGGGTGCTGGCATGCATAAATACTAGGGGGGGCTGGCATGCATAAATACATGTGGGGGTTGCTGGCATGCATAAATACCTAGGGGGGGGTGCTGGCATGCATAAATACCTAGAGGGGGGTGCTGGCATGCATAAATACCAGGGGGGTGCTGGCATGCATAAATACCTATGGGGGTGCTGGCATGCATAAATACCTGGGGGGTGCTGGCATGCATAAATACCTGGGGGTGCTGGCATGCATAAATACCTAAGGGGGTGCTCATGCATAAATACCAGGGGGGGTGGGCATGCATAAAACCTAGGGTGCTGGCATGCATAAAAATACCGAGGGGGGGTGCTGGCATGCATAAATACCTAGGGGGGGTGGCAGCATAAATACCTAGAGGGGGGTGCTGGCATGCATAAATACCAAGGGAGGGGGTGCTGGCATGCAAAATACTAGGGGGGGTGCTGGCATGCATAAAACATTGGGGGGGTTGCTGGCATGCAATAAATACCTAGGAGGGCGGTGCTGGCATGATCAAATAAATACCTAGGGGGGTGG
>RPFO01001002.1:0-18472 GCA_009746045.1 Mesostigma viride | reverse complement strand
CATGCACGCCGTCTTGGACAAATGTCGTAGGTGACAATGGCTTCCTATCTTTGGTTTGGAATAAAATCGACTTGAGTAAAACTCGTCTGCCGAACCAGGGGTCAAATCTGGGCTGCACTAACGCCCTTCGTGCATTCCATGTATATGCATAATTTATCTAGTTGTGCATTCAGGGCCTAGCTAGTAATTCCGCGTACTAGCTAGAATTCAGGGCTACATTCACGTAGTCCGGGCGGATAGCAGATTCCGAGTTTATTCAGGCGTAACCCACGCTAGACTAGGGTCTTTCAGAGCCGCTGGGGCGGCTCGTAACGCCTCTTTCGCTATCCGTCTAACGATGTGTGTCGGAAGGCTTTCGGGCGACGCGTATCCGGCTCTGAGCGTGTGCTTTGCTTTTTGTCTGCCGGTTTTCGTATTTTTTAGATGCATGTACGATTGCACAAATTATGTTATGATAAAATAACCATGAACAGGGACCTGCGTCTCATATTCATGGAAGACTACCAAAACCCGCACGACCCCTCGATCATAACGCCCGAACAGAGACTGCTCCTGCTGACAACGTTCCAATCGAGTTTGGGCGTCTCGACCTCCACGGCGCAACTCCTGTTGTCGAACGTGGAAGATCGACTCGTGAACAGAGAGGTGCCGATCACCACGCCGGAACTCAAGGCGGCGTACGTGGACGAACTGGTCAAGGTGCTACGGCGCCTTCCGTGAGTGCGTTCAACGCGGGCATTTTTTTTCGAGGCCATTCTATATAACTCAGCAGTCGGACTCCTCGCACCTATCCTCGGACTCCTCCCCGCCCGGTCCGAGGACCCCGCTGACATCGACCCCCTCCGCCACCCGGATGCCCTCCACCCACGTGGTGTTGATCTTCTTGCCGCCGCCCCCGTCTCTCCTCTTTCGCCCCGTGCAGGTGAGCCCCCACTTGGTCGCCAGCTCCCGCAGACGCTCGTGGGTCAACGTCTTCTTCCCCTTCAAGAATCGGTCGCAGAACAGGTGGAGCAGCACGGACGTCGGCACGGCGCCCGAGGGGTCTTCCAACACGAGACGGCCGTTCATGAACAAGTCGAACAACTCCATCATGCTCGAATCGTCCTCCCTCTTCTTCTTGCCTGTCGATGTCATGTCCTCGTCGTCCGACCACCCGCACTCCGCGCGGAAAAAGTCGCCCTTCTTGCCCCGCTTCAATTTCTCCTGGTTGTGGTCGTACAGGTAATCCGAGATCATGTTGCGGTACATGCGAATCCATGTGTACATGTCCGGGTGCAGCTTCTTCTTCTGGTGCTTCAGCGCCTTCAAGTACTCGTGGATCGAATGGAGCATGTAAGGCTCCAAATGCGGCCAGGTGAGATCTCGCCATCTCCACAACGACCCGTCGTTCAAGTAAGGAATACGCACCTTGTCCCCCGCCAACTCCCGCAAGTACGCCAACACGTCCATAGGAATGTTTGCCCCCGTCGGGAACTGCAACGTAGATATCGAGGGAGGGATGGGCATCAGTTCCTTGTTCGCGATTTCGCCTCGTATGCCGGGATGCACCGCCAGAGAGGACACGGCGCCTCTCTCCCCGAAGTTGACGCCGATAGAGAACTCGGTCAGCAGGGCTATCCAAAAATGTTTGTCTTTCTTGTCCACCTCGTATCTCGGTTGGCCTTTGTCCGCGCAAAATTCGGCGAACACGTCGAAAAAGCGCTTCGTGCTCACCGTGTTCTCGTAAGGAACAGTGACTCGTTCGGAAGATAGGAACTCGCACATGAGAGCGGCCAAGCGTTTCTCCTCCTCGTTCATCCCCCTACGCACCTCCTGTCGCACGATCTCCATCTCCGCGGGTCGTGACTGTCTACCTCTCCCAATCACTATGTTTTAGTTTATATAGACGATGCCCCTACTCTATCGTATCCAGCCAGTCGACCGTTTCGCATCTACGTTCGCGTGTACGGCGCGCCTATAGTGCAATGATAGGCCGAGAACGATCTTCGCCACGTAAGCGAGGGGGCACTCCGGCCACCGACTTCTCGCTTTCGTATTTCGGCGCGTGGATCACTCGGCCATTGAACACGACGTAGGAGTCGCCCGACGAAAAACTGGTAGGCTTGTCACTAGGCCTGGTACAACAAGATCCCATGCACACTTGTTATCATCATGTTTATCACTTTATTTTTATTTGGTTGGATGTTTGTTTATTTCGCAAATAGTTTATAATGCATCAGATCATTTACACCCTATGCGACAAACTGAAAGCCGTCGTTAAAGCAACCCAGCACCTTGGCGGCTTTCGTGACGTGCTCATAGGCGAGTTCCTGAAGAGGTGTTCGCTCGCCATCGTCCTCGAAGAAGGGGCGTTTGAAATCCGCGTCCGTGACTAGATCCATCATGAACCCCGGCATGATGTTCTCCTTATCGCTCTCCGCGAACGTGATCATGGTGAACCGCTCGAGCACGTCGCTGAGGAGAGGCTCGACGATGAACGTGGCCGTGCCCGCCTTGATGATGGATATCAACTGCGCCGAGAGGCAGAACATGACCACCTCCGCGCGGTAAAAGTCCATGCACGTCTGCAGCAAGAAGTGAAGGTAGTCGCGCGCCTTTCTGCTCTTGCCTTGCGCGTGGAAGAAAATGTTCACCGCCTCTCCCGTCGTAACGAGAAGTCCCATGTCTTGTTTGACGTTGGAGGCGAATGTTACGTCCCGGCCCTTTAGGTCGGACGTAACAATGGAATAAATTACTAAGGCCTTGTGGCCGTTGTACTAAGTTTTATGGACAATGACTCTTGCGTGAATTGGACTAGCTATTTTGGTCCTAGGTTGCCCTTTTAGGTACCGGTGCGGTGGCGCCGCGTCAGTTCCGAGTCCATTTGTGTACTAGGCGTGGATCCTGTAGTTGAGGGTCGATGTCGGCCCGGATCCTACGTGGAATGTTTGGCTCGGATTGGTCCAGGGAAATTGGCATGTATCTGCGCCGCAATCAACCTAGGTTAAATTGGTCCGAGGACGAGAGTCTCGTCCTCTTGGTTTAATGAATGATAAGTGCGAATACGCCTACACATTGAGCCCGGGGCATTATCCATTTGTAATTGGTATTGCTAGCCATTATAAGTGTGAACTAATTAGCTTGGCATTAAGCCGTGATGCCAGATATCTCACGACTCACGTCGTGAAGCGCAACCTACTTTAGGCTATCCTGAATTATTCCTAATTCCGGCAAGAAGGGTCTTTCGCTACGTAGCTCAGGCTAGGTGTGTCTGGGCTGGGACGTAACACTGGTTATCGGAGGAAATGTGCTGGAAAGGTTAGCTAACTCTCGCGGAGAGGGTTAGTGAGCCAATTGGGATACCAAGGCTGAGTTTGACGTAGGTAGAGGTTCCGGAATTCAACGACTGCTGACTGGTCGGCGGCCAGCCCGTAAAGGGATTCAACGACGACCTAGCCAGCAAGCGGCCAGTCTGGGATACTCGGCGGGGCTAGCAATAGTCCTGTGGTGAGGTGCTGTAAACGATAGCGTTCAGCTCTCCTGTTTTCAACGACACCTAGTGGCGGCCAGGGCTTGCCTTCAACGACACCGGGTGGCGGCCAGCTCAGGAGGATTTAACGTCATCGATTATGGTGCGTCCCCTAGATAGGATACAAGCGATGCCTGTGGAAGGCTAGCTGGCATGCTCGCTTTCTCTCCGGGTTCGCACGCGTAGGGGTTCTCGTTATACGTTGTGCCTCTATAGGGTGTGAATGTCGTTGGTTCGAATGGAAGTTGCGGACGACAACCATTCGTTGTTTTACATGTTGTGGGGGTGAATACCGTCTGGCTGTTGCCGACTGTGTTGACGGTGTTTACCTCCGTGTAATCGTTGTATAGCCCTTTGCCGCGGAAGGCTGGGGGCGTGTGCTGTACTACACTCCGTGCTCTCTCCTCGTTTGTTTAAGGTCACTGCATTAGAGGTAGCCTGGGTTTCCCCTTTCTCTCCTGCTTGCAAGCCGCTGCCAGACTATGATGTAACATGCCCCGACGTAAAATAAACAAGGGTGGACAGTCTGGATATCCTTACTATGCAGTAGCTCACGACGGGGATAAGGGTAGACCTGCTATATTCTACAGCTGGAAGACTTGTGAGGAACACATTAAAGATAAGATATTGTCCCAAGGCTCTAGTGCTAAGTGGAAAGGGTTTGATAACATTACAGATGCAGATAGGTTTGTTAGGGAACATATGCCATTGCCTGAGGGGATGCACATCACACGTGAATGCTCCAAGCCACCCACGCTCAGCAGCCAGGGGGAGGGGACAGCAGTTACAGTTACCTTCTCTCAGCTGACCATTGGCCCTAGCAAACAGTAGAGGATACTATTACTAGGAAGTAATACTAGGTTCTATATCTATAGATCCATAGCACGTGGTTGCTCTTTCTCTCTCTCTTCTTCCTGGGGAGGTGATGCCTGCTGTGTAAGGTACCGGTACGAGCACCATGCCAACACGGTACCAAACAAGGAACGCCAGAGAGACAGAAGACGAGCTTAGGGAGAGAGACCCAGATAATAGAGAGATAGAACCGGTAGACAACCACGAGCACGGTACAGAAGGGCTAGAGGTACCACCACAAGTAGAGACAGGTACAGGTGAGGTCATGGAGAGACCTGTGGAAGGCTCCCTACGATCCAGACCTAGCTCCCCAGCGGATGGGGACAATATAGACGCCTTAACCAGGCAGGAAGAGGATAGAAGTGACCAGAGATACTCCAGAGACTCGCAGCAGCAGCAGCACAGCAGCAACACACAGCAGCAACAACAACAGCAGCAGCAGCAGCAGCAGCAACAGCAGCAGCAGCAGCAGCAACGCAGCAGCAGCAGCAGCAGCAACACGCAGCAGCAGCAGCAGCAGCAACCACAGCAGCAGCAGCAACAGCAGCAACCCCGGATGCAGCAGCAACAACCCCAGACGAGACCACAATGGCTACCACCTGATCCAGAGCAGCAGAGAGACGAGAATGAAGATACCCTGCACTACCGCCGTCAGCAGCCAGTCACCGGGCGGCCACGCATCCTTGGGCAGGTCGGGGGCGGCCCCAGGACCTCCACCGGGTCCCCCACACCGGGGCAGACGCAGAGTGTCCTTCGGCAGCACGTCCCTGTTACCCACGGCGCTATGGTATTCGGACGAGGAAGGGGAGGTCCCAGGGGCAGATGGCGAGTTCGATGACCTGGAGGGACTAACGAGGCGGACGAGGGATCTGTCACGCAGGGCCCGCCCGTTGGTACTCATAGACCACGGACCAGCCCAGGGAGACCCGGAGCAGTGTCACCACCCGCGACGAGGAGACTCACACGCCAGCCCAGCGCCCGGCACCTCAACCGCAGCGTCCACGGGTGCTTGACCGAGCGCGGTCCCTCGCCTGCGCCGCGGCAACCTCAATTTCAGCAGGGTGGCACTGGATGACCCGGGGTACGAACACCCCTCGTCAGTACAGGTGCGCCGGACACACGGCACACCGGACAGATCCGGATCTCTCCCGCGGTCGCAGCCTCCAGCATTCGGCTCCATCTCCTACAGAGAGGTCGGGGGCCTAAGCTTAACACGGTAAAGGCCCCACCGATGCCTACCTTCAAGAATGTACCCAAGCTGCACGCGGATATGAAACCGCGAGAGGTCGACGAATGGGGACGCATGTGGCAACAGCAGTATACCGTTTGGTGCAATCACAACAGCTGGGAACTGGCCACCTGCGATTTGATCCCACATGTGGTTAACACCTGCATGGACCCCTCGGTGGTGAGCATCCTGAACTGTGAGAGCATCGCATCCCAGTCATACCCGCAAACCGTGGAGGAGCTGATGGACCGGGTGCGCCGCAAGCTGATACCCCCAGACGCGGAGCTCCACGAGCGGATCGCTTTCGGCAAGCTGCGCCAGGGGACCACCCCATATCGCGAGTTTCTGTCCAAGTTTGAGTCCAGCGCCGCTTATCTAACCGACATGACCTGGTACGAGTACAAGATCAGATTCATCGAGGCGCTCAGCCCCGAGCTGCAGGACGAGGTATTCAAACACTACGCTGAGGTCCCCTGGAAGGAGTGGGACATCCTGAATATCCAGAGATACCTTCTGCAGGTGGCCGACGTGGTGTCTCGCGGGCGCGCACCCTCGGTGCGCCGTTTCTTCAGGTCAGCCACTGCAGGTCCGCGACGGGTGAACCAGATGTACTCTACGGAGCTCACCGGCGAGGAGGAGGAGGAGTACCCCGACGACCCTGATGATGGCTACACTGACCTTGGCGTCAACGCGATCGATGCTAGCAAGGCGCGCTGCTTCATGTGCAGTGAGGTGGGGCACCTCAAGCGCGACTGCCCCAAGCTCCGGGGCAAGAACGCCGGTCGCGGGGCAGGAGAAGGGACACCCAGCGTTCGTTTCTCCGGCCCGGCCTTCGGCAGCCGCCCCGACTCCTCCGGCCCTCGGGACCGACCCCGCAACGCGGGTGAGCGTGCGGCTCGCCTGCAGCACGCCAGACAGGTCCCGACGCAGTACCAGCAGCCGCGACCACCCGCGACCAACTCTACCAAGGGTGTGTTGCGCGCGGTCAACGAGATTGAGGCGCGGCGACAGTCCTCCTCTTCCGGCCAAACGCAGGCAGTGGCTGGCTATGAGTATGACGACGAGGAGGGGGCTGACGAAGAGGAGGAGGGGGGGAAGAGGGCGGGTGGTCGGGCGAGGCGGCCTCCCGTCCCACCGCTCCTCGGGAGTAGTAGCCCTGCCCATGGGCTTGGGTCCCGGGGTAGGGGATAGGGTAGAAAAATCAGATGGTAGCCCAGACGCGGAGTCAATTAGAGTAGAGGTAGACGTCAATAACGTGGCCGCAGACGCGTCCACCCAACCGGCGGCGCGTGCATCTCAAGGAGATTCGCGGCATCTGTTTCTTTTCAGCGGAGGGTTACTGGTCCCTCCCACCGTCCTTGATCCGTATTTGAAGGAGAAAACGATCATGGACGTGAAGTTCCTGGTCGACACCGGCGCCTCCACGTCCTTCATCAACGAGGCCCTGGTGCGTCGGCTGGGCCTGGTACCTCGACCTCACACCACGGCAGTATATGTCACCTACTCAGACGGCCGGCGGCACCAATCGCCGGGCCTAGCAGACATCAAGGGTGTACTGCAGGGCACGCCGGTGGACCTGGTGGCGACTATTGCGCCGTTGGGCGCTGCCGACATCATCATTGGAGTGGACTGGCTGGACAAGCAGGATGTGGACATCAGTGTGCGCCGGCGGGTGGTTTGGTTTCCGGATGGTTCCTTCTGGTGCCCAGACAGCGAGTATAGGGCACAGGCCGCGGAGGTCCATAACATTACACACGAGCGCTCGGCGGACGGGCCCCGACCAGCGTCCCAGATCCTGATGAGTAGCAAGACGCTGGCGCGCCAGCTCCGGAAGGGCAAGGAGTACGCGATGTATCGCATAGACCTGGACAGCACTCAGGCTCTGCTTAACGAGATTGGTGCTGGGTTCACACCGGACGAGCTGGCGCGGTTCAATGCCGTCCTGGAGAAGCGCACTGCCCTGTTCGCAGATCGCACCCCCAGTTCCCTCCCAACCGATCGGTGTTACATCGTGTCCAGCTTCAGGAGGGTTCCGGGCCTACGGTGTCTCCCATGTACCGCATGGGCCCAGTCGAGCTGGTGGAGCTCAAGAAGATCTCATTTCACTGCTCGACGCTGGGCTCATTGAACCCAGCAACAGCCCCTTCTCAGCGGGCGTGCTGCTCGTTCCCAAGCCAGGAGGCAAGTGGCGTCTGGTGACTGACTACCGGAAGCTGAACGCCATCACCGTCAAGTCCCGGTATCCTCTACCGCGGATCGACGACATCTTCAACCGTGTCCAGGGGGCGACGTGTTTCACCGTCATCGACTGTGCGGACGGGTTTTGGCAGCTGCGCATCGCGCCAGAAGACTGCCACAAGACCGCGTTCGCTACGCCCTTCGGCACTATCAGTTTCGGGTGGCGGCAATGGGGCTGTGTAACTCGCCTGCGTCCTTCCAGATGCTGATGAATGACATCCTCCGTCCGGTGATGGGTACAGCCCACCTGCCGCAGGTCTCCCAGGACCTGGCGGACCCGCAGAAGGGAGCGCGCCCGCCCTGGACCTACAAGCGCACGTGCGCGCTGGCGTATCTGGACGACATCCTGGTGTACTCCAAGACGTTCGAGGAGCACCTGGAGGATGTGGACGCCGTGCTGCAGATCATGGAGGATGAGCACCTTTCGGCGCGGAAAGCCAAGGTGCGCGCCGGTCGCTGCGTGCCGTTTCTAGGTCATACCCTGTCCGCGGACGGCATCGCGACCGACCCTGAGAAGATCGAGTCTGTCCAGCAATGGCCTGTCCCTACGGACGTGAAAGGGGTACGCAGCTTCCTGGGATTGGCATCTTACTACCGCCGGTTCATCCCGCGGTTCGCCACCATCGCCGCCCCGATCAATGCTCTTCTCAAAAAGGGTACTCCGTTCCTTTGGGCTGAGCAGTGCCAACAGGCTTTCGAGGCGCTCAAGCGCCACCTCACCACAGCGCCAGTCCTTATCCTGCCGGACCCGGCCCTTCCTTTCGTCGTGGCTACGGACGCCAGCAAGGTGGCCATCGGGGGTGTTCTCCTGCAGGACCACGGCAAGGGCCTTCAGCCCATCGAGTACATCTCACGAACGATGATTCCGGCGGAGCGGAATTATCCAGTGCATCAGCAGGAACTCCTGGCAGTCGTCTACAGCTGCCACACGTGGCGTCATCATCTCTTGGGGGCCCAGTTTTCGGTGGCCATCAGTGAGCAGGGGGATCTCGACCCCCATCGCCTGGTGATCCACACGGACCACCGGCCGCTCACCCACCTCCTGGTGCAGCCCAACTTGACGCCCCGCCAGGCGCGGTGGATGGAGTACCTGTCACAGTTCGCGCCGTTCAAGATCCAATATGTCAAGGGCGCGGACAATGTAGTGCCCGACGCTCTCTCGCGACGGGCAGACTACTGGTTCTACGAGGACATGGACGTGCTGCATACCACCTGTGTCCCAGTGGCCGCCCCGGGGACCGCCTACGGTGTGGAACCACGGTCCCCCAGGCCCGCCACTTGTTTCATCTTGGGCACACCACCATGGATGACCTGTCACCCCTCCCGGAGGAGACGGTTCAACCACGAGCCCACGAGGACGTGGACACCCCCGGGGAGGGGGAGGGGTCGCATGCGCGCGTGCCCCTTAGTCATGTGGTGCCGCCCCAGGGAATTTTTCAGCTTCAGCCGCTCGGCCCTCCCACAGTCTTCTCAGAATTCGTCAACCAGGCGGGTACGGATGCGGCAGAACCGGCGGCGGACGCGTTCACAGTCACGTCGGACTTGGAGATGCTGATCAGCCGTTTCACAATCACGGAGGAAGCAGCACTTGAAGCCATCCGGGCACATCCCCAGCAGATGGGGGCCTATCCTTGCAAGTTCCAGGAGGGGAAACTGTTCGTGAGTCCCCAGCCGGAGGAATGGCGGCTGTATGTTCCTGAGCTCTGTAGGGCTGCCTTGCTTCACGAGCTCCATGATTCTCTCCTGGGCGGACATCAGGGAAGCCACCGTCTCCTTCCCCGGGCACGTAAGCACTTCTACTGGCCAGGGATGAAGGAGTATATCGAGACGTATGTGCGCCAGTGCCCCTCGTGTCAGATCATGAAGTCCAGGAACACGGGCTCTCAGGCCGTCCCTAAGACGCTGCCGGATCCTATGGGTCCTTGGGATTCTATCATGATGGACTTCATCGGCCCGTTCAAGAAGACGAAGAACGGCAACAGCATGGTCTTGGTGTTTGTGGACCGCCTGACGCGCATGTGTCACCTGGCCCCGTGTCCGGTCGACCTCACAGCGGAGGAGTGCGCCAAGATATACCTGACGCACGTGTTTCGGTTTCATGGGCTCAGCCGGCAGTTCATCTCTGACCGCGACAAGCTCTTCACGGCCAAATTCTGGCAGGAGTTCTTCGAGCAACTGGGCACCAAGGTGTCGCTGGGCACGGCCTATCACAGCTCGTCGTCGCACCTGGTGGAGCGGTTGAACCGCACGGTGCAAGAGACCATGCGACACTACACCGACACGGTGGGCAGCAATTGGGAAGAACTTCTGGGCTTGGTGGAGTTTTCCCTGAACAATGCCCCCCAGGCCGCCCATGGGTTCACCCCCTTTTTCCTCAACTCCGGCCGACACCCTCTCACACCGCTCGACTTGCTTGGGAGCCACGAGCTGGGAGAGGATCAGGTCAAGCTGGATACCCTGCAAGGGGTCGACCGGTTGCTGCAGCGGATGCACCAAGCGCATAACAGCGCGGTTCAGGGCTATCGCGCAGCGGCAGCGCGGTATCTGGAGAGGACAGCCGGCAAGCGGGATCCCAGGGCGCCGTCCATCGAGGTGGGCGATTGGGTCCTGGTTGAGGGCCCGCAGATCGGGCGATTTTCGCACAAGGTGGAGAAGGAGCTGAAGACTAAGCTCCGACCCATGTTCCTGGGACCCTACAAGGTCCTCACCAAGTTCGATGACGTCATGTTCCAGGTGGACATTCCAGTGTCATGGAACCTCACGTCCAACCGTTTCCACCGTGACCAGCTCAAGTTGTATCACCAGAACACCATTCAGGGTAGGGTCAATCCCCCAGCCCCACTGGAGTTCAATCCTGATACGGGGGAACAGGAGGACGAGGTGGCTGCAATCGTGGGTCACCGGGATGTCAAACGGGGACGAGGGGTCCAGCGACAATATCGGGTGCGATGGCGATTCGCACAACACGAGTCTGAGGACTCCTGGCGCACCGCTACCGAGTTAGCGGGATGCGCCCGCTTACTAGAAGCATACAAGAAGACGCATCAGCTGCGTTAGCAGACCACAGCCAGTAGGGTGTAGGGTGAGGGTGGTGCGTGGGCCAGGTATTTGGTACGCGTCGACTAACGCCCTGACATCTTGTGTGTGGGCTGTGCAGGGGGACGCCGCGGAGGCGCTTCCCAGAGACCAGTATCCCGGGGGCGCCGTGGAGGCTGATGACACAGGATTCCGGGCTGCAGACGGGGAGTCCAGTGAGGGGGATTTGGTCGACATGGATATACAAGACGATCCGGAGATCCCAGAGCCGGAAGCAGGGGTAAGAACGCAGAGAGCTCGTGGAGAGTCTGCGGTCCGAAGGGATGCACCAGGGACCAGGGGCTTGAGAGATGGTGGCGGCCAGACGGGGCCCTCCTCTAGTCGCGAGCGCCGGCAAGAAACCTCGTCAAGGCCTGGAGCACCGGACGCGCGTGCGTTGGAGCTGGTAAAGGAGCTGAACGAGGAGACGTTCAATCCCCGGGTGTTTTTGCGTGACTACGGTCGGGATGGGGAAACCCTGGTGGAACGACGGCGGCGCCGCCGTAATCAAATGCCGTCGCACCTCCGCGCTGATTCTATCTTGGCGCGGGTCGGCCCTGTGCAGATGGAGACTTTTCGAGGGTTCGTGCGGCGCAACGTGAAGTTCCGGATCGAGACCCGCACGGCTGTGCACAATGGTGTGGTGGTGGGGACCGACTGGGAGACACATGAGCGGGAATGCGCCTGTCACGGGTGCATGAACACGCTGGAAGCGGGGCTGGCATTCCCACGGCTCCTTCTCCTCTTTCTTCCACCCACATTGCGGCAGCTGCTGGAATACCACTTCCCCCGGTACCTTCCGCCAGTGGGGGCGCTACGGGGTGAAAAATGCCAGCGAGAAGGGCAGTATTCGTTGCGGCAGGCTCTGGATCGCATTGTGGCGATGGACGATGAGGACCAGAATGATGGGAGTGAGGGATATGACTCCAGTTCCGACGATGAAGACCATCCGCCACACCACCCTCCCTCTCGCTCCCCCCCGCGGGATCCGCCGTCTCGGGGTTCCCAGGGGAGCGGCGGAAGAAGCCGTCCTGCGCCTCGTATTGAGGCGCCACCGCCGGCGATGGGCTGGGGGCGACCTCCAGGGCGCGAGACGCGGAGTCTTCCAAGGGCGACCGGATGGGGTGGGGGCAGCCAAGCTGCTTCTCGACGTATTCCGGATGGGCCGGCACGTCGTCGCTCGCCATCCCCGCCCTCCCGTTCGCGTTCCCGCTCGGACTCCGGGACTGATGTACGCCCCGCTCGCCAAGCGTCGCCACCTCCTCGCCGACCAGCGGATCGGTCCTGGGAGCGCACGTGGGGGTCGGCGGTGGAGTGGGAGCAGGAGCGAGAAAGTCGGCGACGGCGATCGGATCCGGCAGAGACCGCAGTGGCCAGGGCCGAACGGCCGGCTAGGGAGGAACCGATTGAGGAGGTTCCCGCTAGCAACCCGCCCGATGCGGGCCAAGAAGAGACTACCTTCCTTGTCTCCCTGGAACCGCGCTCCCGAGCGGAGGAGGTCCCACCGGAGCCCCACTTCCTGGTCTCCTTGGAGCCTCGTCCCCGACCTGCCCAGGACGGACCGACGATGTCACGTCCTGCGGAGGGACCGAGTTTACCTAGTGCCGTACGGAGTGCCGCGGAGGGTCCTGGTGTGGCGGGTGTTATGGTGCCGGCGGAACCCGTGGTTACCCTTGAGACTCTCGTGGCTGCGGTGCAATCAGGGCAGGGTCTCATGCAGCGGATGCTGGACCAGCTCGGGCGTCAGGGCGATCACTCAGTCGCCACCTCAGTAGGCTACGAGGCCGCTTCCCGGGCAGCCTCACACGAGGAGTGGTCGCTGGGGGACTTCATGCGAACCATTCCGGGAAGGACCGTAAGACACGGTGGGCCGGGGCCTCGAACGGAGAAGCTGTGCGTAGTGTTCGAGGGACCCATGTTCCCGGTCCCTCCTGGTATGCACCTGCCCGCCCTTTGGTTTTTCAAGCGGGCCCTGGTGCGCGGTTGACCGTGGTGCTTACTGGGAACAACTTGAGATCACCTTCTTCCCACAGGCGCCGCTGCCCTTGCCGCAACCTGACGACCTGCGTTTTCCCCGGACGGTGGGCCACACGGTGCGGTTCGGTATCGAGATTGGTGGGATTGGAGGTATCAGGTGGATGGTGTGGGGCATGTGGTCACGCCACCCAAGGTGGCCCCGGCGGAAGGACGTGCCTTCCTGGAACTGGTGGTGCCAGACATTGTGGGGGCCCCTAGAGCGACCATCCTCGAGGATCATGTGCGCACCGAGGTATTCATGATGGGGGTGAAGTTTATTCGCGACCACCGTTGTGGGGTGGCGGATTGGTCGGCGTTGACCCTTCTCTTCACCCACCCCCAGTATCTCGCTGGGTTCCTTGCCATGTGGCCCCGGGGCACGTGGGTGGAGCTGTCTCGGTTGGGGCGACAGAAGACGTCCCTATATCAGATCGCCTTCGAGGTGGACCTATGCGCGCATCCAGGGGTGATGACTCACATCATGACCCCCGCGGGGCGACGGGCTCTCCATGAGGCCCAGCTGCGGCGGGCTGCTAGCGGCGGACGCTAGACTAGATAGATCAGTTTTGGGATGGAACGCGGAGTTCAATCCCCGTCAGGTTTTGGCTACTACGTCAGGATTGGGCTTGTGTATCAACCTCTAGAGGAACTGGCATTACTGACCTGCGGGTGAACCGAGGTTGGGACATAGTACTCTTATAGTAGTCTTGTTGTGTGATCCTATTCTATTGTACGGTAGGGACTACCGACCCCCGGGGGGGGAGGAGTGTTACGTCCCGGCCCTTTAGGTCGGACGTAACAATGGAATAAATTACTAAGGCCTTGTGGCCGTTGTACTAAGTTTTATGGACAATGACTCTTGCGTGAATTGGACTAGCTATTTTGGTCCTAGGTTGCCCTTTTAGGTACCGGTGCGGTGGCGCCGCGTCAGTTCCGAGTCCATTTGTGGTACTAGACGTGGATCCTGTAGTTGAGGGTCGATGTCGGCCCGGATCCTACGTGGAATGTTTGGCTCGGATTGGTCCAGGGAAATTGGCATGTATCTGCGCCGCAATCAACCTAGGTTAAATTGGTCCGAGGACGAGAGTCTCGTCCTCTTGGTTTAATGAATGATAAGTGCGAATACGCCTACACATTGAGCCCGGGGCATTATCCATTTGTGATTGGTGTTGCTAGCCATTATAAGTGTGAACTAATTAGCTTGGCATTAAGCCGTGATGCCAGATATCTCACGACTCACGTCGTGAAGCGCAACCTACTTTAGGCTATCCTGAATTATTCCTAATTCCGGCAAGAAGGGTCTTTCGCTACGTAGCTCAGGCTAGGTGTGTCTGGGCTGGGACGTAACAGCGAAGTGCTTCGACTCCCACGTGTTGCCGGGGAGACACAACTGCTGGACGGAAGGCGGATCGGGCGCCACGAATCGCTCCCCGAACGCGATATTTCCGGTGCGAAACAGCGACTTCCAGTCTCGCCCGGACAAAGCGATCCCCTCGTACCCAAAAAGACCGCAGAATCCGATGGATCTCGCCATCTTTTCCAAATCCCTCAAAAATTGGCCCGAGTCGTTCGTCATCCACGCCGTACGCAGCGTCGTCGCCAATTCGCCGGCTGCAAAAAGATCGAACTCGCGGTCGGGGAAGGAGGAGCTCGTGGCGTTCAGCAAGACGTTGCCGACCTCTTTCACGACTTCGCTCTTCGCCGCGCTCCCCGTGAGGATTCGAGCCGCTTTGTGGATCGCCATCTCCAGCTCGGGGGTGAGCTTCAACATGGTGTTTGCTTGTGAGAGTTTGGGTGGTGCGCGCGCGCTCGTGTTGGTGCCTCGTGCTCTGTGACCCTCCTCGTCTTTATGGTCTTCGGACCGAAAGAGATAAGGCGTCTTCCCTAATCAGAAGCGAGCATCTGACTGGACCAGTGGACCTTCTAGAAGGACCGGGTTTGGACCAATCAGAAGCGAGTATCTGACTGGACCAGTGGACCTTCTAGAAGGACCGGGTTTGGACCAATCAGAAGCGAGCATCTGACTGGACCAGTGGACCTTCTAGAAGGACCGGATTTGGACCAACCAGAAGCGAGCATCTGACTGGACCAGTGGACCTTTTAGAAGGATGGTGAAGGAGACTCCTTTATAAAAACCTCCCCTCCTTGTGAGAGCGCACTTCCCACCACCGCTCTCCAGGGATGCGTGCGTCCAAATGAAAGTAGATTACCTACGCAGAAGTTGTAGGAAATGGAAGAACACGCCCACGCGATGCTGGGATACGGCGACGACGTCGACTTTGCGAAAAATCGCGTCCTGGCGTGGCTTGCAGATTCGGCCAAACACCTCGAGAAGGGAAGTCGAGGAAAAGCTGACTGCGCATTTGGCGGCCTTGAAAATCCAGCGATGGGTGCGTTCCTTGCGCCCTCTTCTCCGCGCGCGTCACGCCATTCGCAAGCGTCTCGCGCTGATTCCTCGCAATCGCCAGGACCCGATCACGATGGAAGACCTCCCGCAAAAAGAGGCTGTCTTCAGATTTGTCTTGCCAAACCGGCAGGTGATCGGATTTCACTGCGTTCGTCTGTGCGAAACAGTCCTCTGTTCCCGAAATTTCGCGGACCCGATCACTCGCCACCCGTTCTCCGAGGTTGACATGTGGAGGTTGGACCTGCAGGTCAGGAAGCTCGGCTTCCAGCGCAAGTCCTGTCTCTACCTCATGCAGCATCCTGAGATCGTGAAGGAGATGAGAGACAAGGAGTCGCTCGTGTCCGGTCTGGAGCGCATGACGGCCGACGCGGTGTCGATGATGATGGACCTCGCGGAGGGCTGTCGCGCGACCATCGACGTGTTGAGACTCATCGAGGGAGACTACTTTCCCCAATTCCACTTGCTGTTTCAATATCTCGTCAACCTGGACCCGCACGCCGCGCACTCGGGTCTCGAGAATTACAAGAGCATGATCGCCATGGCGGCGAGTCGGGCCGACCCGGACTTGCCCGCGTTCGACAAGGGGCAGAGAGAGCTCGTCCTAAACTACATCAAGACGCTGCTCGACACGCATCGCGTGCGAGGATACGGCGCACCACGGGGAATCCAACGCCAGGCTCCCGCCAACCCGCTGGAGTCGCTGATGCCCTTCATAAATAACGTGTACTAATGTATAGTAGTGCGTTCGAAATGGGCAACGAATGCGACCTGAAAGTGGACCTCCTGAGCATGGAGACGCCTCCCACGTGGACGTACGAGGAGTACAAGCAGTCCGGGTGGACGATAGAAGAGTTAGAACAGTTGCCGGTCGAGAAGAGGCCCAAAGTGCAGACGGGTTATCTGCAGACGATATGCATGGACACGGAGGCGCGCGGAGTGACTTACAACGTGTGGAGGAAAATCCCTCCCAAGGAGGAGTGGGACAATCTCCCGGGTCATCTGATATTAGGACACCACGTCGTTTACCACAGTTGGGACGATTGAAAAGTATTATTTGTAAAAGTAAAAAACAAACTCGTTATTCGTTCCGTCATTTCTCATGCACGCCCACCGCGAGCATCCATAATGTTGATCATGCCCCACGCGTTTCTCACGCCCGGTCTCTGAGAGTGCCAATCCCACCGCACTCTTTCGTTCAAGTGACGCTGCATAACGTCGTCGCGTCCGACACTTTGATCGAGGACGCGTGTAGCCAGGCGGAGGGCGTGCGCGGATATCGTAATCGGCCGGGTTAAGTAACGGACCTTGGCGAAATGTGTCTTCCCTAGCAATCTGTTCATCGCTCGTTTGCCTGTTCAGACGATTCGACGCCAAACTGAAGTCCAGGAAGAATTTATCCGGGGCCGTCCGCAAGTGAGGGCCGTGGACACTGACCGCCTCGTCGATTTTGTTTTGCAAGTTCGCGAGCATCCTCGACGATTCTCGGTTCCGAGGACGGTCGTAGGGTTTCGTCCGTGGCACCCCCACCCGTTCTCTCGAATTCTCAAGAGCAAATTGTAACTGTTGTTTGTAAAATGGAAGATTTCTTTTGAAGCGTTGGTTTTGCTGTATGTTCGCCGCCGATAACGGATCTCTCACGACCGCGCGGGCGCTTTCCTTCGCATCTTGCTCCAATCTATCGGACGCGACGAGCTCTTCCAGGGCCGCGTTGCGAGCTTCCCTACTCACCGTGCTCCATCTCATCGCGTCATCCGTGGGCGTGTACTTCGCGATAATGCCGAACAACTCCGAGGGAAACCCTCGCGATTCTGGTCCATCCGCCCTCACCCTATGTCTCCGTGTCGCCTTCTTCTCCTTCCCCGCCTTCTTCTTTGGACGCGCTGTCTTCTTTTTTTTCTAGCCATAACAGATATCTTATACGTTAGTTTATTTTGACGAAAAGAATGTCACGGCCTCTCGTAACATGGATCCCCGCGTGGACGATACGGATTCGGAGGCGGAAGATACCAACGCGGTGTACCACAACACGATACGGTTCACGCCGGACGGGTACGTCTACGTGCTGGACATCATTTCCACCTGTCTGTATATGCGCGAGGACGGGATGGTGCCTCCCCGAGCACAGAGGCTGGCCAGGGGCGTGTACGAGAAGCTCAAAAAGGCGCACGGGTCCGTACACGGAGTCGGCCACTTGCCCCAGTGCTTCTCGTACTACCCCCCGG
Source organism: Mesostigma viride (assembly GCA_009746045.1). NCBI lineage: Eukaryota > Viridiplantae > Streptophyta > Mesostigmatophyceae > Mesostigmatales > Mesostigmataceae > Mesostigma > Mesostigma viride. The sequence goes on along the minus strand of RPFO01001002.1, from coordinate 926 downwards.
CAGGTGCTCGAGCTCTCTGCCTCCGGCGGCCACCGTCGAGGGTGCGAAACACGTCGTGTCGCTCTTGCCCGATCTGCCGCCGACGTTCCAGAGCAAGGTGTCCAAGTGCAAGGACTTCCCGTCCCTCATAAACACCGTCATGAACGTGAACGCCTACAAGAAGAGTCTCGCGGACCTCCAGCGGCCGCCGTCGCCCTCCAAGATCGTGGTGACCGAGGTGCAGCTCGACCCGCAACCCCCTTCCGAGGCTTGCATCCAGGAGGCGCTGGCCGCCGCGTTGGGAGCGGAGAGAGAGGTGGCGTGTCGCGGGGGGAAGATCGACCTGTTGTGCAGAGGCGTCCAGCTCCTCATAGAAGTTAAGGAACTGGCCAGTTGGACGCACGGCATCGGGCAACTGCACGCGTACGGGGAGGATTTCCCGACCTTCAAGAAACGCCTGCACCTGTTCCGGAAAGGGACATCCTATCCCATGGACAAGATCTTGTTCATCAAGGAGGTGTGCGTCAAGCAGGGGATCGAGTTGACGCTCGACAAGACCGTCGCGGACATGTTCCCGCCGCCATCCAAATCTTGACCGCGAGTGCGTCGATTTCTCCGTCGAAATTTGCTTCTACCATCCTAAAGCGCGCTCATGGATCCGGACGGGGCCAATCTCGTGCCCGGAGACCAGAGCGTTTTCGGAAACCTCCAAGTGAGCGGCGTGGTGTCGGCGGACTACGTCGTTTCCAAGAACGGCTACGTGATTTCCGACAAACCCTCGTGGGACGATCTCAAGACGCCCCTGACGTCGGTCGCCGTGGCGGGCGACAGCCCCCCCACCAGCGTTCTCGTCACCAATCTGGGCGGGGGGGCAATACCGTGAAATTGTTCGTCCACAGTTTCGACACTTCCAACCCGCAGCCGAAGGAGATGTTCTTGAACATCCA
>RPFO01000959.1:10000-18479 GCA_009746045.1 Mesostigma viride | reverse complement strand
GAGTAGCATTGGCTGCTCTAGTTGCCATTCTACGTACGTCGGGCAACGGCACATGGTACCCGGATTCCGTACCCGGGTACCGGGTATAATGGCGGGAAAGTAGGTACCTCGACCAAAAATATAACCGATTTTGGAGCGAAAAAGTGGGTGCGGGAATGATCTGAGGTGGATATGGCGACCTGACAATCGTGGCCGGCGTTTTCACGTGCGTTTATCATTTCGGGCGCCCAGTAGCAAAAACGAAAGGTCGTTAGTTATGCTTAAAGGCTGTGAAATTTTCTGCGCAAGTTTTTATGTGTAGCGCTGTAGCACAGCGGCACAACACAAATGGGTCGCAGATCGCCTGCTCGCGGAGGGTCGATTTTGGCACAAACATGTTAGTGTATTAGCAATGGTGGTGCGAATCAAGCCAGGAAATTTTTGTGGACGATTTTGATTATAGTCTGGAGTTTATAAACGGAGTATTTGACATGGGAGCGCCTGGGCCGTGATATTCTTGCCCGATTTCCATTGTCGACCATGTTTTAGGGACGTTCAGGCTGGGCAGCGAGCGCACCTTGTAGGTCTTCACTTTCGGTATTTCTTGGACCTAGAACGCAGCACAAGCGTGGTTTATATCATTTCGAACCGGTTGGCCAGCTTTGGTGCGCTCAGCTCTCGGAAAGCTGACCTCGCTGCGGATTTCAGCGACTTTTTTGCAACCATCTGGAATGAGGCGACGTAAGTAGCAGGTAAGTGCCGGGTTGTCCTAGATCATGAGTGTAACTGGCAACGCTGTCGTGGTGTTTTGAGTCAGTAAGCTATGCCTAAAAAGAGGGGACGCTCTCTGTGCACATAACTGTCACACATAGTTGGTTTACGTCATACAATTTTTTACGTCTCTATCTTCGTCGTCCGCTGCAGCTAAAACACACATGCGTAAGAGCAGTTTTACTCATGTGTTAGTTATAAACCATGGTCCTATGGCCTGCAGTCGTTCAGGGTGTTCTCAGACAGTATATACAATATGGTTTACGTGTTACATGCACCCTGAATTCGCTCACAAAGCGTTGCATGTTAGCACAACGTTGTTCTGTAACTTGATTTGGCTGCATTCATGTGTTAGTTGCAATGCAAATGCAATGTTTTTTCATCGCTGGGTGGTGGCCAGCATGTCCGTGATGTCAAAGAAGGTTTGGCATATGCTTAGAGAAAGTTTACCGCAAGGGGTGGGCCATGTTCAAGCCGGGCAACCTCAGCAACCATGCAACCGTATATTGCATTACCTGCACCATCTGTGACACCGTTAAGCACGCGTATATATAGAGGCAGCCACAGCAGGGTATGGCCTTGTTATACGCTGCCCCGCCATCCCAAGGCCTCATAGGGTCCCCTAGCGCTTGTAAGATGCTCAAGGGACCGTGTGGATAGCATGGTCATGCGTTGACACTAATTGGTCCTATTGGTCCTAAATTCTCATTTTGACCAAATTCGCGGTTTGAGGCCTGCCATGGGCCAGGGTCCATTCAGGCACTAAATGTAATTATTTGAACCCAGGTTTTTGTCCAAAATTCAAAAAGTGTGTTATCTGTCAGTGGTAAAAATGCCAGGGTCAAAATTTGATCTTTGCACATATATTTTTTAATTCAAACTGGTCCTAAAATAAGGACTTTTCTTGGGAACATGGACATTAGCCATGCTTTGTCTATAACGGGACCCCCATGGATGTTGCATTAAGAATTTAGCCATGCTATGCCATGCAGAGAGATGCTCTCTGTCGAGAAGCCATGTCCTAGCTCTTGTATAGCCATGATGATCTTCCTCCCTCACAGGCATGCTCCCCCCTTACCCGGGCATAGCGTGATAGACCATGAGGGTGCAGGTGCCTTGGTGCACCTAGAGCAGGGGTAGCTTACATTCCCACCCTTGCATGAAGTAGCCTAGAATGTATTAAAAGCCATATGCCCCTTCTCAGGGCTATGTGCTACATCTACTCCCAACGGAGTGATGTTGATAATTAATTAATTAATTAATGGCTAAATGTTGAAGGCATCATCCATGGGGGCCATTATGGGCGCACATGCGCGTGGGCCACATGCTAGGCTAAGCCTTACTAATCTACACTACTGGTATATAGATTCCTAGTCTGAGGTGGCAGGAGGGGGCTGCCAGGGCTTGTGGTCAACGTGGATGACCGCCCCCCTCCAGTATACCGGCTTCCCCCTTGCGCTCTGCCGGAGCTGAAGGTAGGTCGGCCATAGCTCGCGTCGCCGTTGTTGCTGGGCCAGGGTCAAGTCGTCGTCCAGCGTGAAGCGAGTCTCCGAGAGCTTCTTGCGGCATTTAAGGAACGCCAGCTTGTCCGCCATGTACTTAACCCATAGTCCGAAAAGTGTATGTGATCGCATACACTTTGACTTAACGTAATAAACCACGTAATTCCCGGAGCGCCGCGCCACCCGTGACGGAGGGAAGTTGTCCGGTGGGTCTGGGAACACTTAGGGACGAAGGTGATGCATAGGTTTGGGGGGGTTATTCGCCATAGCTTGGTAATTACAACGTGCATTGAGAAAGTATCACGTGACTTTGGCGGGAAATTTTCACTCGCGCGCGCGCGCAACGAGATATGGCTGCCAACGTGCCGTTATCAGGGAAATTTGCGTCTCGCGGCTAGAAACGGTTTAGAATGTTGCTCAGAATGATGATGCGTGATTTTCGTAAGTCAGGCATGGCCAGATTTTTAGGATTGGGAAAATACAGATAGGAAAATACTGCCTTCTTGGTCGTCAGTGCCAGACAAGTCATCGCCTATCATATGTCGATTTTCTCCTTATGGCCGGGCAGTCTGCGCCAGCCCGAGCATCCAGGTTTGCTACGGGATGTCCCCTGCAGCATTTGCTGCGAATGCGGACGCATTTATAGGTCATCTTTGAACGAAACATCAACCTGGTAATCATAAAGGATGCATGCTTGACGCGGATATGGCGGCCTATGCCCGTAGAGCCTCGGTATCTGTGAGTTATGGTGGTCCCGGCCAGCGGACCCCGGGAAGGACATGAACGAGCTGGGTACGACAACGTATTTGCGTGTTGTTTGCAGCGGAATTCGTCTCCCATGCAATATATATGACGATTTTATCTTTGCATATTTCAGCAAGCTTTCATGCCTGTTGTAGAGAGTGGTTTCAGCCCTGAAAGTGCCCAGTTTATGGCATATCTTTGGAGTGTATCATTCCGTTAGTGCAGGTAGGCAACGTGTTTGTATTCCAGCACTTTTGGCAGCATTTTATAGCTTTTTATAATGCATTATTGTGTTGCATGTCATAGATAGCTGTTTACACGTGCGTAACCCACACACATATATGAGCACGTTATATAGAGGTAATGGGTTATCCGGGTGGTCTGACCCAAGGAAACCCCCATTGGACTATCCAACTAAGTTGTCCTATGTTGGTATTGAGGTTCCCTACCCTCCCTGGGAAAAAAGTGGGGGGTTAACTTTTCCTTGGGGAAAAAAGATCGTCTTTTGACCAACTTTGACTAAAGCTATCATCCAAATGCTTTGATAAAGCCATGGTATTATTGCATATTCTGAAAGCCCTTGAAGTGTAGATACTCCTAGCATCTTGGTTGGGGGTATTTGGAGTTGTGGCCTGTGAGTTATGATTTTTTTAATTTTCAGGGGTATGAAAGTGGCAAAAATGGGTCAGCGGACTATGGGTTAAAGGTGAGGAGCACGGGTGCCGGGCCAGCCTTCCCCCGCGCGCGGGGGAGGCGGACAGCCGACATGTCCAGCTCACCAGTGAGTAACATGGGGGCAAGAATGGCGCGCTTAAATGCCTCAAGAAGGCTCGTGGAGGTCTCACCTGCCTGCTGGTCGAAGTGCTTGACGATGACATTGTGGCTGCGCCGCGCGATGTCGGCTTCCTCGCGAAGGTCGAGGGCTTGTTGCTTGAGTTGTGCCGAGATGGTGGAGGTGGTGGAGGTGGTGTGCTGCTTAAGCAAGTCCGCCCAGGTGGAGGGAGCATCGCCGGCCGGGCCAGCAGGCGCCGGCTGGGCGGCGAGGTCCTTCACCGCCTGGGCGGTGAGGCCGGCGGTGTCATGCAAGCTCTCAAGGGCGTTGGCGGTGGCTTGAAGGCGGTGGTCGAGGTCGAGGAGCTGGGCTTTGATGTCGGCAGTGGAGGCGGAAATGGCAGTGGAGGTGGAGGCGGCGGCGGTGGAAATGTGAGGAAGTTCAGCAGTCAGCGTGCCGCCGATTGCTGAAATGTCGGCAGCAAGGGGGGTCACGTGCTGCTGAAAGGCTTCCGTGAGGATGGAACGGAATGCGGGGGCGGAGATGGATGGAGCCCAGATCTCGCCGTCAGACTTCTGGAGAAGAGAGTTGAGGACGGCGTGTTGGAGTTGGGGGCGGGGACACCCGAACATCTGGCTGATGTTGTGCCAGCGTCGGCCGTCGTCGACGAGGAGGCGTCCAGTGGCGTGGAGATGGAGGCACAGGTCGTAAAGCGAGGCGTAGTCCCCGAAGAAGATGTGATGCATAGCCTCACTCGGAGAAATGGTGGTCCAGTCGTAATCATCGACCTGGAAAGGTTGGGGCCGAAAGCGCGGTTCCGAGAAGCGTGTTTCCGCCCAGCGTGGCCCTCCAGTTTTGTCGGCGGGGCGGGCGCGTTTAGGGTCAGGCGATGCCGATGGCGAGGCATTGAGGCCGGGAGGTTGCTGGGCGACCACCAGTGCACGACTAGTGTCACCGCTGCCTGCCGGATCTGGCGAAGCGGCAGCCTCAGCTGCCGCATTGTTGAAGGCGAGCGCATCCGCCAAACTGCGTTGCGTCGACGGGCGTTTGCTCGTCATATATTGCGTCGTAGATTCGGAAAATTATATCAGCATGTGCGTCTTAGAAAGACGAAGCGATAGTGATATTCACGACTAAATTCGGTGCTCAAACGTGAAAGTTATGAGCTCCGACAGCCATGGCTACCTCGTGGCCGGAATCAAGCGGTCAAGCAGCCACTGGACATGCCGACTAGAATGGTACAAAGTCTCCCCGACGTCATCGACCGCCTCGTCTTCATCTTGCATGAGCCTCGTCCACGTCCACCTCGCCTTGCATGGCCTTCGGCCTGCACACAAGATGCATAGGCGACGCTGAAACAAGGAAATCAAGGCCATAGACGATCCAACTTCTAATTAGACGGTCGGCTGAAAAACATTTCTGGATGAAAATGACGGACAGTAAAACCGTGGCAGATTCCTAAAACATGGCAGACTATAAACCAATGTCGCGTTTGAGATTATAAACCGATGTCGTGACCACCATGGGCGTTCCTTGCATAGGCTTCCCTGCATAGTCCACCACTATCCTTATGAATTCAACGGTTGACCCTGCCCTAGCTCAGCTTTCTTTCATGTCATCGCGCTCTTTTTGATCACGTCGGACAGATTCACCCGCTCGACAGAATTTGCGCTTATATATTCAACCAGGACAGTGGGAAACTTTGCGAACTGAAGACGTGTTAGAATCCCTGAACGCCTCTGTGGCCCTGTCGCCATCGCCGCACTCCCGCACCTGCAAACCTCCGCCAGTGGCTTTTTTTGTGGTGCCTGTGCTCGCGCCGGCTTGCCTTCGTCCAACATGATTACATGAAAGACGCGACGCGCATTCGCTGTCGCCTTTGGATCGACCAAAGGACACGCACTTTGAACTAGCCCTAGTCTTACGAATCAGACTTGAAATAGTTACTCGTACAGCTAAACGTCCTAGGACCGTAACTCGAGCTACGGTTGCTGAAATGCCAGAGTTATCAAATGGCTCCCAGAAAAGCTAGGAACCTAGGCGACTATTTGGCGCCGCGTCGGTCGTGACGTTGTTTACTCCGTTGGATCTGCATCTACGGCGTTCGTGGGTTGTCTCGAAACCCGGTCGATGAGATTTAGCGGAGAAGTCGGGTATATAACTGATTCTTTAACATCAACTACTTGAAAACGTAAAAGTCGAAATGAATTAAACGGCTTGACATGGTGTCAAGTTATCGTCCAGTACTACAAGTTAACGCCAATCGAAACTCGCGTCCCAAAATATATCTGGATAGAGGCATGTCTCTTATTTAATTTCAAAATTAATTAAATTAAATTATAACATGTCTCCGTTGGGAGATCATGTAGCACATATTCCAGGTTGGATGGGTGGTGTGGAGGAAGCCGCGTAATCGAACTAACCTAACTCTAAGCTAGATCTAGTCTAGAAAAGCCTATCTACGCTACTCATCAAAACGGCTCCTCCGTTTGGGGGGAGGCGGCTTGCCCACAGGGGCTGGCGTGTGCGCCTTGACAATCTTCTTCCACCGCGTCTTGTCCTGCATGGCAGTCCAAAGACGGGAGAGAGAGTGGATGCGGTACTCAAACTGGGCTGGGACCACTAGGTCGTCCAGCAACATCTATTTAATTTCAAGGTACCTCTTAATTAATCCAGCAGCGTTTCATGCACACACAGTCGAAAATTGGCGGGAATCCCAGAAACGAGAAATTTTTTTAGCAAAATAGCAGGATTTCAACGACTGCGTTGGCTCAACGTGGTAATTTCTCGATATCTCGTTTCTCAATATTAAATCAGAAAAGCGTTTTTCATTAAAAATCTCATTACAGCATGACAATTACATCACCTCATGGCACAGTGTCTCTAGTAACGGGACGCAGGCGTCAGCTGCTGACGCGTCAGGCTCTGACGCATCATGGAATTTTACCCCGTGCGTCAGCCGTCGGACGCGTAAATTTTGTCCGGGCGTCAGGCGACTGACGCGTAAATTAAGCTGTCCGTCAGTAGTCTGACGCGGACCAAGTCCTCAGGCGTCAGGCAAGTCCTTGTCTTACAGGTACGGTAGTGCAGGCCACAAGCCACGGCGTGCAAACAGGGTGGCTTGCCCACAGGGTCGGGCGTGTGAGCCTTGACAATTGATCTTCTGCCACCGCGTCTTGTTCTGCATGGCAGTCCAAAGAAGGGAGAGAGAGTGGATGCGGTATTCAAACTGGGCTGGGGCCACTACTAGGTCGGCCAGCAACATCTGGATGTAGTTTGTGGCATGTTTCCCTACCCTTTTGGGAATGCCCTTGGGGCCAGGCCAGGTCAGAATATGCCGCCCTGGCTGGCCAAGCCGCTGGGGGCCTGCCAGACCAAGGGCGGTGTCGACCTGCATGGCTGGTGCGAGCAAGATGTCCTACTTGTAAATGTTATCCTACGCTGCCTAATCTCGTCCGAAATACGAGGCATACCCTTCAATACAAAGACTCTAATGACGGGCGCTTGGAAAACCCTACGTTCAGGACCTGTCGGAGCATCCTGTAAATCGTGCCGTCTAGCTTAGCTGCCAGTGTTGGTGTGATTGTCCACGCCTCGGCGCCATACGTGAGCACCGTGAGGACGAGGAAGGCCTTGAAGAGCATGCGCTTGCAGTGCTCGCCCAGGCCCTTCGAGCGCCAGTAGGTGTTGAGCGAACGGAGCCTGGCCCAGGCCAGGCCGATGCGGATGTCCACATCGTCTGCGGTGTCACTGAGGGAGCATACTCCTCAACAGTTTGAAGCGATCTCGGAACGGGACCTCCGTCCCGTCGAGCAGGCGCGGCAGCGGTGGTCTACTGGAGGCCCCAATCACCGGCCATCGCCTCAGTTTTGACACTAATCTCCAACCCCACCGCCCTCGCCTCCAGGCCCAGATAGTCCAGCCAGGTCTGAATGTGCTCGGGGCGCGCGATGAGGGTGGTGTCGTCCGCATAAATCAGGTCGGCCAGGCGGTAGCCAGTGCTAACCCCGCCGTGCTCGCGCTCGTTAAGGATGTCCGGCCACTTGCCTGGCTCGAACCCCTTAAGAGTAGTAAAGCGCGCACGTGCCCGGCGCATGACGTGATCCACGACAATAATGAACAGGTATGGGGACAGGACACAACCTTGCCACACCCCGTGGTGAAGTATGGAATGGTGGGGTGATGCCTTCCGGCTTCCGCATGCAGTCCGCACTACTGCCTGTGAGCCCGGCCCTCATCATACAGTCGACGAATGGCAGCAATAAACGCTAGTGGTGGCACTCGATCCAGAGCTAGGATGGCCCAAAGAGCCTCCCAGAGGACCGTGTCAAAGGCCTTGATATAGTCAACAAAAACGAATACCAGCGGCATTGAAACTGTCAGGGCAAAGGCGGCGCACCTCCTCCACTGTCAACCGGCGCGCAACAAACACAGCCATGGATGACAGTGTTACGACCACGACGGAAACCCATCTGAGACTCACCCAGGTGTGCCGGTCCAGCGCGGCGCGGAGCCTGTGCAGCATCATGCCGGCATGAAGACCTTCAGCGCGGCGCTCTGGAGGCATACACCCCGGTACATAGTTACCGGGGTCAGCAGCAGAGCCCTTCTTGTACAGCATGACGCGGATGGCCGTCTGCCACTCAGCAGGCGGAGGCTCGTCAGAGAGCAGGACACGGTTGTAGAACGCCAGCAGAAGATCCCTCACGGC
>RPFO01001747.1:0-18485 GCA_009746045.1 Mesostigma viride | reverse complement strand
TTGGAGTTTATCTTCCAATAGGGATCACGTTTAGCGACGAGTCCAGCATGAAGTCGAATGCGAACATTTGGTAGTGGTGCCGGTTGGTAGGGCCTTGATTCCCCGTGCCTCCATCAGCATGACCAGAAGCATTCCTACCATGATGGCTAGTGCCAGCTTTCAACTCATCTGCTTTATTGCTATCGGCAGCAGAGGCTGCAGCCACGCGCTCGCGCCACCTGTCGCTCCCCCCCGCCGCCATGCGCGCCTCCATTGCACGGAAGGACATCACCATGGCTTGCTGGAATCGGGGATGAGCGTGCGTTCACGAAACCCTTGGGGACCAGCCCCCGCTCCACCGACAAATACTCGTCCAGCTCATCCAGCATCCACCAACGCTCCTCGAAAATGCGCGGTGGGCGGACGTAACTGGTTTGCATTATATGCCCCGCCAGCATGGAACCCTCGTTGCATTTGCCAGCAGCAGCCCCTTGCTTCTCGCCACCATTTTCACCCTTGGTCGGAGCCTTGCGCCCGCTGGTCAGGTGCCCGTTCAGGTCTGTCCAGTCTCTTGCGTTGTAGTTGTACGGCGTGATGAGCGCGTAGTTGTCCAGGTGGCGGCGTGTGCACGCGACAACCAACGGCGACGTGCTCAGCACCAGCGCAAACATGCGAACATGAAACTTGCGCCCGTCAATCAGCAACGGGTCACGTACGTACTTCTGCATCACATGCTTCACATGCAACCCACGCATCTTTTGCTGTGGCGTCCGCCCGGTTCCCTCTGGAAGTACCTGTGCCGCCATCTGTGCGCACCGCTCCCCCTGAGGGCCGTACATCATGTGCAACACTTGGCAAGCAAGGCAGTCCTTGCCTTGGCCGCGAGGCGTTTTATCAGGGGATAGTGCAAGTATGTGCGTCCCTTGCCCCGCGTGCGCGTCGGTCATCTTGATGATCCACCACTCGTCCTCAACCCCCTCCTCCCCTTGACCCCTTGCTGCGAGACTGCCATGTGGTGATGCCTTCCATCCGGCTTCCCACCCCCATTCCCCCCGGCCCCTGTGCGGCCCCACCCCAACAAGCTTCCCCATCCTTAACGTTAACCCCACCACGCGATGACACCACGTCATCATTGTTCTGGGGCGCCATGTGTGTTCGGAAGAAGTGTTCGCACTCCCGCTGGTCGTACAGCCGATAGGTGAACGGCAGCAGGCCACCGGCCACGTTGGCTGCGCACCGCGGCGACATCTGGCGCGCGTACCCTGCCAGGGTCTCCCACATCAAGCCCTTGTCTGCGGGCGAGTGAGTTGGGTGAGGGGATGGGGGCGCAAGTCCATGGATGGGCGACAAGGCAGGTGGGCAATGGCAGGTGGGCAACCAGGCCTGGGTGGGCAAAGGCAGGTGGGCAATGGCAGGTGGGCAACAAGGCCTGGGTGCAGGGCAAAGGCAGGTGGGCAACGTCTGAAAGGCAGGTGGGCAATGCATAGCAGGTGGGCATGCAATAAGGCAGGTGGGCAATGGCAGGTGGGCGATGGCAGGTGGGCAATGGCAGGTGGGCGATGGCAGGTGGGCAATGGCAGGTGGGCGAGATGGTGGGTCATGCATGGCATGATGGTGGGTGGGCATAAGGTGGGGTTTGGGCAAGATGGTGGGCGGCAAATGGGTGTGGGTGACAGTAAGGGGTCTGATATTATGTTCCCATGCAGGTGGTCGCCAGGGAACAGCTACCTATGCTAGGCCATTAAAAAATATACTACGTACACTGCTGTAGTATACCACCTAGTACTACTGTACATAGTATATACAAGTTTACAAAAATTACAATTAATTAAAAAAAAAATATATTGTGTGTATGATTATTGGTAGTAAATATTTTTACATACATAATTTAATTTTTTTCAAATTAATAATTTACTTTAAACAAGTGAGATAACAAGTGAGATACAACAAATAACAAGTGAGACATCCGATAAGCACAATTAATGGAGCCGCCAAGCCTCGTGCCAGTGAGCAGCGGTGATTCCTGGCCCCGCACCTAAGAGGAAGTTGCATCCCGGAAACAGGTTGGACATCATGGGAGAAGAGCCGCTCGGCGCCTCGGTCAACGGTTTGATGGACCACAGTATCCTTGGAACCGGTCGGTCGCAGCGTACAAGACCAGGAATCGTGTAATTGGGCCACGATTGCAGCCGGACCACGTCTTCCCGGGTCACCCACACCCACCCTTTGCGACACAGGTCCGTACTGATCAATCTGCTTGTCATAATGTCTAAGGTATGAGTCGGCATATTTATATCATAATCAACAAAGAAAACCCCTGCGCATTTCTCTGCCTCGCGATCGGAAATTTTCGCGAATTCGCGGACGCAAAGTTCTTTAACGGAAGGTATCGCCATTCTCTCAAGAACTTTGGTCGCCATCATCTCTGCCTCGTTGGAGCCTCCGTGCTGAAACAGCGAAGCTGGAGAGAGCCTACGCTTGCTCTCGTCCAGGAAAACCGCACAGCGGCAATACGTGGCCCATGCTTCTTGCATCGCCATATCTTGACTTTGGCCTTCGCATGGACCCAACATTTGCAGGATCAAATACAGGCTCATCCATATTATGGCCTGCAGCATTGTCGGCGCTAGCCCCAAGAAGCAAAAAATGGCTCAGCCGGAGCCGGGAAATGTCACTGTGCAGTAATTGTGTTGCATTCACGGCCTGCGGTAATAAAATAATGTCGCACGTGGATTCATGTTACCACGATATTTAATTACCTCCAACTATCCAAGATGTCGGGGTGCCGTCTTCTGGTGTTGTTGATGGATTCCCAGCCGTCTTCTGTATGAGCTTTGAGCAGCAGAGCTGGCGCCTGGCGAGTGGCGGCCGTCTTCTGAAATGGGGCTCGTGCCTCGTGGTCGTTCACTTTGTTGTCACGTTCTGCCAGTAAAATACAAGCCCCCCCCCCCAAGCTGACGCGGACGCGTCAGCTTTTCCCCCACCGCCGATTCTCCGCACCCCGCACCCCCGCACCCCCACACCCACCCAGATTAACGGACCCCCCCACACCCCGGCAGCCCGCAGTTCCCCTGCCGCAGTTCGTCGCTACTCGCGCAGTCCAGTCTCCTCGCGGAGGCGACTACGCGGCGTGCCCCCACGCCCCCAATTTCTGCTGTCCGCCAGTGTCCGCCTGGCCCCAATGTAAACGAACCCCCACAGAAGCACTCTCGCTCCAGTATGCTCGTGCAGATCCTCATCACTCGGCCGTTCAGTTCACCCACTTTTCTCCCTTTCGCGGTAGCTTATATTTCCCTTTCCTTTCTGTTCGCTGCTACTCTCATCCTCCCCCAAGCCCGAGGAGTCTTCCCGTCTCTTCGAACAGCTCAGCTCCGGGCACCCCACGACCCATTTTCGTCTCCAGTTCACTCGATTCGTCGCTACTCCTTTCCCTCCCCTAGCCCTCATTCTTCCCCTCATTCGCGGTAACTCAGTACGATTCAGTTCAGTCTCTCTTTGTGCCCCTACGTGGCATTTTCGCTTAGTATTCCTTACCTCTCAGAGGCCGCTCCCCCCCCCCGCGCCACTTCCCCTGCGTTTGCCACCGGAACTACCCGCCCCGCGCCACTTCCCCTGCGTTTTTCACCGGAACTCCAAGCAAGAGTTGTTTTCAACATATATACTAAAACTTGTAAAACGCAGCCCTGGCACAATTTTAGCTAACACTCTTTCGAACGGCTTTCGGCTCCAGCCACTCAGCGGCGCGACTTACAGTCCGCTTGACGAATGAGCTGCGCGAAATTTCGTTGCGACCAATCACGAAAAGGTCAAACCACGGCGCGCCCATTTTGAGGTTTCTGAAGCGTTACATCCAGATGAGCCATTTGGCAGAGGTCCGTATGCCCAGATGGCTCCTACTAGAAAACTCTGCGATTTCCTGTGTTCGCGAGCTCCAGATATAACCGTCGCAAACTTTTGGGCTGTTGGACCAAACTTTATCCTGAGGAACCAGTTACAAACGCGCAGGAAGCTCACACGTGGATTTTCCTCTGCTCCACCGCCTGTAAGCGATTTTCCCCTGCTGTCTGCGGGGTTGGCGAGGTCACTCATCCCCGCGCGCATCGCGCTCCCGTACAGGGGTAGCAGTCAATCTGGAGCTTGAACTCCGCAAGTAGTACGCGAGCTCCGTCCACTGCGCGGTTGCGCAGTTTGTCCCTTTGTAGCAATGTACATATTGTGAAACTTCCGGTGAAGCTGCCTACGTAGTCTTCAGGCGCAAAGGCATACGTCATTCATCATGACGTCCCGGGTTCAATCCTTCATAAAGACCGTCTAATGCGTGTTGGATTTTTTCCCTTCACCCTTTTGCCAAATTGCATGAATCTTGTGGTCGAAACTCTAAAGCTAGCGCGCGCTCCTTGGCGGGACTAGCGCCACTTGGCACTCGACGGAGGTACGTGGTGACTCACATCTCCCTAGCCGGGGCTCCCTGGCCGGGGACCGGCCACAAAAAGTACAAGCTCTAATGTCGCGGGCGAAGCCCGCAAAACTTGTTTACATCTAAAGGATATATCAGGTCAGGATCAGGTCAGGATGTCAGGATATTATCACCCCCGAGTTTAAAACTTTCGGGGAAATGGGTATATTTTATTAGCCAATTATGGACCAATGAGGTGAGAGGGGAAATAAGTATCAGCGAATCCTAATTAAAGGTGGGCACACACACGTGTGGAGGTGACAGGTGAAAGGCTAATAGGGCGCGTTATTAGACCAGGGAAGCCAGTGGACCTGAGTCATGTCGCCGTGAGGCATAATGGTGAATACCTGATTACGGCCCAGTAGATCATGAAAAAGCTGGAGCGGGCTGGGCTTGTCGTTATTGGGCCCTGGGTCCCACACCCTGTGTTGTTCCTGAGCCAACAGCCAGTATCGGCGCATAGCCGCATTCCTTAGGTATGATATAAAGCGCCGGACTACGCCGCCGCGGGTATACTCCTCGCGGGTATACTCCTCGCGGGTATTAAAGACTGTCTCGTTGCGTATGGTCCAGATCGCGTATAGCATAGTAGTGCGCAGCCATAATAATCCATTCTGCTTGGGAATCTGAAAGCTCGGTCCCTGGTGTGCCAGCAATACCGAAAATGATGGTACGCACGCTAATTGGGAGATTGGGTGGCGATGCCGTCCATGCGGCCCAGATGTTAATGAGCCACGTCCAAACCCCTGGGAGATTACAGAAAAGGAACCGGTGCTCAATGGTTTCACTAGGGTGCGTGCACAGGCATGATGCATCATGACCAAAACGCTCGTGGAGCGTAGCGCAGACCCCTATCGCCCTATGCATCAGAAGATGTTGTACATCAGTGGCCCTGCGGTCCACGAGAGGGTGGTCTACCGCCAGGGTAATCATCTTAACCCAAGTGTAGCCCGGCCAATGTATTCCCCAGCGGGCTCGGCCCGGATGGGGCTGATGGTACGTATGCAACACTGATATCATAACCCCAATCTGCGGTGTACTCGAAGATACATTTGCTGGTTCTGATGTCCCCCTTGGTTAAGACCCATCCAAATTCAACCGGGTCCAGATTGTCCATCTTCCCAGTAAAAGTCCTAAATTTAGGACCAAGTGGAATTAAAATATATATATGCAAACATTAAAATTTGACCCTGGCATTCGTGCCCATGACAGATAACACACTTTTTTAGTTTCTATCAAAAACCTGGGGTCAAATAATTACATTTAGTGCATGAATGGGCCCTGCCACCTGCCAGACCTCAAAGCGCGAATTTGGCCAAAATGTGGGTTTTAGGACCATTAGGACCAATTATTGTCAACGCATGACCATGCTATCCACACGGTCCCTTGAGCATCTTACAAGCGCTAGGGGACCCTACGAGGCCTTGGGATGGCGGGGCAGCGTATAACAAGGCCATACCCTGCTGTGGCTGCCTCTATATATACGCGTGATTAACGGTGTCACAGATGGTGCAGGTAATGCAATATAGGGTTGCATGGTTGCTGAGGTTGCCCGGCTTGAACATGGCCCACCCCTTGCGGTAAACTTTCTCTAAGCATGTGCCAAACCTTCTTTGACATCACGGACATGCTGGCCACCACCCAGCGATGAAAAAACATTGCATTTGCATTGCAACTAACACATGAATGCAGCCAAATCAAGTTACAAAACAACGTTGTGCTAACATGCAACGCTTTGTGAGCGAATTCAGGGTGCATGTAACACGTAAACCATACTGTATATACTGTCTGAGAACACCCTGAACGACTGCAGGCCATAGGACCATGGTTTATAACTAACGCATGAGTAAAACTGCTCTTACGCATGTGTGTTTTAGCTGCAGCGGACGACGAAGATAGAGACGTAAAAAATTGTATGACGTAAACCAACTATGTGTGACAGTTATGTGCACAGAGAGCGTCCCCTCTTTTTAGGCATAGCTGGCTGACTCAAAACACCACGACAGCGTTGCCAGTTACACTCATGATCTAGGACAACCCGGCACTTACCTGCTACTTACGTCGCCTCATTCCAGATGGTTGCAAAAAAGTCGCTGAAATCCGCAGCGAGGTCAGCTTTCCGAGAGCTGAGCGCACCAAAGCTGGCCAACCGGTTCGACCATGATATAAACCACGCTTGTGCTGCGTTCTAGGTCCAAGAAATACCGAAAGTGAAGACCTATAAGGTGCGCTCGCTGCCCAGCCTGAACGTCCCTAAAACATGGTCGACAATGGAAATCGGGCAAGAATATCACGGCCCAGGCGCTCCCATGTCAAATACTCCGTTTATAAACTCCAGACTATAATAAAAATCGTCCACAAAAATTTCCTGGCTTGATTCGCACCACCATTGCTAATACACTAACATGTTTGTGCCAAAATCGACCCTCCGCGAGCAGGCGATCTGCGACCCATTTGTGTTGTGCCGCTGTGATACAGCGCTACACATAAAAACTTGCGCAGAAAATATTCACAGCCTTTAAGCATAACTAACAACCTTTCGTTTTTGCTACTGGGCGCCCGAAATGATAAACGCACGTGAAAACGCCGGCCACGATTGTCAGGTCGCCATATCCACCTCACTTCATTCCCGCACCCACTTTTTCGCTCCAAAATCGGTTATATTTTTGGTCGAGGTACCTACTTTCCCGCCATTATACCCGGTACCCGGGTACGGAATCCGGGTACCATGTGCCGGTACCACGGGTCGGGTACATCATGCCGGGTACGGTCCACATGGGGTACGGTCCATATAGTGACCCCCCCCCCGGTACCTCGGTTATAGTGACCACTAGGACGATTTAGGACAAAGTCCTAAATTTAGGACCGTGGGATGATTAACAAGATGTAGTAAATCGAGCCGTGTGTTGCCCACGTGTAGCCATGTAATGCTCCCAACCGGGGATAATGGGTCCGGCCGGATCATGCAAGATCTTGGTACAGACCATCATTGGGACTACGCGTATGCGGTGACACTGGGAAGATGGCGTGTACGCATATAAGGTGGATAGTTGATACAGACACCCATTGTGGCCAGGAATAGCTTCCAGCAGTTGTAGTTGGAGCCCATCATGTGGCAGAACCGTCACGACTAAACCCTTGCACGCAGGCGTGACTCCGTCGGCGTAGAAGCTAACCCAGTCGCCGGTTATAATTGGCTTGCGTGGGGCAGTCATCAATGCATGCCACGCCGCTGGTATCGCACTTATAAGGGTTTGCCACGCTTGCAGGGAGGGCATGTGGGAGACCCAAGTGCTGACCTCGTCGTAGCTGAGCCGTCGATACGTAGCGCCGTGCCCCAAGTACATAGAGGTCTAGCACCCTGACAATCGGCGGTGACGCGCGCAGAAAGCCATCATACGGGTTGTGTCCGTGGAGAGCGCCGAGTGGCTTGTTAGTAGCGTCAGTGATTAAGTCATTAAAAAAGAGTGGCTGCCGTACCACCTCCCGTCCTCTCGAGTAGTAGGAAAGACTAGGCGACCTGGCTTGAGCTTATTGTAACCTGTCCATATGCGCTGCCAGTTGTTACGTCCCGGCCCTTTAGGACGGACGTAACAATGGAATAAATTACTAAGGCCTTGTGGCCGTTGTACCAAGTTTTAGGGACGTTGGTTATTGTGTGAATTGGACTAGTTATCTTGGTCCTAGGTTGCCCTTTTAGGAGCCGGTGCTGTGGCGCCGCGCCAGTTCTGAGTCTGTCCGAAGTACTAGACGTGGATCCTGTAGTTGAGGGTCGATGTCGGCCCGGATCCTACGTGGAATGATTGGCTTGGATTGTTCCAGGGAAATTGGCGTGTATCTGCGCCGCAATCAACCTAGGTTAAATTGGTCCGAGGACGAGAGTCTCGTCCTCTTGGTTTGATGAATGATAAGTGCGAATACGCCTACACATTGAACCCGGGGCAATTATCCATTTGTAATTGGTGTTGCTAGCCAATATAAGTGTGTACTAATTAGCTTGGCATCAAGCCGTGATGCCAGATATCTCACGACTCACGTCGTGAAGCGCAACCTACTTTAGGCTACCTTGAATTATTCCTAATTCCGGCAAGAAGGGTCTTTCGCTACGTAGCTCAGGCTAGGTGTGTCTGGGCTGGGACGTAACACTGGTTATCGGAGGAAATGTGCTGGAAAGGTTAGCTAACTCTCGCGGAGAGGGTTAGTGAGCCAATTAGGATACCAAGGCTGAGTTTGACGTAGGTAGAGGTTCCGGAATTCAACGACTGCTGACTGGTCGGCGGCCAGCCCGTAAAGGGATTCAACGACGACCTAGCCAGCAAGCGGCCAGTCTGGGATACTCGGCGGGGCTAGCAATAGTCCTGTGGTGAGGTGCTGTAAACGATAGCGTTCAGCTCTCCTGCTTTCAACGACACCTAGTGGCGGCCAGGGCTTGCCTTCAACGACACCGGGTGGCGGCCAGCTCAGGAGGATTTAACGTCATCGAATATGGTTCGTCCCCTAGATAGGTTCTTTCTTTGCAAGCGATGCCTGTGGAAGGCTAGCTGGCGTGCTCGCTTCTCTCCGGGACCGCACGCGTAGGGGTTCTTGTTATACGTTGTGCCTCTATAGGGTGTGAATGTCGTTGGTGCCAATGGAAGTCGCGGAGACGACCATTCGTTGTTTTACATGTTGTGGGGGTGAATACCGTCTGGCTGTTGCCGACTGTGTTGACGGTGTTTACCTCCGTGTAATCGTTGTATAGCCCCTTTGCCGCGGAAGGCTGGGGGCGTGTGCTGTGCTACACTCCGTGCTCTCTCCTCGTTTGTTTAAGGTCACTGCATTAGAGGTAGCCTGGGTTTCCCCTTTCTCTCCTGCTTGCAAGCCGCTGCCAGACTATGATGTAACATGCCACGACGTAAAATAAACAAGGGTGGACAGTCTGGATTTCCTTACTACGCAGTAGTAGCTCACGACGGGGATAAGGGTAGACCTGCTATATTCTACAGCTGGAAGACTTGTGAGGAACACATTAAAGATAAGATATTGTCCCAAGGCTCTAGTGCTAAGTGGAAAGGGTTTGATAACATTACAGATGCAGATAGGTTTGTTAGGGAACACATGCCATTGCCTGAGGGGATGCACATCACACGTGAATGCTCCAAGCCACCCACGCTCAGCAGCCAGGGGGAGGGGACAGCAGTTACAGTTACCTTCTCTCAGTTGACCATTGGCCCTAGCAAACAGTAGAGGATACTATTACTAGGAAGTAATACTAGGTTCTATATCTATAGATCCATAGCACGTGGTTGCTCTTTCTCTCTCTCTTCTTCCTGGGGAGGTGATGCCTGCTGTGTAAGGTACCGGTACGAGCACCATGCCAACACGGTACCAAACAAGGAACGCCAGAGAGACAGAAGACGAGCTTAGGGAGAGAGATTCAGATAATAGAGAGATAGAACCGGTAGACAACCACGAGCACGGTACAGAAGGGCTAGAGGTACCACCACTAGTAGAGACAGGTACAGGTGAGGTCATGGAGAGACCTGTGGAAGGCTCCCTACGATCCAGACCTAGCTCCCCCGCGGATGGGGACAATTTAGACGCCTTGACAAGGCAGGAAGAGGACAGAAGTGACCCAGAGAGACTCCAGGGGGGCTCGCAGCAGCAGCCGCAGCAACGACAGCAACAGCAGCAGCAGCAGCAACGACCGCAGCAGCAGCAGCAGCAACCACAGCAGCAGCAG
Source organism: Mesostigma viride (assembly GCA_009746045.1). Taxonomy (NCBI): domain Eukaryota; kingdom Viridiplantae; phylum Streptophyta; class Mesostigmatophyceae; order Mesostigmatales; family Mesostigmataceae; genus Mesostigma; species Mesostigma viride. The sequence continues at coordinate 8,328 of RPFO01001747.1, read as the reverse complement.
CAGCAACGACCACAGCAGCAGCAGCAGCAACCACAGCAGCAGCAGCAGCAACAACGGCAATCCCGGTTACAGCAACAACACCTCCAGACGAGACCACAATGGCCACCATCGGACCCTGAGCAGCAGAGGGACGAGCATGAAGATACCCTGCACTACCGCCATCAGCATCCAGCCACCGGGCGGCCAACGCATCCTTGGGCAGGTCGGGGGCGGCCCCAGGGACCTCCACCGGGCCCCACACACCGGGGCAGACGCAGAGTGTCCTTCGGCAGCACGTCTCTGTTACCCACGGCGCTCTGGTATTCGGATGAGGAAGGGGAGATCCCAGGGGCAGATGGCGAGTTCGATGACCTGGAAGGGACTAACGAGGCGGACGAGGGAACTGTCACGCAGGGCCCGCCCGTTGGTACTCATAGACCACGGACCAGCCCAGGGGAGACCAGGAGCAGTGTCACCACCAGAGACGAGGAGACTCACACGCCAGTCCAGCGCCCGGCACCTCAACCGCAGCGCCCACGGGTGCTTGACCAAAGCGCGGTCCCCTCGCCAGTGCCTGCTGGCAACCTCAGCTTCAGCAGGGTGGCCTTGGATGACCCGGGGTACGAACACCCCTCATCCGTCCAGGTGCGGCGGACTCATGGTACGCCGCCCAGATCCAGCTCTCTCCCCCGGTCGCAGCCCCCCGACTTCGGCGATATCCCCCACGTAGACGTCGGTGGGCCCGTCACCGCCGCGGTAAAGGCCCCACCGATGCCCAATTTCAAGAATGTACCCAAGCTGCACGCGGACATGAAACCGCGCGAGGTAGAGGAATGGGGACGCATGTGGCGACGGCAGTATACCATCTGGCGCAACCATCACAACTGGCAGCTGGCCACCAGCGATCTGATTGATCTCGTGATTAACTCCTGTATGGACCCCTCGGTGATAAGCATCTTGAACTGTGAGAGCATCGCGTCCCAGTCATACCCGCAAACCTTGGCGGAACTGATGGACCGAGTGCGTCGCAAGCTGGTGCCCCCAGATGCTACACTCCACGAGCGGATGGCCTTCAGCAAGCTGCGCCAGGGGACCACCCCATATCGCGAGTTTCTGTCTAAGTTCGAGTCCAGCGCCGCCTACCTGGCTGACATGACCTGGTACGAGTACAAGAGCAGGTTCATCGAGGCACTCTGCCCGAGCTGCAGGACGAGGTATTCAAGCACTATGCTGATGTCCCTTGGGAAGAGTGGGACATCTTGAATATCCAGAGGTATCTCCTACAGGTGGCCGACGTAGTGGCTCGCGGGCGTGCCCCTCAGTGCGCCGTTTCTTCAGACCTGCTCCCCCGCGACGGGTGAATCAGATGTACTCCACTGATTTCGCCGGCGAGGAGGAGGACGAGTACCTCGACGACCCTGACGAGGGCTACACTGACCATGGCGTCAACGCGATCGACGCTAGCAAGGCGCGCTGCTTCATGTGCAGCGAGGTGGGGCACCTCAAGCGCGACTGCCCCAAGCTCCGGGGCAAGAACGCCAGTCGTGGGACAGGAGAAGGGACACCCAGTGTTCGTTTCTCCGGCCCGGCCTTCGGCAGCCGCCCCGACTCCTCCGGTCCTCGGGACCGACCCCGCAACGCGGGTGAGCGTGCGGCTCGCCTGCAGCACGCCAGACAGGTCCCGACGCAGTACCAGCAGCCGCGACCACCCGCGACCAGCTCTACCAAGGGTGTGTTGCGCGCGGTCAACGAGATTGAGGCGCGGCGACAGTCCTCCTCTTCCGGCCAAACGCAGGCAGTGGCTGGCTACGAGTATGACGACGAGGAGGGGGCTGACGAAGAGGAGGAGGGGGGGAAGAGGGCGGGTGGTCGGGCGAGGCGGCCTCCCGTCCCACCGCTCCTCGGGAGTAGTAGCCCTGCCCATGGGCTTGGGTCCCGGGGTAGGGGATAGGGTAGAAAAATCAGATGGTAGCCCAGACGCGGAGTCAACTAGAGTAGAGGTAGACGTCAATAACGTGGCCGCAGACGCGTCCACCCAACCGGCGGCGCGTGCATCTCAAGGAGATTCGCGGCATCTGTTTCTTTTCAGCGGAGGGTTACTGGTCCCTCCCACCGTCCTTGATCCGTATTTGAAGGAGAAAACGATCATGGACGTGAAGTTCCTGGTCGACACCGGCGCCTCCACGTCCTTCATCAACGAGGCCCTGGTGCGTCGGCTGGGCCTGGTACCCCGACCTCACACCACGGCAGTATATGTCACCTACTCAGACGGTCGGCGACACCAATCGCCGGGCCTAGCAGACATCAAGGGTGTGCTGCAGGGCACGCCGGTGGACCTGGTGGCGACTATTGCGCCGTTGGGCGCTGCCGACATCATCATTGGAGTGGACTGGCTGGACAAGCAGGATGTGGACATCAGTGTGCGCCGGCGGGTAGTTTGGTTTCCGGATGGTTCATTCTGGTGCCCAGACAGCGAGTATAGGGCACAGGCCGCGGAGGTCCATAACATTACACACGAGCGCTCGGCGGACGGGCCTCGACCAGCGTCCCAGATCCTGATGAGTAGCAAGACGCTGGCGCGCCAGCTCCGGAAGGGCAAGGAGTACGCGATGTATCGCATAGACCTGGACAGCACTCAGGCTCTGCTTAACGAGATTGGTGCCGGATTCACACCGGACGAGCTGGCGCGGTTCAATGCCGTCCTGGAGAAGCGCACTGCCCTCTTCGCGGATCGCACCCCCCAGTTCCCTCCCAATCGATCGGTGTTACATCGTGTCCAGCTCCAGGAGGGTTCCGGGCCTACCGTGTCTCCCATGTACCGCATGGGCCCAGTCGAGCTGGTGGAGCTCAAGAAGATCCTCATTTCACTGCTCGACGCTGGGCTCATTGAACCCAGCAACAGCCCCTTCTCAGCGGGCGTGCTGCTCGTTCCCAAGCCAGGGGCAAGTGGCGTCTGGTGACGGATTACCGGAAGCTGAACGCCATCACCGTCAAGTCCCGGTATCCTCTACCGCGGATCGACGACATCTTCAACCGTGTCCAGGGGGCTACGTGTTTCACCGTCATCGACTGTGCGGACGGGTTTTGGCAGCTGCGCATCGCGCCAGAAGACTGCCACAAGACCGCGTTCGCTACGCCCTTCGGTCACTATCAGTTTCGGGTGGCGGCAATGGGGCTGTGTAATTCGCCTGCGTCCTTCCAGATGCTGATGAATGACATCCTCCGTCCGGTGATGGGCACAGCCCACTTGCCGCAGGTCTCCCAGGACCTGGCGGACCCGCAGAAGGGGGCGCGCCCGCCCTGGACCTACAAGCGCACGTGCGCGCTGGCGTATCTGGACGACATCCTGGTGTACTCCAAGACGTTCGAGGAGCACCTGGAGGATGTGGACGCCGTGCTGCAGATCATGGAGGATGAGCACCTTTCGGCGCGGAAGGCCAAGGTGCGCGCCGGTCGCTGCGTGCCGTTTCTGGGCCATACCTGTCCGCGGACGGCATCGCGACCGACCCTGAGAAGATCGAGTCCGTCCAGCAATGGCCTGTCCCTACGGACGTGAAAGGGGTGCGCAGCTTCCTGGGATTGGCATCTTACTACCGACGGTTCATCCCGCGGTTTGCCACCATCGCCGCCCCGATCAACGCTCTTCTCAAGAAGGGTACCCCGTTCCTTTGGGCTGAGCAGTGCCAACAGGCTTTCGAGGCGCTCAAGCGCCACCTCACCACAGCGCCAGTCCTTATCCTGCCGGACCCGGCCCTTCCTTTCGTCGTGGCTACGGACGCCAGCAAGGTGGCCATCGGGGGTGTTCTCCTGCAGGACCACGGCAAGGGCCTTCAGCCCATCGAGTACATCTCACGCACGATGATTCCGGCGGAGCGGAATTATCCAGTGCATCAGCAGGAACTCCTGGCAGTCGTCTACAGCTGCCACACGTGGCGTCATCATCTCTTGGGGGCCCAGTTTTCGGTGGCCATCAGTGAGCAGGGGGATCTCGACCCCCATCGCCTGGTGATCCACACGGACCACCGGCCGCTCACCCACCTCCTGGTGCAGCCCAACTTGACGCCCCGCCAGGCGCGGTGGATGGAGTACCTGTCACAGTTTGCGCCGTTCAAGATCCAATATGTCAAGGGCGCGGACAATGTGGTGCCCGACGCTCTCTCGCGACGGGCGGACTATTGGTTCTACGAGGACATGGACGTGCTGCATACCACCTGTGTCCCAGTGGCCGCCCCGGGGACCGCCTACGGTGTGGAACCACGGTCTCCCCAGGCCCGCCACTTGTTTCATCTTGGGCACACCACCATGGATGACTTGTCACCCCTCCCGGAGGAGACGGTTCACCAAGAGCCCACGAGGACGTGGACACCCCCGGGGAGGGGGAGGGGTCGCATGCGCGCGTGCCCCTTAGTCATGTGGTGCCGCCCCAGGGAATTTTTCAGCTTCAGCCGCTCGGCCCTCCCACAGTCTTCTCAGAATTCGTCAACCAGGCGGGTACGGATGCGGCAGAACCGGCTGCGGACGCGTTCACAGTCACGTCGGACTTGGAGATGCTGATCAGCCGTTTCACGATCACGGAGGAAGCAGCACTTGAAGCCATCCGGGCACATCCCCAGCAGATGGGGGCCTATCCTTGCAAGTTCCAGGAGGGGCCTGTTCGTGAGTCCCCAGCCGGAGGAATGGCGGCTGTATGTTCCTGAGCTCTGTAGGGCTGCCTTGCTTCACGAGCTCCATGATTCTCTTCTGGGCGGACATCAGGGAAGTCACCGTCTCCTTCCCCGGGCACGTAAGCACTTCTACTGGCCAGGGATGAAGGAGTATATCGAGACGTATGTGCGCCAGTGCCCCTCGTGTCAGATCATGAAGTCCAGGAACACGGGCTCTCAGGCCGTCCCTAAGACGCTGCCGGATCCTATGGGTCCTTGGGATTCTATCATGATGGACTTCATCGGCCCGTTCAAGAAGACGAAGAACGGCAACAGCATGGTCTTGGTGTTCGTGGACCGCCTGACGCGCATGTGTCACCTGGCCCGTGTCCGGTCGACCTCACAGCGGAGGAGTGCGCCAAGATATACCTGACGCACGTGTTTCGGTTTCACGGGCTCAGCCGGCAGTTCATCTCTGACCGCGACAAGCTCTTCACGGCCAAATTCTGGCAGGAGTTCTTCGAGCAACTGGGCACCAAGGTGTCGCTGGGCACGGCCTACCACAGCTCGTCGTCGCACCTGGTGGAGCGGTTGAACCGCACGGTGCAAGAGACCATGCGACACTACACCGACACGGTGGGCAGCAATTGGGAAGAACTTCTGGGCTTGGTGGAGTTTTCCCTGAACAATGCCCCCCAGGCCGCCCATGGGTTCACCCCCTTTTTCCTCAACTCCGGCCGACACCCTCTCACACCGCTCGACTTGCTTGGGAGCCACGAACTGGGAGAGGATCAGGTCAAGCTGGATACCCTGCAAGGGGTTGAGCGGTTGCTGCAGCGGATGCACCAAGCGCATAACAGCGCGGTTCAGGGCTATCGCGCAGCGGCAGCGCGGTATCTGGAGAGGACAGCCGGCAAGCGGGATCACAGGGCGCCGTCCATCGAGGTGGGCGATTGGGTCCTGGTTGAGGGCCCGCAGATCGGGCGATTTTCGCACAAGGTGGAGAAGGAGCTGAAGACTAAGCTCCGACCCATGTTCCTGGGACCCTACAAGGTCCTCACCAAGTTCGATGATGTCATGTTCCAGGTGGACATTCCAGTGTCATGGAACCTCACGTCCAACCGTTTCCACCGTGACCAGCTCAAGTTGTATCACCAGAACACCATTCAGGGTAGGGTCAATCCCCCAGCCCCACTGGAGTTCAATCCGGATACGGGGGAACAGGAGGACGAGGTGGCCGCAATCGTGGGTCACCGGGATGTCAAACGGGGACGAGGGGTCCAGCGACAATATCGGGTGCGATGGCGATTCGCACAACACGAGTCTGAGGACTCCTGGCGCACCGCTACCGAGTTAGCGGGGTGCGCCCGCTTACTAGAAGCATACAAGAAGACGCACCAGTTGCGTTAGCAGACCACAGCCGGTAGGGTGTAGGGTGAGGGTGGTGCGTGAGCCAGGTATTTGGTACGCGTCGACTAACGCCCTGACATCTTGTGTGTGGGCTGTGCAGGGGGACGCCGCGGAGGCGCTTCCCAGAGACCAGACTCCCGTCGGCGCCGTGGAGGCTGCTGACGCAGGATTCCGGGTGCAGATGGGGAGTCCAGTGAGGGGGATTTGGTCGACATGGATATACCCGACGATCCGGAGGTCCCAGAACCGGAAGTGGGGGTAAGGACGCAGATAGCTCGTGGAGAGCCTGCGGTCCGAAGGGATGCACCAGGGGCCGGGGGCTCGAGAGATGGTGGCGGACAGACGGGGCCCTCCTCTAGTCGCGAGCGCCGGCAAGAAACCTCGTCAAGGCCTGGAGCACCGGACGCGCGTACGTTGGAGCTGGTAAAGGAGCTGCACGAGGAGACGTTCAATCCCCGGGTGTTCTTGCGTGACTACGGTCGGGAGGGGGAAGCCCTGGTGGAACGACGACGGCGTCGTCGTAATCAAATGCCGTCGCACCTCCGCGCTGATTCTATCATGGCGCGGGTCGGCCCTGTGCAGATGGAGACTTTTCGAGGGTTCGTGCGGCGCAACGTGAGGTTCCGGATCGAGACCCGCACGGCTGCGCGCAACGGTGTGGTGGTCGGGACCGACTGGGAAACACATGAGCGGGAATGTGCCTGTCACGGGTGCATGAACACGCTGGAAGCGGGTCTGGCATTCCCACGGCTCCTTCTCCTCTTACTTCCACCCCAGTGCGGAAGCTGCTGGATACCACTTCCCCCGGTATCTTCCGCCAGAGGGGGCGCTACGGGGTGAAAAATGCCTGCGAGAAGGGCAGTATTCGTTGCGGCAGGCTCTGGATCGCATCGTGGCGATGGATGATGAGGACCAGGATGATGGGAGTGAGGGGTATGACTCCGGTTCCGACGACGACCATCCTCCACACCCTCCCTCTCGTTCCCCTCCGCGGGATCCGCCTTCTCGGGGTTCCCAGGGGAGCGGCGGAAGAAGCCGTCCTGTGCCTCGTTATGAGGCGCCACCGCCGGCGACGGGCTGGGGGCGACCTTCAGGGCGCGAGACGCGGAGTCTTCCGAGGGCTACCGGATGGGGTGGGGGCAGCCAAGCCGCCCTCGACGTGTTCCGGAGTGGCCGGCACGTCGTCGCTCGCCATCCCGCCCTCCCGTTCGCGTTCCCGCTCGGACTCCGGGACTGATGTACGCCCCGCTCGCCAAGCGTCCCACCACCTCGCCGACTAGAGGATCGGCAATGGGAGCGCACGTGGGGGTCGGCGGTGGAGTTGGAGCAAGAGCGAGAGAATCGGCGACGGCGAACGGATCCGACAGAGACCGCGGTGGCCAGGGCCGAACGGCCGGCTAGAGAGGAGCCGATTGATGAGGTTCCCGCTAACAACCCGCCCGAGCGGGCCAAGAAGAGACTACCTTCCATGTCTCCCTGGAGCCTCGCTCCCGAGTGGAAGAGGTCCCACCGGAGCCCCACTTCCTGGTCTCCTTGGAGCCTCGTCCCGGCCTGCCCAGGACGGACCGTCGATGTCACGTCCTGCGGAGGGACCGAGCTTACCTAGCCGTACGGATGCCGCGGAGGGTCCTGGTGTGGCGGGTGTATGGTGCCGGCGGAACCCGTGGTTACCCTTGAGACGCTCGTGGCAGCGGTGCAATCAGGGCAGGGTCTCATGCAGCGGATGCTGGACCAGCTCGGGCGCCAGGGCGATCACTCAGTCGCCACCTCAGTAGGCTACGAGGCCGCTTCCCGGGCAGCCTCACACGAGGAGTGGTCGCTGGGGGACTTCACGAACCATTCCGGGAAGGACCGTAAGACACGGTGGGCCGGGCCTCGAACGGAGAAGTTGTGTGTGGTGTTCGAGGGACCCTGTTCCGGTCCCTCCTGGTATGCACCTGCCAGCCCTTTGGTTTTTCAAGCGGGCCCTTGTGTGCGCGGTTGACCGTGGTGCTTACTGGGACAACTAGAGATCACCTTCTTCCCACAGGCGCCGCTGCAGTTAGGTTAAATAGTGCCGGAACCTTTGCCCACTGAGGCAAATCGGTCCGTCACACTATTTTGCCCGGAATAACCACTTCCGAGCACCCAAGTTAATTCGGCCGAATTAACTTGGGTGCTCGGAAGTGGTTATTCCGGGCAAAATAGTGTGACGGACCGATTTGCCTCAGTGGGCAAAAGGTTCCGGCACTATTTAACGTAACTAAAACCTGGCCTCGTGGAGGGTGGGTTGAATATGAGACATCCGCCTAGGCCA
>RPFO01002166.1:0-18541 GCA_009746045.1 Mesostigma viride | reverse complement strand
ATCCACTGCCATGTTCTATCCGTATAATTCACTGCCATGTGTGGGGTACCACGCCATATTATAAAAATGGACTAGTGTGGCTGAGACTGCCGATAAGTTTCGCACTGGCATCTGGCCGCCAGCTGTTCCGTCACAGCTGCGCACGACACGCACACTCACGAGCAAGTTGCTAGCACAGCCGCAAATGCTCTCATCGCTAGCGTGTACGCACAGCAGGACAGCATGCATGCGGGCTGCAATCACATGGGTGCCGTGGGGCACACCCTGCTGCGCTGTTCTCTTGTTGTTCTTGTCATCTATTTGATATATCTATTTAATTCGTCCTCTACGTGTACAGACATAATAAATAGCCCCGCAGAGGGGCGTGGTGGGTCGATACCATTACGGCGACATTGAGGATTTCCAGCCCCCCTTGCGCTGCCTCCCCCTTCCCCCGTCCCCCTCTCCCCCCTCCCTCCCCCCTACAACCCATGATGTTCAGTGCATGTCCCACAGCCCACCTCCCCACCATGCGTGTCCGTGGCCTGCCTGTCCCCTTGCCCACCTGGCCCCTCCCCCGCCCCCCCATTGCCCTTCCCACCTCCTGCCATTGGCTCCCCCCCTCCCCCTCCTCCGCCCGCAGCAATGGGAGGAGTTCACCAAAGGCGGCGGCCGCGCGCGCATGGAGGAGGAGCGCGCGCGCAAGCGGCTGGAGCAGCTCTGCTTCGATGCCGAGTCGGCACATGCCGACGAGAACGAGGAGCCGCGCTCAACAAGGGGCGGACGCTCGTGGGGTACCCGGCCACGCAGCAGCTCAAGGTACCTATATTCCATCCGGGGTGCCCGGATTATTTGCCTGCCTGTAAATTGGAGATGTCAAGGTCAAGGTACCAGCTCACACAGCAGGAAGGTGTATGCTTGGTGAAATGTTGGCAGAAGGGTGTCAATGTAGTAAAGTGTTCTGAGAAAGGTGTCAATGAGGGGATGCTCAGTCACGCAGCAACTGGAGATGCATATAAGTTGATGGGGTTCATGAATAGGTACTGTGTAGCATATGCGGTCCATGGAGATAGGAGAGGGGAGACAGGTATCCCAGCTGCTGGGTAGTTGATGGGGTTCATGAATAGGTGCTGTGTAGCATATGCGGTCCATGGGGATAGGAGAGAGGAGACAGGTATCCCAGCTGCTGGGTACCTGCGCCACGCACGCAGCAGCTCCAGGTGCATGGTCCATGACGAATCTGTCAATGCATTCAGATACAGAATCAACACATCAGCATGCATCATGCCCCAACGCAAGGTCCGTGGTCGACAACCACAACCATTTGCATGAACGCTCCACGGATCGATCATTAAAATTCTTCACAAAAGATTTCGCCATGCAGCTTTCTCAAAGCTGGTGTTTTCAATGCTTGGGTCTCCTACCCCACCCCCACCCCCATCCCACCCCAACTGGAATGCCCTGTGGCCATCAAACTTCCATGCAGGACGACCTCCTCCTTTTGCGCACGTCGCAAGACTCGGCTGAACTCACCGCTGCGCTCGGCCGCGTTCTGGCATCCGTACATGCCGCCAATGGTGGCAGCCACGAGGGGGGGCGCACACACGAGGGCGGCAACGCTGCTGGCACAGCTCACGCCCACGCGGCAACCCATGCCACTGGTGGCGCCGCCCCTGCTGCCCACGGGTCTCGCGGCGGCGCGTCCGCCAGTAGTCAGAAGCCGCCCCATCGGACTGGTACCTACCTCGCCCTTCTTCGAAACGAGTTCTCTTCCGTCGTTCACTCGCTCGCGGCCAAGAAGAGGTTCCTCAAAGACGACCCCACAGGCAACGGCAAGCCGACGGCCACACTGGCACGCGAGGCCGCCGACGCATGGCGTGCGGTGCTCGGCCGGTTCGGAACGCTGCCCAACGTCCCGCTGGAAATGAAGGGCCGCGTGAAGGGGAGCAGCGAGGCGGCGGACCGGGAGGCATTTGGTGTGCTGGTGCCGGTGCTGCACGCGGCCTTCCTCGTGTCCGCGGCGGTAGGATGAAAATAAATAACCGCGATAGGGGTCATGATGTGTGGATAGGATCATTTTCCCTCGTGCCTTCCTCATGTCCCTCTTCCTCATGTCCCTCGCGGCTTCCTCATGTCCGTCACGGCTTCCTCATGTCCCTCGCGGCTTCCTCATGTCCCTCGTGGCTTCCTCATGTCCCTCGTGGCTTCCTCATGTCCCTCGTGGCTTCCTCATGTCCCTCGCGCCTTCCTCATGTCCGTCACGGCTTCCTCATGTCCCTCGCGGCTTCCTCATGTCCCTCGTGGCTTCCTCATGTCCCGCGTGGCCGTGGAGATATTAAGAGGCATGTAACGCATCGTACCGTGGCCCAGCAAACGTATACTGCTACGTTTGCTACATGGTATCTTTAGTATGCGTTGTATTACTATTTCTTTCTTGCTGATTATGGATAGACTCCTCGTGTCCGTCGTGGTATGGTGAATTTGCGATGAAATGTTCGTGCTAAGCATGTCTCGATAAGACCATTTATTACAGTAACTGTAGTTGTATCATTAAGATCTGACACTTGGTAAACCAGAAAGACGTGAAAACCAAAAGCTTCTTATCCTGCACCGAACTTGTCAGGTTTGCTTAAACTCGAGCTACATCCCTCACCCTATCGTATCATGATGCCTCAGCCCCACCACGCTGGAGCGTTCCCTGTGGTTGTCCCACTTTCTACTCCTCCCCTAACATACATGTATATGGTTGCCTCTCTTCATATCCTCCATCTTGATTATATTTTCCGCTGGACTTCTCCACTTCATATCGTGAACCTAGTTTGCTGTGACTAATTAAATTCAACAAATCCCCCACCCCAGCTTAAGTGCTCTATTTTGTTTCCTTCACCCAGCATTCTATAGTCACTGTCTCACTTCGCATCATTCGCCTTCACCTTACATACCCCTCCCCCTGCCCAGCTGGAGCGCTCCAAGATCGTGACCCGCGGGGACATACTGCGCCTGCGCGCTGAGGAGAAAAAGGTGCTGGTCCACGACCTGGCGGCCGTGCGCCCGACCAAACTGCCCGCGTTTGTTGACCTGCTGCCGTCCCACCCCACCGTGGACGAGTGGGTGAAAGCAGACGCGACGCGCGCGGCCGAGGGGGTCAAGGGGCTGCACGTGATGCGGCGCCACATGGTGCACGGCGTGCTGGACGCGGAGGCCTTTGCGGTGCTCACGCTCACGGCGTTTATGCTTGAGGATGCCACCGGTATGTGCTTGGTCTCCCCCCTCCCCCCCCCTCTTGAAAACTGTTTTTGTCTATTTTGTGTGTGTTTGGTAGTGGGCGGGGGCGGGGGTGTGGGCGGGCGCGGGGGCGGGGGCGGGGCGGGGCGGGGGCGGGGCGGGGGCGGGGCGGGGGCGGGGGCGGGGGCGGGGCGGGGCGGGGGCGGGGGCGGGGCGGGGGCGGGGCGGGGGCGGGGGCGGGGGCGGGGGCGGGGCGGGGGCGGGGGCGGGGGCGCGGGCGCGGGCGCGGGCGCGGGCGCGGGCGCGGGCGCGGGCGCGGGCGCGGGCGGGGGGCGGGGTGGGGCGGGGCGGGGCGGGGGCGGGGGGGGGCGGGGCGGGGGGGGGGCGGGCGGGGGCGGGGGGGGGGGCGGGGGCGGGGCGCGGGGGCGGGGGCGGGGGCGGGGGCGCGGGCGCGGGCGAGGGTGAGGGCGCGGGCGTGAGCGGGCGCGTCCGCGTCCGCGTCTGCGTCTGCGTGCGCGTCGGCGTCGGCGTCGGCATCGGCGTTGGCGTGCGCGTGCGCGTCCATTACAATTCGTTCAAGTGGCCCGCCGGAGCGGCTGTACAAATTTTCCCAGTGAGCGCGCTGCCAAGTGTACTAGTGGGCAAATTTTTAGGTGCTCCGTCACTTCGAGGTACTAAAAATTAGGCTACGGTGCGAATTCAGCGAATTTCAGCGAATTTTCAATCGAACGAAAGGAAGTGACGCCAACTACCAAAAACTTTCCGTTACGAATTTTCAGTCCAACACTTTGCGCAAAATGAAGTGACGGCAACTACCAAAACGTTTCCGTTACGAATTTTCAGTCCCACACTTTGCGCAAATTTTAGTAGGGCTACACGCAAGCTACCTTTCGAAATTTTGTGCAAGTATGGAACGCATGTCATTCGTCCGGAGGAACGCTGCCCGCCAACTACCCCCGTTCAGAAATTTCCATCGAACTTTACTTGAGATTTGGAAATCTGAATGTCCGCGCAAATTTTAGTAGGGCTGCACGCAAGCTACCTTTCGAAATTTTGCGCAAGTATGGAACGCAATTCATTCGTCCGGAGGAATGCTGCTCGTCAACTGCCCCCGTTCAGAAAGTTCCGCCGAACTTTACTTGAGATTTGGAAATCTGAACGTGCGGTTGGAGTTTCGCGGGGAAACCCAAGTTCCCCAAGTAATTCACCAATGACGCGCTTCGAACACTTGCCCGCTAAAACCTAAGCAGCCGCTCCGGCTGGCCACTTAAACGAAACTTGATGCTGCGTCTGCGTGCGCGTGCACGTGTGCATGTGTGTGCGTGGCCTTGTGTATGTGTATGTATTCATGTATGTCTTTGTATGTGTGTGTGTGTCTTTGTACAATTGGTTGGAAGAGGGATAGGAGGTGGGTGGGGTAAAGCAGTGCGTGACTCTTGAGGAGGGGATATCATGAAGCATGGTGCTGTGTGCTTGGTGGCCTCGGTTGATCAGTGCCATGTCGGGAGCTTGCTCTACTGGGCCAGTACTTTCTTGCTTTTGAGAAAGGTGAAGGACTGAAGGGATGTATTTAGGATGGTGGTTTTATGCAAAAGGGTTAGAGAAGTAAGCCTATAACGGCGACTGAGAGGAGGTATCTTTATTGAGAAAGCAAGTATGACAGGGATGTAGAATGGAGGTATGGCCAGATAATAGTACTCTTTCAAATGCCAGCTGTGTGTGTTAAGCAAAATAAGGGTATTGTAATTGGCGTACGATGCTTAAGTGCTAGAGTGCTTGGAGATATACCATTTGCATGGCGAGACTTTGCTTCTCTGTGTTTGCAACTTCGCTGTGTCTTGCCGTTTGGAGAATGTCGGGAGTATCATCCTGCTTGTGGACGTAGCAGAGGAATGTTGGACAGATGTATGGCAAGCTAGAAAAACAAAAATATAACATAAGATAGGTACTACTAGAAATTTCCTTTCTTAAATATTCAACAACCTAATCACTAGAGTACATGTGATGTTATAAATGCGGTTTGATGGAAAATAACTAACATATTCACTCTATAGTTTTATGGAGAGGGTGGCGGCATAGGATAATGGTTATTTGAGTTCCTGTTATACTCGCGAAGAGCGATCTGAGCTGTGCCATGTTCATTTCATTGGCCCGCGATGCCCCATGCCTGGGAACATTTGCCAGGTGACACTATCGCAATCATGAACAAGTGGCGACTCGAAGTCGGCAATGTGCTGTCTCCAGAGGGCTTGGCGGCCACGGTTCGGCCACCATCCCACTAGCATGATGCTACCTGCTGTATAGCATGTAGTATGGTTAACCGGTCGACTCGCGCCTCCTGGGCTGACCTGCTCAAGAGCCAGGCATCCTCTACCACGACCGCCATCACCACCAAGCTCCAGGAGCTGGAAGACACGCGCCGCGAGGCCGCTGACCGCGACTGTCGCCGCTGCCGGGTCATCCTCAGGCGCTTCGACATGCAGCCGGAGGAGACCCCAGACTCTCTTCTCGACGAGCTGAAGAATAAACTCTTGGTGTGCATGGCGCTGCCAGGTGCGACACTGCAGGGCGCCTACCGCTTGCCCCATCCACGTGACAAGGCCGGGCCCCCTCCAGTGGTCCTCACCTTCAGCGACATCACAGCCCGAGTTCGGTTCCTCTCTCGCCGCAAGAAGCTGGTGAACACCTCCTGGTCGCTTGACGACGACATGACGCCAGCCCAGCACTGGCAGCAACGCCGCGATCAGTGCAGCCCGACTACATCCGCCACAAGACCAACCCCGAGAAGCCCCAAGTGTACTGGCTGGGCGGGGACCTTTATGTCAACAAGAAACTGTGGAAGCCCCCCAGGCTCCCCCGGGATAGAGCACTCAAGCTAGTTGTCTAGATGGGGGCAATCGGTTATGGTGTAGCTTAGGCATTACAGCACTTGAAATGATATTAGCGCACAGCGTTATAGTACCTTCAATTAGCTCTGGCACCTTGTGGTCATCAGCTTGCGCCTTAGCCGACGTCTTGAGCCCACCTCACCTTTGTAGCATAAGCTATGCGTCAGCCTACCTACATATGGTATTGCACTGGTTATATTGCACCCACAGTGTTGCGCCCCGGCATGCACCATGCTGTGGAGAGAGCGCTCTGTGGCCTGCCCACTTGCGGCAGTGAGAGAAGCTAGGGCGCCCTCCCTCCTTCTCACTGTGTATATAGGGTTGAAGGTTCCTTTACTCTGTATTGGCACCCTCGTGACGCAGTCACGTGCTTATTAATTAATGGTTAACCGGGTCAACAACCGGGCCGATCGCGACGGAAACGCCATCCGTGGACCTTCCGTGATCGGCTGGGCATGGACATGTGTTACCCGAGATGGGATGTGTCACGCCCGGCCAGCCTCCTGGTCTGTCTGTAATAGGGAGGCAGATGGCTCGCAAGGACAGATGGCAGGTAGCATAAAGCAAGATACCACCCCCAAGTCAGTGGGGCCTCGATCCGCGTGCATGTGACAAAGTTTGGCAAGCATAGTGATTCGGGCCGTGGTGCCCGCAACCCTGACACTTAGTATAGGAACTAGATAGCTACATCCATCCCGGCACCCCATCCCTCGGCGTCCGCTACCAAGAGCGCCGCACGCGGGCCGAGCTCTACTGCGAGCTCCCTCTTGTCACCCATACCATCCGACACCGCCGTGGCGTCGTCTCCTCTTTGCCGGCCATCTAGCCCGCACAGACCAGGTGAATACCGATGTGGGCCCTGCGCCGGGCGGGCTTAGTAGGACTGGCCAGGTAGACACCTGGACTCCTATGGCGGGGTCCCTCTGCCCAGTTGCAACCCACTGGCAAACTTGCGCGCGCCCCGCACTGACGCGGCGCGACCCGGACCTCGATCTCAGTATGTGACACAACTGCTTGAGGATGCAGGGCTTCTGGGATTATCTGTACATACTCCGCGCCCGCATGATTAATTAATTAATTAATTAATAGACACGTGACTGCGTGATAGACAAGGAGAAATGGGCTGCCGTCTGCGATAAGCACCTTCCTGTGGGGCATGATCCTGTTTTCTCCCCACGGGCCCCGCGGCCCATTCAATGGTAGAATGCAGGGTAGAAGTCCTCAGGTGGAGGTTATTGCCCCTGAGGATAGCCGCTACACTACCGCCTCGTCTGCCATTACAGTAGATGACAGCTCAGATGAGGATTATATCCCCCTCTAGTGACTATATGCCATGAACTACACCCAGATGCTGCTGGCCGACCTAGTGGTCCCAGCCCAGCAGTTTGAACACCGCATCCACTCTCTCTCCCTTCTTTGGACTGCCATGCTGAACAAGACGCGGTGGCAGAAGATTGTCAAAGCTCACACGCCAGCCCCTGTGGGCAAGCCACCTCCCCCCAAGCGGAGGAGGCGTTTCAGATGAGTAGTGTAGTTAGGCTTTTCTAGACTAGATAGCTTAGAGTTAGGTTAGTTCGATTACGCGGCTCCCTCCACTCCACCCATCCATCAAGGAATATGTGCTACATGATCTCCCAACGGAGGCATGTTATCATTTAATTTAATTTAATTTTAGTGACTATATCACTGGTTGCCCGGGCATGATGCAGACGATATATGTAACTGTATGTGTCATAGTTTTGTGATTTAGTTATATAGCATGTACCTTGTGCAGCTGGCGTGATCCTTGGATGTCCGTGTCAGATTCCTATTAATTTCTTCAGGGGTTCTTCTCCTTTTCGGGTTTTTCCTTATGTTGCATCCCCATCTCACCTCCATAATTTATCATTGTCAATGAATATATGTAACTTCCGTGTAAATATTTTTCTAATGAGATTAGCAAAGTACTCCATGGCATAAGTAAAAGTAAGTAAGTGCGTGAACATGCACTGATGGCAAGCCACGGTGAGGCCAGCGCATGCCAGAATTAATCGCGGGAGAATCCGGCCGGACCATGGTAGCTCGAGCCTGCCGTTATCTTGTCCGCGTGCTCGAGCGATCGTTCATGCAGGATGATGAAGATGAATGGTGATATACTCCCAACGGAGTTATGTTCTTAATTATTAATTAATTAATTAATTAATCGGTGGTTTTCCATTTGCAGGTATTTCAGGACTCGTAAATGGTGGGAGGGCGATCGCAGCAATGGTGCTCACCACTAGACACTCCCCGCCAGTTAAGCTCCAACACACACACACACACACACACACACACACACACACACACACACACACACACACACACACACACACACCGGCGCTGATCGGCAAGCAATATTTTTCCGGCCCCGCCGTCTAGGTCAGCTAGCTATAGGGCTGGGACATCCGGGTCATTTCGCGACCTGAACACGAACACGAACACCTCGTTCCAGGGGGATCTCGAGTACCTGAACCCGAATACCGAACATATCTGGCGGATTTCCAGGTGACCCGAACCCGAACACGAACACGAACACGACACGAACACGAACACGAACACGAACACGAACACGAACACGAACACGAACACGAACACGAACACGAACACGAACACGAACACGAACACGAACACGAACACGAACACGAACACGAACACGAACACGAACACGAACACGAACACGAACACGAACACTTGTGAGCACGAACACGAACACGAACACTTGTGAACACGAACACGAACACGAACACTCGTGAACACGAACACGAATTAACACGAACAGGAACAGGAACACGAACACGAACACGAACACGAACACGAACACGAACACGAACACGAACACGAACACGAACACGAACACGAACACGAACACGAACACGAACACGAACACGAACACGAACACGAACACGAACACTCGTGAACACAAACGCGAACGCGAACACGAACACGAACACGAACACGAACACGAACACGAACACGAACACGAACACGAACACGAACACGAACACGAACACGAACACGAACACGAACACGAACACTCGTGAACACAAACGCGAACACGAACACGAACACGAACACGAACACGAACACGAACACGAACACGAACACGAACACGAACACGAACACTCGTGAACACAAACGCGAACACGAACACGAACACGAACACGAACACGAACACGAACACGAACACGAACACGAACACGAACACGAACACGAACACGAACACGAACACGAACACGAACACGAACACGAACACGAACACGAACACTCGTGAACACGAACACCAACACGAACACGAACACGAACACGAACACGAACACGAACACGAACACGAACACGAACACGAACACGAACACGAACACGAACACGAACACGAACACGAACACGAACACGAACACGAACACGAACACGAACACGAACACGAACACGAACACGAACACGAACACGAACACGAACACGAACACGAACACGAACACGAACACGAACACGAACACGAACACGAACACGAACACGAACACGAACACGAACACGAATTAACACGAACAGGAACACGAACACGAACACGAACACGAACACGAACACGAACACGAACACGAACACGAACACGAACACGAACACGAACACGAACACGAACACGAACACGAACACGAACACGAACACGAACACGAACACGAACACGAACACGAACACGAACACGAACACTCGTGAACACAAACGCGAACACGAACACGAACACGAACACGAACACGAACACGAACACGAACACGAACACGAACACAAACACAAACACGAACACGAACACGAACACGAACACGAACACGAACACGAACACGAACACGAACACGAACACGAACACCAGTGTGAGATCATACGCCGTATAATACGGTATAATACGGTATAATACGTAGTACGCTGGCTTTTAGCGTATAATTTTTCATACGTAATACGTTTTAGCGCATAATGACGTATAATACCGTATAATGCCGTGTTTTCCGCATTTTTTTTACGTTTTGCGCGGCTAGGATGCCAGAACGACAGGGCAACGATTTGAAGCCACAGATTTCGTATCTCTACTAAGTACTGACCCGTCTGAACTTTCACAATTCGACGCGATCTTATTTTGACATTGTGGTGCACAGTGCGCGCACCGTGCGGAGGTGGCCATGGCGACGTGCATTCCGTTAAAATATGGCTAATCCAGCGGGCGACAGGCGAAAAAATTAAGCCGATGGTTAAAAGTGATGTTCTATTATGATGTTTCATAGCAAGATCTGCACTATTTGCAAATTCGCTGCCTTTGTTGGTACAGATTTGCACGGGGGTCTCATCCAACGTCAATTTGGCCGCGATGAATAATCTAGCATGTGTGCCTGCGACGGTAGAACTCGACATTCGTGGGTTATTTTGATGCAGCAAGAGCCGTTTAGTAACGGACACCATGAAAATAACCTAAGCATCTTCGATCTGCGGCCGTTTCCTGTCATTTCTAAAATGATTTCGTTCAGGCCTGCGCGATCCGCGGTTAATCCATCCATGGCTGGCTGGCTTTTCTTGCGCGCCTGGGTAGGAAATAATGCCGGCCGTGGTACGTTGATTTGCCGCATGTCACCGCCCAGTCTGTTTGCGCTCTTAATGAACCTGGCATGAACATTTTTGCGCCGTTTCTGGGTTTTTCTTGCTATTTTGTTCTCCACTTGTTGCAGTTGTGCTATCAGATTTTCCGCAGCTTTCAATGGTTTTCCTTACGCTGCGTATGCCATGCTTCCTAAAGCTACCCAGAATTGATCGGGCAGTTATCTGGCTTTGCTACGCTGCCTGTATGGAGGTTTTCACACGGTAGACATTCTATATTGCGTAGTCAAGGACCCTAGCTGCCTGGGAGCGGCATCACCGTTGCAAGGAGCTGGCGAGCTCATAGACGCCTGTCATGCTCTTCAGCCTGCTGGAAAACAAGGTTGTTGTATGGAAGGTGAGAATATGTGAGTTACTTATCACATCCCCACCTGTTTAGCCTCCGTGGTTCCCCAACGGGGACACGAGATTAATTAATATTAATTAATTAATTCAGTTAATTAATTAATTAATGCACACCACGAGTCACACACCTGTAGTCACATGCAGCTCAGTATATTCACATAGCATCGCACCATGCAAACATACTACATGCATTAATTGTATACTACTGTAGTATTTGCGTGCATGCACAGCCACATATATATTAAATCGGATTTCTTTGAAAAGAGTTTCTCGAAGTGAGGCGGGGAATAAGGCCGCTCACGGGAGCCGCCTGGATGGTCGGCTGAACCGGGCGGGTTTGGCAGATGTAACCGGATTTGGCTAATGGCTGGCGACCTGGAATTGTTAGTAGGGGCAGTGGCCCTATTGTGCTACAATCTCGAAACAATCTTATGCTTAAAGTTTGACAGGGCCGGGTTTGTTGAACCGGTTTGTTGAATGATAATTAGAACCTTTCGGAAAGGGTATTTGATTGGTTGTTGTTTTTGTGGTACGGTAGGTGTCGCTACATTCTCAGGTTGGCGTGTTAAGTTAAGCTCGGTTGCTGATGTCAGCCCCGTGCTAGGGCAGTTTGACTACTTTGGCGGCGTAGTGACATTGTTGTGGTCTTTTTTCTTGTAAACGTTGGCTGAGCGCCGACGGCTGAGGCTATGGCGGTACAAGAAGTGCCTCACCAGCCTTGCGCTCAGCATGGGTGCGGGGCTAAAATTTGTTAACCAAATTTCCGGCATCCATGATCCCTGGCTGCTTAAGGCGGTTGGGATTCATGGCTGCCACTGGCCCGGAATTAATGTCCGGGTGATCGGGGTTTAAATGCGAAGCGGGGGCTGATGCATTATTTAATGGCTGGTTTGTTTGAAAGAAACGGCCAGCTGGCCGGGTTGGGCAAGGGCTAGCTTGCTTGATGGTTCCGTACCTGGGGATGCTTGCGCCTCGGGTTGGGCTGTCGGCAGGCTGGCCTGCCTTTGAGTTGTCTCGTACCTGGAAATGCTTGCATTCCGGGTTGGGCTTGGCTTGAGGGCCGCCGCGGCTCGGGGGGGTAAAAAATTTAAGTCACCGTTGTGGGACACGGAGCCTCGGCGCAGGAGGCAAGGGCTGAAAACCAACTTGATTTCGTAATCAGTGGTATTTCCACTTTTTTGTACGGAAGGAGTGTTTATGTGCTCGGCACTAGGTTGGTTGCTCTTCAAAAAAGTTGTAAACTGGGCGTCGGCTGGAATCAGCGGCGCCAGTCAGCAGCTTTTGCTTTGACTTTGTGTTCCGCGACAGCACCCCTTAGCGGACCAGAGAAGAGGTCGGCAACGAGGTCAGCGGGGGCCCCCGAGTGGGGTCAAAAATGCGAGCTGTGTCGATCGACAGTGCATGAATTTTTGTGCATTCACAGTCGCTGGGAATTAAATCTGTTTTCTGGCAACGGAGAGCGCCCATCGCGACAGGACAGCTTTTGACGGGAAAGGAAATGGTGCTTCTTTAGCGGACCGGAGGGCCAGGAAGGGGAGGTTGGGTAATCGCGAGCCATGCCTAAGGAGTTCTTAATAGCGGTTCTGTAACCGCTACCTGTCTGTATGCATCTACTTATTGTTTTAACAAAGATGCTGGTGACTATGGTGAGCAAACGGGTGTATGAATCGGATTTCTTTGAAAAGAGTTTCTCGAAGTGAGGCGGGGAATAAGGCCGCTCACGGGAGCCGCCTGGATGGTCGGCTGAACCGGGCGGGTTTGGCAGATGTAACCGGATTTGGCTAATGGCTGGCGACCTGGAATTGTTAGTAGGGGCAGTGGCCCTATTGTGCTACAATCTCGAAACAATCTTATGCTTAAAGTTTGACAGGGCCGGGTTTGTTGAACCGGTTTGTTGAATGATAATTAGAACCTTTCGGAAAGGGTATTTGATTGGTTGTTGTTTTTGTGGTACGGTAGGTGTCGCTACATTCTCAGGTTGGCGTGTTAAGTTAAGCTCGGTTGCTGATGTCAGCCCCGTGCTAGGGCAGTTTGACTACTTTGGCGGCGTAGTGACATTGTTGTGGTCTTTTTTCTTGTCCCACCCACCCACCCTCTTTGGTGGCCTGGTCTGCGCGGGTAATCGCGAGCCATGCCTAAGGAGTTCTTAATAGCGGTTCTGTAACCGCTACCTGTCTGTATGCATCTACTTATTGTTTTAACAAAGATGCTGGTGACTATGGTGAGCAAACGGGTGTATGAAAATATAATTACTTACAGCAGAGTGAAATCACTCAAACCAAAGCAAACGCCCAGCTATAAACCAGCCACATATATATATTAAAATATATAATTACTTGCATCAAAGTGAAGGCACCCAAGTAAACATAACCAATATAAAGCCACATATATATACTACATACACACAATTATGCATGCGCACGTTTACATTCTCAGTATTACATGCAATACATCGATCGTGTCCACAATATCCACCGTATAGAGTATAGCCGAGGGTAGGGCAACCTTGGATTATGTCCAAAACAGTGTTAAAAACATGTGGATTGATGGTGGGTGTCTTAAAATGTGTAAAATCAGAGTATTCTGAGTGTGTCCGTACGAAAACGTATAATACCGTATTATACCGTATTATACCGTATTATACATTATACTCCACCGTGACCGTATAACGCGTATAACGTACGATCTCACTCGCCGAACACGAACACGAACACGAACACGAACACGAACACGAACACGAACACTCGTGAACACGAACACGAACACGAACACGAACACGAACACGAACACTTGTGAACACGAACACGAACACGAACACGAACACGAACACGAACACGAACACTTGTGAACACGAACACTTGTGAACACGAACACTTGTGAACACGAACACGAACACGAACACTTGTGAACACGAACACGAACACTTGTGAACACGAACACGAACACGAACACGAACACGAACACGAACACGAACACGAACACGAACACGAACACGAACACGAACACTCGTGAACACGAACACGAACACGAACACGAACACGAACACGAACACGAACACGAACACGAACACGAACACGAACACGAACACGAACACGAACACGAACACGAACACGAACACTCGTGAACACGAACACTCGTGAACACGAACACGAACACGAACACGAACACGAACACGAACACGGACACGAACACGAACACGAACACATCACCTAAAATCGGTCCGTCCGGTTACATGAGATCCTGGGAATTTTGGCGCGAACGCGTCGCGTTGAGGACGACGGGACCAGAAAAATTCCACCTCGGATGGCTGTCGACCCTACTGTATGTCCGCCGGAATATCAGTCAAAAGTCAATTATGCATGTTAAGTCGCTGCGATGGATGCAAACGACGCGTAAACTCTCCTGCTTTGCGATGATGCATGGTAGATATTATTCGAGTATGTTCATGCGTCAAAATAACTCGCAAACTGAGACGCTGATTTTTTGTGTCGGCCAGATCTGGAATTGGCAGCGAAAATGCATGTTTATTAATTGTGGGGGAAACTTTTTTGTTGGAAGCTCACGATTCCCAAAAGGTCGAATCCGAATGGGCTTCAAGTCTACTTTCACGAGCGCTAATCAGTTTTTCGAGAAACGAATCACATTTTCCAGGCTGTCGCATTACCTGCCGGCAGCCCTACCAGCCATTAAGAATGTACTCCAGCACGCAAAATGTACTTCGTACCGAAGTTTGTCTTTTTATGCTGAAAATTGTCATGCATGATGTTTGCAACCAAAATAGACCTCGTACAAAGTTTGGTATCGATCGGACGTCATCTTCGTGACATTTGCTAGCAATGAAGGTACATTTTTGTCATTTTTTGTTAAATTAAATAGTAATAAATATGAAACAGTACTAAATCACGTCAAACCATCATGGATATTTGCAAGCAACCTAATTACCACTAGAATAGACATTCACAAAGTTTGGGGGTCAATCTGAACTCAAAATAGTGACGTTTGCTAGCATAAATACTGCATTTTTGCCATTTTCAAGCATTTTGCTCAGTGTAAGCTACTAAACAATATCAAACTACGTCATAAAGCTATGAAATATTGGTAGCAACCTAAACCCACTAGATTAGACCATGGGCCAAGTTTGGGCTCAGTCTGACGTCAAAATAGTGACGTTTGCTAGCATAAATGGTGCATTTTTTGCCATTTTCAAGCATTTTGCTCAGTGTAAGCAACTAAACAATATCAAACTATGTCAGAAAGATATGAAATGTTGGAAGCAACCTAAACACCATAGATTAGACCATGGGCCAAGTTTGGGCCCAATTTGATCTCAAAATAGTGACGTTTGCTAGCATAAATGGTGCAATTTTGCCTTTTTCAAGCATTTTGGTAAGTATAGTTGCCTCAAACTATGTCAGAAAACTGTGAATTGTTGTAAATAACCTGTTTGCCACTACATTAGACCATCCTCAACTTGTAAGGGCAGGCATAGGTAAAGGTAGTGACATTTGCTAGCACTATATACAAGCATATTATGCCTCTTTTCGCATATACACATTAAAAATAACAAGACATCATCATATCATGGCCGTAATACAAGGTGTGCAAATGCAAATCACACCAGATCGGATGACCAATGCTGGGTGGCTGCATGCCAACACATCTACCAGGCTGCAGGGTGAGAGGCCACATCGCTACAAGACAGGAATCCTCGCAATTGCACAACACCGCTAGTACACTGTGCACATACCCAAGAGGATTTGGCTACAAGCCATAAAAGTTTGGCCATGCTAACACATTCTTCATCCAAGCAAAATGCAGCCTCTCCAAACTCAACTCATTGATTTAAATTCAGCTAGGCCAGGCGTGCATGCTCTACTTGCCGACAACCATGAGTAAACTTGTCTACCACTTCATTCCATGCGCCGGTAGATGGCACCGTCTCATCTACCAGTCATATCCCCGGCTCCCATTCCGCATCCTCCTCCTCCCTCTCCCTCTCCCTCTCCTCTTCCTCCTCCCCCTCCCCCTCCCATTCTCCCTCCCCCTCTCCTCCCCCTCTCCCTCCTCCCCCCTCCTCCTCCCCCTCTTTCTCCCCCTCTTTCTCTCCCTCTTCCTCCTCCTCCCCGCCTTCACTGTCACTGTGCACAGCAGGGACGGCATCGTCTATGTGGGTGCCATCACCTGCGTTCACGGTGCCAGCCTAGCTCCTGTGGAAAGAAGCGAGCGCGGCCAAATGCCTCGACTGGGTGTGGGCAGCCGCACACGAACTGCGTCACCTCCGCCAGGGCATGATAGTCCTCATACTGCCCATCAGCCCACATCGCCTTGATGAGCAGGTGACCTCCCCTTTCCTGAACCTTAGTGACCCAGCCATGGAAGCGCTCCCTCTTCCTCGCTATCCCCGGAAACAGGGCACACAGGCGCATCCCGATAAGCGCACGTGCTCCATGCTCGGCAAAGTAGGCATTGCAGTCATCCTTTGCTGCTGCCCTGGCGGCGGTGGCAGTCTTGTAATGCTCAAAGTCAATCTGCGGGTGCTCTTTCAACGCCGCCACCGTGGCAGCTGACAGTTTGCCGGTACTGATCAGCTCAGGCTGGTGCACCTCTGCCGTACCGCCCACTGTCCAGTGCTGCAGGTGTACATCAGAAATGGGGACCGTCATCCCTGCGCTGCCGCCACCTAATGTCACTCTAGAAAACTGGCCCGTCCACGACGGTGCGTAGTAAGGAGAGGCGACAATGCTGTCACGCTCCGTGCGATCGCCTTCCAGATCAAGGACCTTCACCAGCATGTGTGGTGCCCACGGCATTCCCTGCCCGCAGGTGACGGCTGGCCGCTTAACAACGAGTAGGTCGCTGCGTCGTATGAGGCTTCCATTCACCTTGAAGGTGTGCCTGCCGGAAATCAGTGTGCGCAAAGCGGGCGTTGCCGTTGATGTGCTCCCTCGCGCAGCGGGCGCACATGCGCGGTTGATCTGCGCTTGAATCTCGCGGGCAGGGCAAGCGACGTGTGAGATTACTTGTTTTATGGGCAGCCTCAGTGCTCGTGTTGCCCGCGCAACCGACTGGTCGCCTGCAGATCGCAGCGGTAAGGGTACCGCCTTGTTCGCTTGCAGTTCACGCTTCTCTTTGAGCTTTTGCTCCATGATGTCGAACAGATTCTCGTTGTTGGCACGCACATCCTCCACGGACTTTGGCACCTGCTCAATCCATCCGTCCAGCAACTGCTGCTTCTCAGCGGCGACGATGTCAGGAAAAAGGCTGTGAAGGCTAGCGCAGGTACATCTCCTGGCACCGCCCTCGTCCCATTCAAAAAGCGGCACTAGACCAGGACTTCCTTTGGGGGCCTTGCCACGCTCTATGAGGAGGCACCCATAGACAGGTGATCTCCCTGCGGGTGTTACCCAATGGGCGTGACCCGTCACAAGCCTCGCCATTAGGCCCTGGGCTGCCACTGTTCACCGGTGCATTTACCAACGTCTCCGATCGGCTAGCGCCAGCGGCATACACGGTCATATCCGGGCCCCAAAACACTTCGAGATCGAACACCTTCGAAGTAGCGGTGCCTCTCCCTCTCGGCTTCGGTTGCTGGCTCATCATCCAAGTCGGCGGTGGCGCCCGCGCCCCGCACCCGCGCCGGCGCCTGCGCCCCACCCCGCCCGCGCCCGCCGCGCGCGCTTGGGTGGCGCCCGCGCCCGCACCGCGCCGGCGCTGCGCCCCCGCCCCCGCCCCCGCCCGGCCGCGCCGCGCCCGCGTCTTGGTGGCGCCCGCGCCCGCACCCGCGCCTTCTCCCCGCCCCGCCCCCGCCCCGCGCCCGCCCCGCGCCATGGGTGTGGCCCCGGTGCTGGTCTTCGGAAAATGCGTCCATCGATTTCACCCACCGGCCGTCAGCGTGGATGCACCCTTTCGGCACGTTGTGACATCAAGCGCGGCGTCCCCAATAGAAACAGTCATGCAATATGAATAATCATTAGTATCAACGATGATGCGTTCATGCAGGCGAACTGGAAATACAACAAGCATGCAACAACGACTCCAGCACACTTAGTAAATACTGCTCATAATATCTGTGGCACATGCAACATGGTTAAAAACACACATGGATGACCTTTATGGCGCACATTGAACTGTCCATCTAGAGAAGACTAGAAATTCAGCATGATATCAAGAGCCATCCACACAAATATATTGTCTTACCGCAGCTAGGCTTCTTCGGGTTGAGTTGGCGAATCGAGCTTGTTGAGCCCTGCTCGAAGTAATGCTCAAATGCGATTGCCCAGGCCCGCCAGCACATCATCAAATGTGATTAGTTTCACAGGTGGTTCGAAGAGTTCCAAACGTGTTGCTAATTTTCAGGCAGTGCTGGGAAGCCGCCTCTAAAAGTTTGGAAAAAACGCGGGAAAGTTGGAAAAAAAAAAAAAAAAAAAAAAAAAAAAAATTCTCTCTTTTCTTGTGGT